>CAEMYA010002104.1:1586553-1603364 GCA_903131615.1 Diplodus sargus
AAATGCTGGACAGACTAATTGTCCAACATCGATGAAGCAATGCGGCTAATGTTGCTGAAAAGCTAAAGAACCGATTCTGAAACTGAAAGAAAACATCCATGTGACAGAGGAGGGTTGGGCCAACAGAGTGAAGGACCTGGCTTAGAGATGAAGACCACTTTGGACATGGATGTATGTCAGCGGTGACTGGAGAACCATTTTCTTGTCTGGACGAGACCCTTGGGTCAGAGCGACAGTGGGGAAACAGCGATGACTACAGCGGTGAGCCCACTCTCCTTTACAGCGACTCGAAAACTCAAAACTCTCCCTTCCACCCAGTAATGATGTCATCAGCCATGACAGTGTTTCACTGTGGACACCATACGTCAGTTCAGTAGACACTGCCCGGGCTCTTTGACTGAGAAGAACAAGGCAATGCAAAAATGTTGAGAGACAGCAATATTATGGCATGGGTTCACAAATCCGATGCAAGTTATTGCAACTATCGTACTTCTGTCTGCAACCCGGCAAACACACTGTAAAAACTAAATGACATGGATGTTTTCATGCCAACACACACCACACTGTGTTGCCCTTAATTGCATGAAATTAGCCAGAATGTCAGCTGCACCAGTGACTCTGGTCTGAATGAATGGTAAAAGCTGACAAAAGCATGTGCCGTTGCATGCTGACAAACGTACGACGATCTGAAACCACCATAACTTTTAGTAATATTTAAGGGGTGGCATGTGAATACAGACCGTTCTTTTATCCATTTTTTTTTTCAAAGCCTTGCGATTATCCTGAAGGACAAGGAGAGCGAGAAAGCGAGGCGGTGAGGGGAATAAAGAGACGGGGAGAGAATAACACGCAATAACAGCACACAATACCAAAGCTGTGAAGAAGGGAGAAGGAGAGAGGAACAGAGATAGGCACAAAAACAGAAAATAATAGACAGCCCCATTAGGCAGAGGTTATTGAGTAAATTCATCTCACTAGACAAAAGCTTCTCCTGTGCTTGTGTCACGGCTGCTTCCACCAGACTCAACACTTTCTCTCCAATTTTGGTGCATTTGCAACCCCCCGTTTCTGTTAAAAGCTAAATTGCCCGTCTGCTTTGCTTTAAAATGGTTTCCCATGCATCACCACCCTATAAAGGTAGCGATACTCTGGGCAATTTCGGCAGCCTGCGCGCCGCCGCTTTAGAACAGGAAACCTCAAGGTGCCTTAAATGGATTTCAACATGTTTTTGACCCTGTGGTTTACTTTGTTGTGGGGGAATGGAAGCATTTACTCTAAAACACTTCACCGTTTCTGTGTCTTATCAGCCATATCCTTCTTTCAGACCGAATGCGAGGGAATTCAAAGCTGGCAGAATGGCATTCAAAGACAAAAGGAAGAAGGGAGACGGAGCCGAATTGGCAAAACCCTCACTGTAGGCAGGCTTAAACTGAGCGGAGAAAGTTAATTTCTCAACTGGAGGGAGAAGTTCATCCGTCACAACAAAGCAAAAGCCAGTTACCTTCGAGCAGGAGTCAGACACTTGTATACTGGGCTCCTTCCCACAATTTAGGGCAAGATGGATGTCCACTGGAGACGCTGGACTAATGGCAACAACTTCTCTGCACCGCCAGCTCAACTCGCCCCAAGAGAGACTTCAACAGTCAGTTCAACTGACCAATTTGGTGAAAAAACTGCTAAACCAGGGCTGCCTGAACTCCTCTTCCCATCCTCAAACTAATTATTTGGGATCTGTAATATATAGAGATCACTTTTACTTCACAAGCATTTCACATCTTAAATTTTTTAGTTAATTTGAATTTTTTTTTATAACAGGAACCATCTGGCTGGCCAGTTTTAAACGTCTCAACGGACCAATTTTGGCCCTTCCTCCCCACTTTGGGCAGCCCTGAATTAAATAATCAAAGTCCAAAGCAATCAAATGCCAAACATTTTATGTGCTTACAGAGAGTCTGTAAGGATGCACAAACACCTGCTGGTGTGTCCTTGAGCGAAAAAACGCAGGACCTGGAAGCTACACTTCTCATGATGAGAGCCAGGAGCCACATGAGAGGACGCGTCGCATATGGTTCTCTGATCCTGTTTCTCAAAGGCATGCAGTGACAAAACCTCAGGCCGGCCCTCCCTCACACGTGCGTGTTTGTGTTGGACTAAGCACTCAACAAAATGAGACGCGCCTCTGAGTGAGTGAGTGAGTGAGTGAATGTGTGTGTGTGTGTGTGTGTGTGTGTGCGCGCGCAGGCAGGCATGCGTGTGTGATGATGGGGCAGTGTCACTGCGCTCGCTGACTCAGCACTTCTGGGCCGACTGTCATTCTCGTCATTTCACCGCAGCTTCCTCGCAGCAGAGCCGTGCGCGACCTGCCAGGATCCCTCTCGAAATGTTTAAAAGACGAGATCGATGGCGCTGTCTGTTTACCTTACATTCCTCCCCCAGCTGGCAAATTGGTTCTGTTGGCAGCGAGATGAAACGCTAATCACACAAACGTTGCTTTTTGTTTCTTATGGTCTATTTCTTTGTTGTTGTTGGGTTTTTTTTTCACCCCCGTGGTTGAAATTGAGGGATATACATTTTTCCTGGCCTCCTGGTGAGCTCTGTTTGGTCACAGAGTGTGGGGAATGACTGAACTCCAGATTGTTATATTTTTCACAGCAGGAGAAACCAAACAGTTGAGCTGAGTAAGCTGTCGCTCGGTATTTAATGAAAGCGAAGTCATTATGGGACTTTTAGCATAGTAAGAACAGAAGATACTTTATACCGTGTCTTTGAACACTTCTTTCAAACAACAAACGGCAATTCTTTTCACCAATTATCACTTTTTTTTTACAAAAACATGATTTACAGATTAGACTTTAACATTTAAACTGTAAACATCTCAATCTAAACTTTCTGAGAAAAGGAGTAGTAGTATTGAGTTGCCAGTCGAGCATTCGTCATACTCGTGCAAGTACATTTTGAAATGAGTGTTTCTCTTCATGCCGGAGAGGCAGTCTCAATCTGGCCCCGACTCCACTCTTACAACAGATCAATGCAAACAAAATACTACAAAATATTAAGAGGTTTTTTGGAGCCAATTCTAATGAGTCAGAACTCAGCCAAACATCATTTTCAAGGGAAGAAAACTCCACCGTTTACTGCTGTACATGAAGCGTTGTATAAATCCAGCCTCCACGCCAAGCTTCGTCACCCCCGGGTCCCTGCTGTACTGAGCTCCATGCGCCTTTTTGGGGAGTGACGGCGTCAGAGCCAAGACGCCAAACATCATCACTGGATGAACAGTAATCTCCACTTACACAATCAGTTCTGAGTCGGCAAACTTAAAGACACCGATAGTGTCTTCAATCAATTCCGGTGTGGCTCAGTAGGTCTAAATGCGCC
Source organism: Diplodus sargus (assembly GCA_903131615.1). Taxonomy (NCBI): domain Eukaryota; kingdom Metazoa; phylum Chordata; class Actinopteri; order Spariformes; family Sparidae; genus Diplodus; species Diplodus sargus. Next base: position 1,589,932 of record CAEMYA010002104.1, read on the forward strand.
CCCACGTTGTCCGGACAGATCCGTACTGTCCCATGAGAACGCCTCGCAGTGATCGACTGCGGTCAACTGACAGTGGTCCAAGCGTAATCATCCAAATCAGCAAAGAAAGCAGAGCCTGTCTCATCACGTGAGTCACCCAAGTCACTCCATCTCTGTCTCCTTTCACGTCTTTATTCCCAACTTCCCGCTGTCTCCCTCTCTCCCTCTCTCTCTCTCTCTCTCATCTCATTTCTTCAGATTCCTAATCACTTCCAGAAAGACCAGAATTTAAAGTTGCACAACATCAACCTCGGTCCCTTTGTTTCCATCCCTCCCCCGAGTCCTCTCATCTGAGTCACACAGACAGGAACACCAGCGCTCTCCCTCTTTTGCCTCACTGCTTCCAGCTCCCTTGTCTTCCTCCCTCATTTTCTTACAGTTCACGTTTTTTTTAAACCTCGCCTCAGTCGCCTTTTTTTTTTGTCTCCGTTTTTTTGATCTCTTGATGTCCCATTGCTTTCTCCCTTGTTTATTTTCCTTCCTTCCTTTGTATCGCTTTCAATAGAAGCCAGAGCAAATACAACACAGGATAGGTTTCCAAGTTCTTTGAGAGTTTGATGGATTAGATTACACGGTGGGTTCAAATCTGACCATATTTGTTCATCTTCATGCGGCGTGATATGCAGCTTACTTCAGAGGACGCCAAAGAACAGCAACACTTTGCCTAATCGTTTTCAAGAGATTCTTCGTCTTCGTGATGACGCAGTTTTAGAGTTGCTCACCTAGAAATTGTCCAGAGTGTTGAATTGAAATGTGACATCCGTCTTTACCACCTCGACCCTACAATGCCACAGTTTCTTCACCCTCTTATCCCTTCTCATCCCTTTCTTTCTCCACAGCTGTGCCCCCAATCCCTTTTTGCTTAAATTTGCGAGAGTGGTTCCATCTGCTTCATTAACACCGAATGGAGAAAGCCGGACTCTCCGATCTTGGACTCGCTGGCTTCTCCTGTCCCTTCGGTGTCATTTGGTGCGGAGAAAGGCATCAGATTAGTTCTGTTAGATAAACCTGCAGTGTGCAGTCTGTGTGATTTTGTGAAACCCTGAGTATTCACTTCCAAACAATCTGTTTCCTCTCTCTGAGACTGCAGAGGAGCATACCCTCACCTCAAAGTGCATTACATGGGCTTCGCCGGAGGGAGCGTTCCAGATGAACGAGACATTTTCAGACCTCTGAAAATCACGTTCAGCGTTGTATCTGAAAATGTTCCGTTGGCTTGTGTCACGGCAGAAACCCTTCTTAGCACCATAAAGCCAAATTTGAGAGTCGTCAGCAGGAAGTAGCAGCTGGCACCGTTCCTGAAATTAAGCGTAGAAGCTAAGATGCCTTCGTCTTCTTGGCCCCAGCAGTATCACCACCATCCAACCTTCCCTCTCACCCCTCGTCTTTGCATTTCCCTCCTGTCCCCCCGCCCCGCTCCCACACATCCCCCACGGCCTGGGGAAAGTCTTACCGAACAGATAACAGAAGACAGATCTGCATCTGAAAGCCATGTACGGAAAAAAAACAGGAACGAAGCACTCTAACTTTGACCTTGGCCCACCACTAAATATACACAAGGAGAGGAGCGTAAAGGGAGGATGTCCGAGTGTGGGCGTGTGTGTGTGCCTGTGTGTGCGTAAGGAACCACAAGGACGTGCTGATTGGACTAATGTCGGAGAAGCACAGGAAACACAGACAAGTTCAGCAGTGCGGGCTTTGTGGGCTACAAACACACACGCAGACACACACACATACACACTGATTATTTTGCTGCCTCAACTGTTCAGACAGCACAGAACATAAGGCAGAAATTGGCCATTTGGGACAACAAACACAAGCTGTACGGTCTGCAGCAGCAGAAGAAAATTGGTTGCTGAAATTCTTTTAATTGCTGACAAAACAACGGCAGAATTATCCTTGCTCACACTAGGAGAGGAAATAACTCCCCCGCCCACCCACGCGCCATTCGTCTCACTTGAAGACGCCGAACGCCGATGCTAACGACGATCAGAAAAAGCTCCTCGCGAGCCCTGTTTTGAACCGGGAGGGGGGGGGGAGCGAGTGTTTGCAATCAGGCGGCGTATAAAATAAAAGCGGCTGCCACCTCCGTCTCGCGGTTACCTGTCACATCTGCGCCGCGTCGGAGCGTCTCTTCCCCCCCTTACAAGAGAAACTATTTCAATCTGCCTGCCCCGTTTGATCTGCCTCGGCCTTTCGCGGCAGAGGCTGCATCAAAAAGACGCCGGGGAACTTAAAAGCTCCATCGCTTCATCTCTCGCTCCACGTCTCTCTCGCACACTTTTTTTTTTTTTTCTCAATCTCCTCCTCTGTCTATTTTGTACAACTGAAAATTGGCTGTTGCACACAGTTTGTCGCCGGCTTATCGGAAAGAGAGGCAAAAAAAACAAGACGGATTTGCTCATCCGCTGCTGGAGTCGATGCGACAAAAGAGCACAAAAGCCTTCAGCACAAATGATTGGACGCCGGGCGATGCTCGATGCTTTCTGTTCGACACGAACTGCACGGTGCGAGGGGGCCTCACTTTGATTTAACCAAGGTACCGTTTATGTAACGCAGGTGTCAGCTATAGGAAAGGATTAGAATGATTGGCCTTCATGCAGAAGTCAGACAAATACTTGTTCTGTTTTATTGCCCATTTGTAGAGAATATTTCAACTTTCCGCTTTGTTGCCTTGTGCGTTTCTGTAGTTAACAAGAATGAACTGAACATATTTAGCGCCAGCCCCGAGTGGCAGAGAAAGAAGGGCCGATGCATCACATCCTCTGGTGAATATGAGTCATTCCCATCAGGACGGGGGGGACAGGGTACCACCTTTGCGAAACCTCCAATGACCAGAGCTCTTTTATACCTTCCAGTACTGCTCTTTTAAGAGACCTATTATTCTTCTTTCCTTCCTGTCAGTGTGTTATTTATGTTTTTGTGCATGTAAAAGATCTTGAAAGTTAAAAGGGTCAAAGTCCGCGCCAACGGAAGCTCCTCTCTCCCACAGAAAACACTGCTCCTGAAACGCCTCGTCAGAAGTCTCAGCTTTACCTCCAGACCTGCTACAGAGCGAGCGACCTCCTCCCAGATGACTACCATGATCTTCAGCTGGTCCTGGCAGACTCACCTGAGAGGTGTTCCACCTATAAGCTTCACTCCGCCACCAGTAGCATAAGAAGCTCAGCACGAGCACAATCCAGAAGACCGTCTTCATGCTACTCATCTTTCAAATGTCTCCACTGCATCCAACCAGAGCTTTGCCATTCTGTCCATCCTACCGATTCTGCCACTGGTGTCTACACTCCATCAGGTGGCCATCCTACACCACGCACGGCTTCTCCACATTTCTAATTTTCATCGTGCACTCTTAATAAGTCTCTCCTGATTGAAGCATGCTCTGAGGGAGTCCCGTCCCATCTCTCATCTCCCCGGGCCTACATTTAATAAGGGAGCTTCTTCTTTTTTCTTCCTCTTTTTTTTTTTAAACGCTGGACTGATGCTATTCCAATTAATATCGCTATCACTTTCAAATGATCTCTCCTTATTGAGATGATTAATATATATTGCCAGCAGAGGGAGAGAACAGTTTATCAACACCTCGCGTCTTTTTAAGTTATAATCGAGCATGTAATCTGACGGTAATGTTTCACTGACAAACCCCGTCGCGTCTCACATCCGTCATCTTGTCGTTGGACGCGGTTTATCACTCCGTTATTTGATCCACATGTCTGCCTTGAACGTCTTGTTGGAGGTGGGACTCAAACTGGGATTTCGCCATGTAATATCAGCTCACTTGGCAGTCTAGTCATTAGCGGCTCAACAGGCGAGAGCGCGTCTCTAACGCTGCAGGATCAGTGCTTCATCTCACGCTGAGGCCGCCGCTACGGCATTTAAATGTAGACTCTGATGGCGCTTGGAATAAAAACCCTCGGCTAAATGCCGTTTCATTACATCCTTTGGACATATTATGATAACACACACACACACACACACACACACCTCTGAGTTAAAACTGCTTTATCAGTCTGCTTTATAGTCATTTTATCGCCACATCCCCTCCTTTGTTTGTTTATGGCAGGTGTTTTGAGGTATGAAGCGGCTTGGCGCAGACGGTCCGCGGGGCGCACCGCCGATCGTCTGCAGCTCTCAGCTCAGCCGGGGTCTGAGCCAGCGAGGGCTGAAAGCGCTGACACAACACCACCCCCACACCCACCTGCATTCACACACACACACGCACGCACACACTCCTGTGGCGGTTGTTATTTTCACCCAAACACAACAGTTTTCCCCCCGCTAGGCGAGGTGATGCTTCCACAGAGTCCTTTCTCGCTCATAATAAGGCTCATAAAGCTCGCTGTCAAGGAAGCTCCAGAAGGCTTCAGCCACTGCAAGCTGCATCCCGTGAACGCGGACAGAGGCTGTTCACCTAAAAAAAGCCCCTTATGAAACAAAATCACGCGGTTAATTATTCATCAGTTAATCTCAAAAGGAGACGGATATCTCCTTAATGACAGAGAAGCAGTGGAATAATGTGGATATAAAACAAGAACATCACATAAAACTGCCATAAATCATCACTGTCCCTGCAGGCACGATGATACCACATCCATTCTCACAACCGGGTGACACAAACACGCTATCAGTTCCTGTGTAAATATTACATAAGCGCAGACACGTTCATTGAAGATTTATAAACAGCAGGAGGAAGTACGAAACGGTTCGTTTTAAATATGTGATTAAACACACCAGACGCCCGTCTCACATGGGAATCTGTCACCCTAGAACTCGCTTTAAATACGGCTGAACGCTGCTTACAGCACCCGCACAAGAATGCACGGAAAGGTGGATCCATAGAGAGCCGAAAAAAGAAAAGGATGATCTCCTCTAAGAACAAATTAATAATAAAAGACTCCAGGAATAAACTAGGTAATTAGGTTAGAGGCAGCTCAAAGCACACGCGGCGCCGCTGTCGCCAGAGTCTCATTCTGACTCAGTTTTTCGGGGCTCAAACCTCGTCGAACAGTGTGTGTCAGCGGGTGGAACAGGAACTAATACGCTCCCCAGTCATTATGTCACCGGAGCCATGCGCGCAGTCACTTTGGATGTCACGCCTCAGCCCCAAAGTGGAGGTGATGCTCAGGCTCTCTGCCTTATCAACGCGTCCCAGCACAGGCATGTCATGACACACACACACACACACACACACACACACACACACACACACACACTTGAGAGCAGGAAGAGAGAGAAGTCTTCCCCCCCCATACATCTCCTCACATGTTCATCATCTCTCTCTCCTACGCACGCACACACATACACACACACACACACACCCTCGCAAGTTCACCCTGGAGAGAGATAAGAAGCGAGAGAGAGGAGAAGATGAGGGGAGATTCAGAACATGTAAAGAGAAGACTCTCTCTCTCTCTCTCTCTCGCACACACACACACAACCTAAAGAGATTTCTTCCTTATGTGCTTGGCTGCTGGAACTGGTGGCTGGGCGCCCATAGCCTCTCAAAAATCCACCCGTCTGCCTCACCTACGCATTTCAAGTCAAAAATTCATAAGGTGACACAAAACTGTCAGTGCACGTTGAAGCGGCTCCAAAATGATGATGCTGCTATGTGGAGTGTGTGTGTGTGTGTGTGTGTTTATGTGTGGGTGGGTGAGGGACACACAAACACACACACACACACACACTTGGACATGCACTCACACAGGCACATCACTCACAGGTCAAACACTGTGCGGGGCAAGCACACACACATTCAAACACTCACATTTAGCATCCAAACAGGCGCGCACGCACACACACACTCGCACAATCACGGTGCTGTGGCACAAGACTTTTTCCGCGTGCACTCATATGCGCGCACACGCACGCGCACAGTGAACGAAGTGTTTTCAAGTTCAATTCATGCCTCCATCATAATCGCGCCAGCTCAACAAAACCACAAACAATCATTTTCCTACAGAGGCTTCTTGTGTGCCCGTGGCGCTCTCAGCAGAGGGTTTAATAGTGACCATAACAGCCGACAGTTTAACGGCATCTCTATACCATTTGCGACGACATTCCGATGATGCTCCCGTGGTCTGAAATCTACCATATCAACATAAAACCTCCAGCATGTGGGAGATGAGAATGACCAAAAAAAAAACAAAAACAAACAACAGCCCTGTGGAGCTCTAACAGCCTATTCATGCCGCCACTTCGCATCCAAAATCCGCAGTTGCGAGTCGCCATTGAGGTAAGGCAATCCGTCACCTTCAGCAACTTGACCAATTCCATCAGTAAAAAGAGGGGACGGGCATCGCGGGAGATAGTTCATCCGCAGCCTGGGCGCGCGTCTGGCTGCTTGTCCCCGTGCGCGCAAAACGAGCCGTGCGCTGTTTTGGAGCGCAAACATTTTTTACATATTTTTTTTTATAAATGAATCAAACTGAAGAGAGGCTGATTCCTCCCGCAGCACAGGCAGGTCCATGTGTGCTGCTGGTGTCAGAGACGAAGACGGGGGAGAGAGAAAGACGTCTGCGGAGGGTATGAAGGAGGACGCGGGGAGCAAAAAGGGGAAGGGAAGGGAATGTCACCAACATTTCGGATGTGGTGGGAAGGAAAGGAGCTCCAGGACGAGCGAGGAGAGAGGTGATGAACAACCACAAAAAAAGTTTGGCCGTACTTACTTATCAAACCGTCCTCCGCGTTCGTCCTGCCTGGCATGATTTTTAAGATGTCAGAGTTGCAGCAGAAGACATTTCCATTCCCGGCGGGGCTTGTCAGACATCAGCAGCGGCGGCAGCGGCAGCGGCAGCAGCAGCACCGGTTCCAAAGCTCAGCTCTGCAGTTCCGTGCGCACAGGAGAGCAGCGCTCAGCATGAATGAGAGGGGAGCTGCGGTTAGACTCCGGCATCCCCTGACACACACACACACACACACACACACACACACACACACACACACACACAGAGGGAGAGAGAGAGAGAGAGAGAGAGAGAAGGAGAGAGAGGGGGGTTAGTGACATGAGTGCGCCCCCTGGCTGCCTCGGTGCGTAAAAGCGGATCGCCAGACGCACGTCTCCATGGCGCGCATAGGTGGCAGCATTGGACCCGCTACAGGCTGCGGCACCGCGTGTCCTCGTGCTCCTCGCAGTCTGGCCGAGGCTCATAAATGACATGATAAAGGTTGTTTTAGTGGAATCAGGTGCTTTGATATAATCCTGATAAAAGGCTGCTGCTCCTCACATTGATTGATCGCACCTGTCATCTCATAACGCATGCACAGACATTTTCATGTCTCCCTGCTGCTCACAGCGTGTGTGTGTGTGTGTGTGTGTGTGTGTGCACTTCTTGTTAGGCTGCTTTCATGGCAGTGTATGCGTATTTCTGCATATATGTAAAAAAAAAAAAATCTGCACGTGTGTTCTCTGCATGAAGGTGTGTGTCAACACGCACGTGACCGTTATGTGTGTGACCACATAGTGTGTATGTGTGTGTGTGTGTGTGTGTGTGTGTGTGTGTGTGTGTCTATTCAATAATGTTCTCAGCTGAAGGTCAGCTCCCTTGAAACTTGACAAATCATCTCTATCGGCAGCGCTGGCCTTGTCTCTCACCTCACGACGACCACAGGCTGCTGGAGATAATTTACAGCAGATATTTTCCCCCTGAAACATCATCAACAACTTTTTTTTCTTTTTCGAATGAAATAGCTGCCTGAATACTTTGAATTTGAAAAACCATTAATAGTAAATGACCTTACTATTTGGAAAGGTGACTCTTAACAGGCTGACTTTAACAATTTCACTGCCTCATTTGGGCTAATGAATCTCAAACACTGCTCATCAGACTTAGAAAACTCGGTTCTGTCTCTCAGCTCCCATCTGCAGGCGTTCCAGACGCAGCAGGTGGCAGTTTTTGGTGAAAAAAGGTCAGATGAATCCACGTCATCATACAAGCCCCTTACTGAGGAGTAAAACACATTTAGTGGTTGGCAACATAGTGGAGCATTTAGCTGCTAAAGGGCTGTTGGTGTTGATCGAAGCAGAGCGAATATTGTAGGATTAATCGTAATCCTACAATCCTAATTCAAATGTCGTTCACTCTACTGGATGTCATTTGTGATCTGTGTGCCAATGCCATATCCATCATAACTTTATTACATTGATTTTATTAAAGGTGGAGTATGTAAGAATTGATCACCTGTTGTATTCATACTCAAAGCATATAGGGTGCAGCATATCAGAGTAACCACTAACTTCGTAACCATAGCTGCCTTTGCTAGTTGGTGATGGTAATAAATTGGCAGGTTTTGTTTCTTACTGAACTAGTAAGAGGGTCAAAGCCCCCCAAATCCAGTGCAACAAGTCAGAAAATGTTGGTACACAAGTTGACGTCATATGACGCTGAAACATGTCGGACTAAAGTTTCTGTCTTTGTGTTTGATCGTTTCTATCACTCTCCCTCTTCAGCGTCTTTTCTTCCTCCATCAGCAGGTCTTTTTCTTTGCAGTGTAGAGTTCCCACAGTTGTTCCAGGTGTTCCACTGCCACCTGGGGGATAGTGACCCGGGAAAACAACGTCTCTTCCTGTTTGGGTTGCGCAACAGCAGAAGTTAACTTGTGCCATAGTTCATACTTCAATTTAGCAGGAAAAAGTCCAGCCTGGTGGCAGACTGAGTACCATAGAAAAAGCAAGGCGTACATAGACGGTGTCATTTTTCCACAGCCATTACAACTGTGCAATCGGCATTTACATCAGAATGATGAGTTTAAGCTAATAAGTTGTCATTTGCAAATCTTACAGTACGCCTTACACGACTCACGGCCATCAACCACAAGACGTCTTCCATTTTTCAGAGGAGTTAAGACACTCCAGACAGACAGAAAAGGCTTTTAGCCACTTTCAAGGAGGCACCGACATCTGAGGCTTGAAAGTTGGCTGCTGCACAGTAGCATTTCTTTATGCAAACCACCAACCCGCATCCTTTTCACCACAGCCACGTTTGCTTGCCGTTCCTTTTAGATGAAAGTATCTGATGCTTTTTGCCAACTGATGGGCCTTTTTTTCCCCCCGAGAAGACATTTTTGTCACAGTACAAAAAGCACAGGTGAAAATGATCAAATTAACGATGGCTAAAATCCACTTAGCTGCGTTGGTTTCATGGTCCTGCTATTGTTCATGCTGGCTCGCTGTCACATTTGAACAAAACCGGAGCAACCAATTACTGTTATTTGGAATGTCTGTGATTTCCCTACAAAAACAAGTCAAAATAAATGTTGTGGGAAAGGCCCGTTGTTAACGTTCAGATGTCAGACCATTCCTAACTCCTAACATTTTTTAAATGTGACTTCCCCGCGATTGTAAAATAATGATAATAATGGCACAAAACAACAACAATACAATTTGTAAATTAAATGTGCAAGTTAATTTTCATGGCATACAGAACTGAGCTGTAATAACAAAAATGGCTTGAAGATAGAAATTGAACTCATGGTGAACTTTGGAAAAAGGTTCTCACAACTATGAAACTGCACTGGCACACCTCCAACAAACCCAACAGTCTCTTTGAGATCAATCAAGCCTAATCCAATATCAAACTGAATAACGTTAAGTCACCCTCAATTTCAACCACCAGTAACTGCTTCACTGCATCAAATTGTACTCACAGATACCAGCCATGCTTTGTTTTATCTGGATCAGTGTGTTATTCAGGGAGAGATTAACCAAAATCTCGATCTAACTTGCAATGTTAAAGATGTTACTGATATCGTTCAGCTACTAAATGACATTCATTCCATCTTCCCGCTTCCATCGCCTTCGTGTTACAACACCGCTGTTGTTTGAGCGGCTGCCAGTTTGTTGCAGTACCTAATGTTGCTAACGCTACCTAGGTAACGTTAACATTGCAACAACGCAAGCTAATGTTCATGTTGCTCATGCAAGCTAGTTAACATTAGGGCAGTACATTATGCTGGGCACATACTGTAGAACTCAGCCATTTTTACTTTTTCTCTCACAAACTGTCAACTACCGAGACTGTTGACTGCCGTCGAAACACACATTTAAAACTATTGATTCACAATCATAATAATCTTTCTGCGATAACCAGAGATACGTCATTTTTTAAAAATGATTTATGATTTGTCCACATGAAAATGTTATCAATATGATCTATTAAGAAAGTCAGACCAAAATCCTGGATCCATTCCTTTATCCAGTACGGTGAATGGGTCTATTCTGGGCTAGAACCTGTCCTCGACCCAAGTTTTGTGAAAATTTGTTCTGTAGTTTTTGTGTAATCCTGCAGACAGACCAACAAACAGACGTAAGCAATAACATAACCTCCTTGGCAGAGGTAATAATATATATTAGTTGTTGAGTTAAAACACACCAAGCAACAGCCTCTGGCTGCCTTTGCCAGTGATAGCTTTTATTTATTGTACTAGAGTGGTGTAATACAGTATTCCCATCATGACTTCCAGTGTAACCCTTTAAATAAAAAGAAGGATCTGAGGAGCGTAGAAAAATGAATTTGCACCATAAAAGAGGATGCATTGTTGGTGTGTGCTCACGATGTACGAGAATTTCTCTTCATCCCGGGCCCCCGCTATGACCTTTGTGGTCCCCTTGTGCATATTAAATGTTGATATTCCTGCCCATATTACTGATGACTGGGGAGTTTTCATTTAGGGCCAGGGGGTGTCAGGTTCCTCCTCTCCACACTGAGGAAGAGGATGTGGTTACTCAGATGATCCTCCGCCGCTCAGATTACTGTGCGCGCGCAGGCGTACGCGCACGCCTGTGTTTGTGTGAACATCCTTCCTGCTAGCTTCCGCGGTTTTGCGTGGCTCTGTGTTGCACTGTCGGTCTCAGAGTTCATTCCTCATCCTGAAATCCTCCGAGTCATCCACATCTGCCCTGTTCTGCTCGTACAGCTGGGATCTTCGTCATTTAAAATCAGCACTGTATTTAACGCTCCGTTAAAGACCCGTGCTTTTGGTTTATGAAGCCACATTGAGTTGAAAGCTAAAGCTTGTCTGATGGATTGCATAGGGTTTACTGATCTCTTCAGGCTACTGTAAATCATATCTTAATTTCCCGTGTTGTGGGAATAAGGAAAAAGAAATGGGGAAAACATGATCAAAGTCTATATTTGCGTTTTGCCTTATCGTGATCACTGACTGTAGGCTACAGTACTATACCTCTGTTTTACTATTGCATGGCTGAATGAGAGGGAGACGTGCTGGACACTACTGGAAATATCCCGCATCACCTCCAACATCTTTAGGAACTGGAGATAGTCGATACACAGCAGAGCAGAGAGGACAGCCTTTCTCTAGTAAACAACCGTTAGCCTTCAGGGTACAATGGCTCGCCACTGCACTCCTGACATGCATATATATGTGTTTACCTGCAAGGGAAAACCATTATGTACCATAGCTTATAACTCTGTCCTTAAGAAATAACAGAGTATTAATAATTTGTAGGAATAATAAAACAGTTCCTTTACAACTGCTGTTATTTTCCACTTTGGTTTACCACATTAGTTTTCTGCTGTGTTTTTGCGCCTGACAAATCTAAGTCCATTATTCAGTCTGTTTATCTGTTTTGTTCTCAACCAACTCTAACGCGTCTTTTTAACTGCTAAATGCCCCACGCTGCAGTATGTTCACCAGCAGGACGTTTCCCTTCCGTGCTGTTTGGTGATGGACAGGTGGCGGGCAGCGTTTAGAACTGAACAACAGCGTTGTCTGGAGAAGACAGGACTGAGGAGAGTAACGGGACAAAATCAAAACACTAGAGATTTAGGCCCTCAAGTCAAGACAACAAGCCAAGAGATGCTAAAAAGCTCCGTAGAGCTGAGGGCGACTGCAGGGTGAGTTGATTACTCATAGTAGCTAGACGTACTAGGGCTTTACATCTAGTCTAGCACGTTCACTGATGTCAGAAATGTACCTCTACACCTAAACGAATCATTCTTCATGCAGCCGAACATGCAGAGCAGTTGGAGTGGTCCTTACCGATTGTTAAGCATTGTGATATGATGCTTTAGTCATACGCAGCACAGTACTTACTGTATCGTACTTACAGTATAGTTGTTGTTTGATGGCTGCCTGGGCCAATCATGGTTTGTTCCCACAGCAAGAAAAGCAGATTTTTTTGTGCATCGAGATTGCATACCATCAGTCAGTTCAAAAGGCAGAGTGCGAAGAGGGAGAGCTGTCTGGAGGAGAGAGTCGTGGGCAGAGCCAAACCTTCTGGAGGAATAAACACCCGGAGACGTCGACTGTAGTAACTTTATGTTATGAACGTAACAGGGGAAAGAGGTGAGTGCTGAGTTCATTGAGAGGCTCAACTGAATGTAAACACACAGCCAAACACACACCCGTAACGCTTTCTGTTGCTTGCTAGCTTGCGGCTGATGTAGCCTACAGTGTTCTGGCTGTTGAGGGCAAATAAATAGTTTGCAGTTGTATTTTTATACTAATATGTACATTTTTTTAGAACTTAATTTCAAGTCCAATGTTGACTGAACAGCACTATTTATTTATCTCACCAACAAACAAAAGACGCATCACTTCATGTGCATCAATAGGTTGGAAGTGAAGGGGAGCACCCATTCAGCACAAAGAACTGCAAATGGAAAAGCTTTCGATAGCTGCCAATAGCTGGATTACTACATCAACTGACGAGACAAGGCAACAAAACAGACATTTCTATAGAACTGTTGTGGCTTCTGACTTTAAAGTGCAAACTCTGAAGCGAGAGAAAGGGCTCTGCTTCCGCCGTGGGTCTCGGCGATGCGTGGCTCGCCGGCGTGTAGCTGAGCATGGTGTGAATGAAAATGCGTTTGATCAGTTCCACAATCTCGCTCCCTCTCCCTCATTTTCTGGTTTGCTTGTATCTCCCTCCATCTCTTCCACCTTCCAACAGAGCCTTGATCAACAACGTCCATTTCATCCCATAAACGCCGGCTGATGCCAAATCATAATTAAAATCTCCACAGAGAGACGCCTGAAAAAGAAGCTAATTAGGCATAAAAAAAAAAACCCTCTGTGTTTTTGTCCCTTTTTTCTTGCTTCTTACACGCAAATCAAATTAACTCTTATAACTTTTGTGCTTAAGAGTCGGGGTCTGTGCGTACAAGATCTCCTCTACTTTCTTTCTTTGTTGGAAGTTTTGTTTCATTCACCTGATTTCTTTTGAGCATTATTGTTTTGTTTTTTTGATCAGCGACGAAAATCAGAGGGATCCTTGTTATGTTAGGCTCAACTGCAGCAGCAATTACAGAGAGAAAGAGGAGAGGAGTCGATGGGGGAAAAGAGACATGTGAAGCAGGAGGGGAAGGAGAGATGGAGAGCGAGGAAGAAAAAAAAAAAGATGCTGGCAATCAGAGAGACGAAGGGATGAGAGA
>CAEMYA010002104.1:1607188-1629812 GCA_903131615.1 Diplodus sargus
TGATGTATTTGTATGTTGTTGTTTTTTGAACATATTTTGATAATTAATTTATGATATTGTATTTTTTATCTTTTGGAAAATAGCATATTATACTTTTCCTCTGGGGAGGGAGAGCCGCAGTGTGAACTGTTGGTCTGCCATCGCAGTAAAGGTGCAAAGGCGCTCTGTTATATCATGCACACACACACACACATATATATACACACAAATACAAACATATTAGAGTTTTCTACAGTTCAAGAATTACATGTCATCTTAACCTGACCTGATTATGATGACAAACAACGAAAAGGATGGTGCGTTTGTTTGTTTCTGTGCCTCCACTCCTCTCCTCCATTAGGAATTCAAAAACAGAGGCAGATACGGACCATCAGACAGCGGTTGGTGCTCTCAGTCAGCTCACACACACACACACTCACACACAATCTTGCCTCCTGAATTATCAGATGCGTAGTTATATCATCACGGCTTTTATACACATTCCAAAGCAGGTTGTAGTGTATTAGACTGTGTTATCACAGCAATCTCCTGGATGATGTGATTATTGTACTTTATTGTCGTAAGTTCCACTGTTCCTTCAATTGAAAATATTATTTTATATATATATATATATAGGAATATATATAGGAAACAAAGCCAGCTGTTTCACCTACAAATCTGAACATTTGCAATGTACATCTTCAAAAAATAACAGTGAAGTACATATTGTGCAACAGAACAAAAGTAAGTACAGGCATTTGGAAAGAAATATGAGGTACCTTATTCTTTGAGATTTACAGCCAGTACTACCAATTGCATTGAAAATATGTTCCAGACAATAACAAACAAGAACAGATTGGTTATATTTGTGCTGGAAACAAGTTGTTGGGCTCAGGTCTCTGTACTCAGAGCTATACTAGTGGCTGCAATGAGCCTGTTTTTCACTGCAAATTCTCTCAAAGTGGGGCTGCAGGCTAGTTTGGACACTCTGACTTCATGCTCGATGTTCAGCTTAGAGCTGTACCTGTACTGTTTTTAGAGAGGCAACGGCAGAAAGTCCTATCTCCCTATCATATCTCCGAGATATGAGTGGCAAAAGGAAGCAAAATCCCCACAGCCCTCTGACCGATGAGAGGATGCTCCCTCTCCACACCAACCAGAACGCACTCAGTGTCTGTGCCACAAACTTCAGTCTCAGGGAAGAGTCAGACGTTATCTTGATGAACTGGTCCTCTTCAGCAGAGGACCAGAAGAGACTGGGGTCTGGGAAGTATTTTTCGAAAAAACCTCCCAGTGATGATATGTGTTCCCTCAGACACCCAATCACTGTTGTGGCATCCAAATCATTCATTTCAATGAATTCACTTAGATTCTCAAAAGAATCAGTATTTCCCTCTTGAGGCGTTTGTTCCGCGCGTCCAGCTTTCGAGTGAATGAGCTGATCTTGTCTGCCAGGTGAGGAAGGTGCTTATCTCTGCCTTGGAGTAGGAGATTTACGTCCTTCAGCTTTCCAAATATGCCACTTAGATAAGCCTGTTTCGTCAGAGATTGTTTGTCTTTAAACTTGACTGCAAGTTCCTCCATGCGCTCCTCCTCCAGAAATACGCGGATTTCTTCTTGTAGCTCAAACACTCGGGAAAACACTCTACCCCACAGGCCTCATCTGTCTCGCGGCCAACGCCTCGCTGTGTATTATACAGTGCATCCGCTGAGCTTTTGGCGAGACCCCCATGACGAGTGCCCTCAGCCCCTTCTTTTTTCCTGCCATGGACTGTGCTCCATCCGTGCAGACACCCACACAGTTCTCCCATTCTAGTCCGTGTTCTGCCAGGTAACTGTCAATAATGTTGAAGAGCTCGTCAGCTGTAGCTGTCCTCGCCACATATTTACAAAACAGCACATCTTCATCAAGTGACTCAGATGTGACGAATTGAATACAAGCAATAAGCAGGCAGTCTTTATTGCCGTCAGTGGCCTCATCCACTTGTGTGGCGAAACGGGCGCCTTTCAGTTTTTCCACCAGTCGATCTTCCAGGTCATTGGAAATGTCACTTATGCGCCTTGCAACAGTGCCGTTAGACGGGGTACAGCCTTCAATGTTATGGCACTTGTTTCATTAATCATAATGGACACCATATCTATAGCTGCGGGGAGTATGAGCTCCTCCGCTATCGTGTGGGTCTTCTTACATTTTGCAATTCTGTATGCGACCCTGCATGATGCTAGCTGTGCTTTGCTGCTCACCGATGCTGCTGTTTTCAAGTGGTTTTCCTGCTTGTGGTATTCATCCAGTTTTCTCTTGAAGAAATCTGGTGGCTAACTGACCTGGGAGGGATGTAATGTCTCCAAATGTTTTTCGAGTTTATTGGGCCACATACTGTCAGCTGCCAGAGTTTTTAGGCACAAACGGGTATTGCACAAATACAAACGGGTCTCTCCTCCTCTCCCACCACATTCACTGTGAATCCAAGGGAGAGATATGCTTCCTCGTACTTTCTTGATTTGGGCTTTGGCGGTTTGTCATCATCACCGTTCCCTGACTTGTCGGCTGTTTTTCTTTTTGCTGTTGAAAAGTATCTGTCCATTTTGCCTCTCTTCTTCTGTCTATGTCTCTCTCTCCGTGTCTCTCTGTCTCTCGCAATGAGAGAGAGAGCCCCCCCCCGTCAGACCACCACACTACACAGTTTGAGAATCACTGATTTAGGGTATTTAGCCCACCCTTAGCTTTTTTTTATTTTTATTGAATTCAGACATCATAGACGTTACAATTGGTAAACAGTCATCAATACAGTACAAAGCCGACCATAGACAAGGTGCATCGTCTTGAGCTGTTGATGTCGAGTGTTGATATGATATAATAAGGCCAGACCCACACCTAAACCTAATCAGAGTATTAAAAAGAAAGTGCTTCCTTTAACCCACTCAGAAAGAAGCTAATTAGTTTATTTGGAATGCTCTTGACAGTTTATCATCCAGGTTAAAACAGCAGGTATTGTGACTGTGCTTGCACTGAATTATTGCTTTGGGAGTAGGAGTGAGCCTTTATTATTGTGCTTGCCAAATGTAAATGACACCAGTGAGCCTCCAAGAAGGTCTGAAGAATGTTTTATTACATCCAACTACGAAGCAGAAAATCTGTGCGTCTGTCTGTGTGTCCTCCGCATGTCTCGAGAGACATCCTTTCAATCTCTTTCACACGTGGCAGATGTGCTGCTGAGGAAAGGAAGTGCATTGCTGCATTTGGTGCAATTTGGACAACATTAATATTGATTAAACAGCAGCCATCATGGATCTGCAGATTAAAGCTGGGCTGAGTAGGCCAACTATTAGAATCACATTGTGTCACACACTGAAACGGTAAATGGACTTGCACTCCTATAGCGCTTTCCCAGTCTACTGACCGCTCAAAGCACTTTACAACACTTGTCACATTCACCCATTCACACACTGATGGCAGAGGCTGCCATGCAAGGGGCCGACTGCTCATCAGGAGCAGTTTGAGGTTCAGTTTTTTGCTCAAAGACACCTCGGCACACAGCTAGGGAAGCCTCCCGAAGCACCACAGATTTTCTCCTGTCTAATCGAAAACATATACACACTGCAAGATTTTGAAATAACGGCACATCAAACAGTACAGATAAGGTTGTCATACCAGAGGGAGCGATGTGCCAAATCAGGTAATCCTGTAAACAAAATGGAGATAAGCGTGGTTGATGTTGATGTGTTGCAGCCAGAAAATAAAAAACAGTTAAAAAGTCTGGGATAAGTGGGGAGACGTGGCCAACACAGCTTTTCTTTTCTTCAGCGAGAACTGGACATGAGATTTTACATTTCTGTCAACAGTTGAATGCTAGCTAACTTTAGCCTCAAGGGCTGGAACGTTCACCATTGCTTCGCAGCGCTCTTAGCTGCTCTGGGATGTCTCTTCCATCGGTTGTCGTGGCCTGGCTCGGAAAGTAACGATGTAGTCATCCAAATTTCAAAATGTTAAGCATGTTCAATATTGTCGGGACGACCCCAATGAGTCTGTGAGCAGTTCAGGAGGTTTTAGACTGCATCTGTAAACCCCTCAGTTACCAGGTTATCTTTGCTTAACATCAGTCCTTCGCTACCTCAGAATAATAAGGTTCTAGCTGTGTTCAGATCAGTTTTGAGATATTGAGGTTTAAAGTTTTAGCATTGCAAATAGCAAAAATGACAAATGGAGCACATTTCTTTATATCACCAGAGTTACATACACCATGAATGTATTCTACATCTGAGATATCAAAATTTTACATCAAGTGTAAATTAGGGTTGTTGAAACAGGTCAATTGTAGATAGAACCTTATAGTTCTAAAAACTAACAGCCGCCTTGGAATTAAAAGGTTCTACCTTAAAAAACAGAAAAAGGAACAATTCTTATCAAAGAATTTTAACAATTTACTTATACATACTGTTGGAATGTTCAATTTATAAAGTAAAAAGTGTCCTTTTATTGGTTAATATGTTAAATCTTCATGCATTCATGCACTTACTGCTATAACACAATATTTTTCCAGTGCATCATTTTTCCTTTCATCTTTCTTATTCAAGATTACAGTAAGTTGAATGTAAATGAATGATTCTAAAAATGCATGGTCTGATGCAGGTCAGTTTACCAAAGTCTTTTCAGTAGAAAAGCAAAACGAGTTGAATGAATTTTTAAAATCAGTTATTTTGATAGTTTATCAAATCATTTTTAAACAATTTAAATGTAAAACACATCCTACAACATTATGAACAACATATTTCAAACCCAAGACCGGTTAGTTTAAATGGTGCTCATTGGAGATGCTGTTACTTGCAATGAAAATCAGTTAATGCAATAAATATATACATAGTTTATTACATCACTTAATATTCACATACATCACATACTTAGATCACATACTATTTACTTATCAACATACAAGCTCATGTTGGCAATCTAACATTAAGGCCTATTGAATCATTAATTCAACATATCAATGACATGGCTACTGTCCATATCGCACAGTAGCCTTTCTTTGATAGAGAGGTATGAGCTGTAAGATTGTACAAGTTCAGTTTTCATTTGTAGAAAAATGAACTGATCTCTGCACGTGGACAAGTTATGACATTCTGAAGGTCAAAACACACTACTAATGTGTTTTCAGCATCCCTGTCTGCTTGTCGCTCTTGGCGCATTGCAGTTTTGTCGGCAATGTGTTTGGTCTGTTTGCTCTCAGCATCTTGGCTAAGAAGATTCTGGTCGAGAGCTGTCTAGTAAGATTCACACCCATCTTTTTTAGGAATGTGAAAACTGAGGTTGAACTAAGAGTTGAAAATGAATCCATAGAAAGACCTCCTTCACAGGTGTACTGCCCTCTTCAAGAAATTTACCTTAGTATTAGGTCATACATTCGAGACACACTGAGCGTGGATTCCAGATACTGCCTCCCTGATGCCTCTGGAATCAGGTTTTGGCATGCCAGTTGTTTGTTTTTTTGCATGTGTGTTGTAAACTTGTGATTCGCAGCATGTTTGCTTTTCTTTCATCACACATTCTGTTGTCATTGCAGTGTAATCATGCAATCATGTTTCCTGTTTTGTGTCAAATTGTAGTAGTCCAAGACACATTGTTCCCTTTCAGTAGGAGTTACCTCCTGTGCACAATTTACAAGAGAGGACACCATTTTTCTGTGATGTCACTTTTTTTGGCTGGAACTGTTTTATTGCTTGCATTAGTGTATTCTTTTCCTTCTTGATATAGCCTCTTGCAGATATTTGCTTTCCATATCGATGGATTTGATGATCTTTTTCTGGTCTTTTTCTTGGGTTCTGAGCTGGTAAGTGTGCCCCCCAGCTCCTTTCCTGCCATGCCTGACTCCTCTGCAGCCCCCAGCTCCTCCTCCACAGTCCCAAACAGGTTGTCTGCAGACCCCAACTCCTCTTTTAGGGTCATAAACTCCTCCTCCACAGCTCCTACCTCCTCTGCCACCATCCCAGAATATTCCTCCAAAGTCCCAATCTCTCAGCATCTGGCTCAGCATCACCAGCCTGTGGGAAAATTACTGATATTATACCATTTTGCAATCATATAGCACAATAGAAAATAAATGACAATCATGTATAAAATAAAAGGCCCATGTGTTCCTCCATTATCAGTTCACCCCCACCCCCCATCTTTTGACTTTGACTCCTGCATGCGATCTCTTTATTTTCTTCCATCTTGGCCTGGCATTTTCCTCCCTGCAAACAAGTTACAAAACATCCGTTAAAATTGATTTTTATGCTAAGACTAGCATTAGCTAGCTCTAACTAACGTTAGCTAGCATGAGCTAACATGACCTAAGTCTAAAAGTACCTCAGCAAAATCCAAACGCTATAATGCAACATCAAATGGAATTTCAGTCATAGCCAAACATTTTCTTGCCAAACATCATTTTCCACTTGATTCAATTACTGCTAGGTAACGCTAGCTAACATTAGCTATAGCTAGCTAGCGTCAGCTGACGCTAGCTAGTGTCAGATGACGCTAGCTAACGTTAGCTAACGCTATAATGTTAGCTAGCGCTATAGTGTTAGCTAACGCATTTGCGTTAGCTAGGATAGCATTACCTATTTTTAGCTTACAATTCCCTCAACTAGAACTGAAACTAAAGGGATTTTAAAAAGTGAACTCACCTGTCCTTGGTAAGTTCATCAATGAACTCTGGAACCCTTAAATTGCGGATAAGTCTGGCTTTGCTCTTCCGTGACATTTTTCCATCTTCTAAATCTCAGGGTGAAAAAGACATCCTGGCGCCATAAAGAGACCAGTGTTGCCAGATATCACGAGAGAAACAACCAAGCGGGCCTATGAAAACAAGCCCAAAACAAGCGACTTCTCTGTTAGTTGTTAAAAAAAAAAAAAAAAAAGATAGAGATTATTACACTTTGCACTCACACAAATATCACCCTGAATCCAGAAATATCATTGTATTTATCATCGTTGTTATATGTTATGATCCTTTTTTGTTTTAGTTCCATGACTTCAAAACAATATGACATGCAATAGGAAGAGGAACACTTTAACAACAAGCCCAAAAAGCCGCAACCCGTGACTACCAATATCTATAAGCGACTTTACAGAAAAACAAGCCCAAAGTTGCTTATAATAAGCAGACTTGGCAACTGTGAAAGAGACAGTATCTGATTGGTCCTTCTGTAAATATTCCAAATATGATTGGGCCACAGATATAACCTTATAACTCCAAGTCTGAGTGTAACTTTGGAGATAGAACCTTTTTGTTTTCTGAATAAAACACCCCAAATTAATTATACTTTTAAAAAACACCTCAAATAATGTTCACAAGTTATATCTGAGTAAGAATATGCAAATAACTCAATTTTGACAAAAATGTCAGATAGAACCTTATTATTCTAGGGTAGCAACTTATTAAGGACCCGGACCAGGTTTCTCCTCCAACTGTCAGGAGGGGGAAATCTCAGGTGATCTCATCTCCTGCATCCGCAGTGTGCCATTAATTGCAGTTCATTTTTACAATGTTGCAAACGCTAAAAATGAACTGTTCCTCTCTTACCTGGACATATTGTCATAATAGTTACTGTTATCTTGTTGAGCTTTCCTCAAAAGCTGCAAGCAACAACACCACAGGCCAACCAACCAAACTTCGTCGGATCACTTGATTTACTATTCAGATAAAAAGTTAATTTGGAAACTTCAACTGGAAGGAGTTAAATCAATGAGAGAAATGTATGACTGCATCTTCACTGACAGATGCTGCCGATGTTGCTTGTGGAGTACTGATACCGAAAAGAGCAGCGTAACAGTAGTTTGGGTCTGTATCAGTAAAAATTACACCCAGCAATGGTCCGACACGATGAGCGCTCCAGTTGTACACCAACAACACTTATCGGGAAGTTCCGATACTCGGTTGCGGATCCTTGGCTTTGGAAAGCGGAATATTTGTCATGATACAACTCATTATGGCCAAACTGTGGGGCTGGGAATAGGAAGGATTCTGGGACCAAAAAAATGTGTGTGCGGATGACACAGCAGGGGAGCGGCAAAATGAAAGTGTAATGGAAAATATGCTGTTGATCATAATTGCCAGTGGTGAAATTGCTGGTCTGTATTTCCCCTAAAATTTAGGCGCGTGTCAACGACCGCTGGGGCTCCAACATCTGCAATTATTTCTCCGGGAAGGATTCAGCTTGAACTTCAATATCACCTCCTCCCTCTTTTCCCCTGTGCTTTTCCTCCTCCCCTTCTTCCTCCACCCTCCCTCCCCTGCCCCCCCGCTCTCTTTATCCCCCTCCTTCTGCTCCGGACCAATTTGGGGTGGCGAGGCGATGGTTATCTAAATGCAAAGTGATGCTGTAATAGCACTCACCGAGGAGGCGTAAACGACTAGTGAGACCCGGAGATGTGAGGATAGGAGAGGGTGGAGAAAGAGGAGGGGGGGTATCAGTGAGAGAGATGCATACAAGAGAGGTGGAGGAAGAGGCCGAGGTTGTATGACAAGCAGAATGAGAGCGAAAGAGAGGGAGTAGGAACAGCGTTTTTTACAGCGCTGCAAAACCTCTCAGGGAGAAGGTAGGAGCGCTCTGACATCAGAGATTACGTTTCTTTTCCCCTTTTTCCTACCAACAGTCAACACTGAGGCTACCTAATCATTGACAGACAGACACACTTAACAACCAGCTAGTAAAGGAAGTGGAGCATTTAGCTACTGAAGAGCCAGATAGTGCATTTCCCTCAACAGGTGGAGGAGCCCAAAACAGAGCTAAAAGGAGAGGGAATGTTGGGACTTTTTTGTGAGGTAGACCAGAAATACAGCTCCAAATGAATGATGGATGTGTGAATGAAGGGCACAAAAAAACATTATATGCTGATACTGTTTCAACTTTGTCTTCACAGTGCGTTACACTGCCACCAAATATCTGTTCTCACTGTAGTTTTTGGCTGTAGGGATGGCGATGACCAACTTTACTAGTTAGCCAGTCCACCACTTTGGTCTAAAATGGAAGGATTGACACGACATAGAAACTAACATGAGCTAGCTGACACATGGATCTAATAAGGGGAAAATCTTGACACACTGTTTGAGGCTGAGACCTGCTCATTCCCATGAAAGCTGCTCAGTGGTGCATGAAGCCAGAAAAGCTCGACTTCCTGGTTATAAACTTACCCAGGTCTTGAAAAATTGGAACTGAAAACCACTGTCACTGGAAAAGTAATGAAGAGATTGTGGAAGATTGTCATTAAAAAACACATTTGAATGTAAAGTGTCTAAGTGTACCGGATGCTTTGAAAATGGTCAAACAAAGGAGCTGAACCTGGGAGAGGAGAATGCCGGAGAGTTTGTGGTGTTCATGTCTCACGGATTGAAGTTCATGCAGGTGAGTCCTTCCACTGCGTTGCCTAGCAGCGCGGCATTGTGAATGCAAGGTGATGTGTAAAAGTTGTCAGTGTGGAGTTAAATCGTTTATGCATCTCTCCAAGGTCTGGTTTAGTGATGTCTTTTTCTCCTGCTAGTGGGAGGTCATTTTATTACCGTAGCCTGATATTGCATGCCTTTATTAATATCTGGTCATTCTTCGTTGATTGTCTGTTGTGATATTGTGAGTTTTGTCCTCTTTTTGGTTAATTCTAATGGGGAAGGTGGATGTATATTTATAAAAGTTATTTAGTTGTATGCACTGGCTTCAAAGGGCTATAGAAATGGAATGTATTGTTTAAGTTGATGAGCCCCTTAATGTACCTTATTTGTCACGCCCGTCTGAGGCTATGTTTGCATGCACACAATATTTAGTTTTTTGCCCTCATCCCCAAAAAGATAATATTATGTCTAAGGTGTTTACGTGGCAAATGAAATGATAATTCAATTTATACATACTCATAAGTCGGTGTTGTGATATTTGCCCACATCCAAGTACCTGTTGATATCCAAGTCTTTTGAATGGTTTAAAGGTGTTTTTTTTTCCTTCCTAGCAGAAACATGGGCATCTTTTCTCTGCATGCATCTCTACCTCTATCTCTGCCTTTGTT
This sequence comes from Diplodus sargus, assembly GCA_903131615.1. Taxonomy (NCBI): domain Eukaryota; kingdom Metazoa; phylum Chordata; class Actinopteri; order Spariformes; family Sparidae; genus Diplodus; species Diplodus sargus. The sequence goes on from CAEMYA010002104.1 coordinate 1,617,204, forward strand.
TACAATTGCACAGAGCTGAGGCCATGTGTCACAAACTGCCCCAAAAAGACCCCAACTGAGGCGCTTTTTCCAGAGTGTCCCATGTCCTGAGAATGCTCCAAACACAAGAATAATACCAGCATATCCCACATCTTATTAATCAGAAAATGCTACACTGGAAATAAAGCTTAATTAGGAATATCCAAATGGAATCCGCTGTTCACATGACCCACATCAAATTCTGTTATATTCAGAATAATAGGCGAAAATGAGCGCGCGTGTAAACTTAGCCAGTGTCGCAGGTTTTCTCCGCTCTGATGCCAGTGAGGCAGGGTTGAATTTAAATCAGAATAAGAAGCGGGAGAGAAAAAGAGAAAAGGAATAAAGAGATGTGGTAAGACGGATGGCCTCAGCCATTACAGATTCACGGGATAAGGAGTAAGTCGCGCCAAAATCCCACGGCCGGCGTTGTGTTATTTGTGTCATGTGCTGGGGCAATTTAAATGGAAAAAGAAATGAGAGGGGGAACAACAATATGGATGTGGAGAGGTACAGGGAGCTGGAAATGGACAGGAAGGAGGAGATGAGACAATTGTATGTATAAGTGTGTGTGTATGTGTGTGTGTGCGTGCGTGTGTCGTTTCAGAGGCGGAAAGCAGTGGGAAGAAGAACATTACTCCAATATCCTCTGTCAGTCAGCAGGCAGAATTGAACAAGGTGCAGAAAATGAAAAAGAGAGAGGACGTCAATAAATCCTTCCGTGCAATATTTAGCCTATGCTGTACATATATGGCCTTCTGAGATATCCCTGCAAGGCCGTTGTCATGACGAAGGGAGAGCGCATGGCAGGGGAAGGTGTGCCAGTCACAGAAAACACACACAGTGATCGCCCTGTGTCCTCTCTTTGGCCTGCAGCTCTCCACATGGAGCCATGGAGTCACCTCCTTTGGCCTCGGCTAACAGGCCGGTTTGTCCGTCTGTGTCCCGGCCAAAGTGTTAGCATTTAGCTCATTGATTTTTTTCTCCCGCTCGGCCGCTGTGATTAATACAAGATGGGCGCCATGGGCGTCCTGCCCCGCATTCTTATTAGCGCGTCTTCCACTGCGGAGGGGGGGCAAAACTCCTTAGACGGCGCCTCCTCATTAGAGTCATTGACATGTTTTTCCTCCGTCAGACAACTCTGTGTTTTTCTGCACTTGTTGACAATGCGGGTGATTCGATGGTCAGATTAGGGTCTCAGAAAATGATGAATAATGCTTTCCAGTTCGTGTCATTTGAACCACATATATGGAAATGAATTACTTCCTGTTCTCTCTTCAGCAGGGAGCAGCACTCACATTAATCCTTCTGTTTAATACAGAGGTTTATTTAGCGATGATCAGTGGATATGAATATTTGATGGATGTTAGCAGCAAGTCTTCATGACAGGAGAGTTTACCTTTCTATTCTTATGTTCGTTTTATCAGAGTAGATGTACCACGCGATAAGAAACTTCTCCATCCCCTGCTGCTCGTTTCTCTTTTCTTCCCTTTAATACTTCTTTACTGTCTGTTTTTTCACATCCTGTATCTCCTGCAGTGATCTGTGATCACTACAGTTTGCCAGACTGACTTGTCCACTCTGGAAACAACTTTGCAGCCATAAAGCGCAGACGAAGAAGAGGTGAATTTACCAGATGCTGGACCATGTTGACAAAGCATCTTTCATTATCACTTTAGTTCTTATTGAGAAATTAAAATTAGTGAAATTCCATATCAAGTTTTCACTGCCACCTTGCAGCTAGGCAAATGATCACATATGTACGAGCACGTCGCCTTCGTTCTGGTCATTTTGATGCTCGGAGTTGAGGCGGGTCAGACAGTGTCACCACAAAATGTTCAAGAAATTGATAAATTGACAACAATGCTGTTACGATGTGGTCGTGATCACAGCAACTTTATCTGCTGATTTTGAAAATGGCAAAGAAATTCCTTTAACTGCGATCTCATTCAAGCAGAAAGGGATCCTCTGTTAGAATAAACAGCGAGTGGTTATTAAAGGTCTTCCGTTCTCAGTATCTTCAAATATGTGATCTGGGGCCAGACGTTTACAGATGAAATGACAAAAACTACACCTGATTTTCTCTCATGCAAGTGTATACAAATGAAAGTCTCAAACCACGTATTAAAGGTATCAGAATACAGGAAAATGACATCTGCTCTGCTAATATATTTTCTTGGCGAGAACCCCCAGCACTCTGTTAGTCTCTGACATACTTAAGATTGTACATGACATTGTGCCAAACACATTCTCAATGCTTCCTGTGCCCGTGCTTTAAACACCAATCAAGATTATTAAGAAGCTCAGTGACATTTAAAATCTTTACAAACCTAATTATTTGCTGGGCTATTTTGTAATATCCTATTATTTTATTTACTTTCCTTTGAACAGTTGTTGTTCCCCTCATACTCAGCCAGTTTAGCATGATTACTGATGGAGCCTGATCAGGTTAATTATCAGCTAATTGTACTAGTTTGCCCAGTGTTTTGTTTGTGTGTGTGTGTGTGTGTGTGTGTGTGTGTGTGTGTGTGTGTGTGTGTGTGTGTGTCATTGATGGTGTTATTAATGACTCCTGTTGAAACTTTAAAGCTCACCATCCTTGTTGCCATTTATCTTACCTTTCCTTTTTATCAGTAAGTGATGTAAAAACAAAAGTGTTTTAAGTAACTTTCTGTGACTGATCTTATGATCAGACTCAAATTAAACTTGAAAGGTATTCAACTTTATCTCAATCACCCATTTCCGACTTTCTCTAATCGCTGAAATCCAACACAACACAATTAACATAATGAATTCTTCGAAAAAAGTAAACATCAGACATTTTGTGGATTGTCGGATGTTCTCGTCCCATTTTCAATGATCTCAGGACAGTTACTGAAAACACTATTAATTGCAGTTGTCAGCGTTTGTCCTAACATGACTTATTTTCAAGCCAACAATAAAAGTGTACGTAAAAGCTCAGTTATAAAAGTCGGAAAGAAACTTTGAACACCCGAGTAGTGTTGATCTCGGCCTATGTCCATTGAGCTACAGCCGCTGATTACTTTCTATCACTCAGTCTCCCACACTTTTTTTCAAAACTACTTTTCAAAAGATATTCAGGCATCAAGGCCTCAAAACAGGAGAATATAAAAAGGGCCAAGGATGGACAGACAAAGTGCAGACCTTAAGTTTTGTACAGCTCTTCTATGTGCTGGTGAACTGCTTTCAGAGCCCTTTCACTACGTACGATAAATGTTCACAATGGTGTGGCTTCGCTCATAATGGCAGTCCTCCACAATACGAATGATTTGATTGCGATGGCATTCGTAATGTGTGAGCGCGTGTGTGTCGACATGAAAAGCGTGCTCCCGCCGAGAGGGAGAATGTCAGGGTAAAACTTAACAACAAAATAAATGTTTTCTAAGCGAAGGAGAAAATGAAATCCTCACATAGATTACTGTGCATAAAGGGCTGCCTCTCAGAGCGAGGTTACTCTCATCTGTCCTCATCCATTTTAAGCAAACACTTCAGCCCCCCTCCCAAAAAAACGTCTAATGAGTTTTGGAAATGGAAGCGTGAAAGAATGGTTTAAATATTGACAACTCACAATAAGTTTACGAGAAAGAGAAAACCAGTCCCATACACACCTGCTTCAAGGGCATTTCAAAGACCTGTTCTAAATGTTTCATTTACTAGTATAAAGAAAAGAAATATTCTAAACGCTGGCTGGTGCGACTTCAGTTCCTGCCGGATGTGTGTAGATGTTCTGTTATGGAGTTGGATGTCAGTGCTGCATAATGACAAAACTGCCATTTAAGGATTTGTCAGTGTATTAACTTTAAGCCTACTTTAATTGTATTGCCACTATAAAGGTCCCACCCGATTCTAAACAACTCGTGCCTGTCGTCCGTCACCGTAAAAACAAGCGGACTCTTCAGCTGAAATAACAAGCGGATTAGCCACGCTGTCTCAATCCGCAAGAGACGAACCCGCGGAAAACCTGGATGTGTCTTGGCAAGGAAGACAGATTACATGCATGAAAACGCTGCTAACCTACAGTGAATAAGACAAGAAGTTTTGCTTCCGAGGATTTATAAACTAATGTTGTTGTTGATAGCGACGAGCTTAAGAAAGTGGGTCTGTGTCTCACGGCTGAGGTTGGGCCCGAGGTTTCAAATAATAGATGTGTCTAGTTTGTTTGGGGGTAGCACGTTTCCAGGTGTTGGGCATGAATTGTGGACCAGTGAAGAGCCCTAGTTAAGGGCCAGCCTGTGAATCAGGCGTGCAGCCACAGACAGCTCTCTGCTTGTCGCACTAGATAAATCACATATTTAAGTACGATTCTTTTGCTGCCATATGCTTCTCTTCACTGCCCTGAAAATGTTCAACTCGTCATGTTTTATAAGAGCGAGTGTGGACCAGCAGATTCAGCAGCTATGACAAATCCCGACAAGTGTTTCCTTTATCTCTGCCGCAGTCAGTGCGCATGAATGTTTGATTTCTGCCTCCATTTTCTCCAGTGTTTAGTCACTGACGCAGCTAATCAGCTCGTTTTGGATTGCTTTCCCATAGTACGCGATGCGCTCGACTCCGCTGTTGATTAGTCTCACGTGGTCTCTCAAAACAGGATCAAATTTAGCCATCAGTTACACTCGTTTAGAGAGTTCCTCTTCTGTCCTCAGGTGATGTATCGACAGATCCCCTGAGTGGCAGATTCCCTTCTGCTCAGGACAGAATAATATTAATGAAGATTGGGATTTTTTGTTTGTTTCTTCTCTTCCTCCTGCAGATCAAGAGCACTTATCTGCACCTGCATCCAGTGACCTAACTGTCCCTTCTGTCCCGCCTGATGTGGTTAGTGAGTTAACACGCTGGCATGGGTTCCATCCAGGTCGGGTTACACCCACCACCACCAACACATGTATACTAGGATAATTCTGTAGTCAGTGGCCTGATTAAGTCTGGAGTTGGTGTGCTGATTGTCGACTGCTCATCCGGAATGGGTTAAATGCAGAGAACCACTTTCACCATGTTGTACACTGTATGACTGCAATTTAATTTTCCCTGTAATCATTGAGATCAATGTCTCATCTACTCCCTGAACAACTTCCTGCCATGGTTCAGCAGCTCCTCAACCGACGGGTTGCAAACGCAACCTGATGATACTTAGAAGGCGGAGTCTGGCAGATCGACACTTGAAGTCCAGTGTAAAGGATACAAACTGCCCAAACTGAGTGCGCAACTTTGGGGATAGCCAGCAGAGGAAGCCCTGTTGTTCAGTCAGATCTGGTGGTACAGTTTCTTTCATTGGCGCGATTATGAGGACTTACTTTAGAGAGGTGTTATTGATCAGATTCAGACTGTAAATGTAGCATTCCATCCCCCACAATATTTTTTTAGGAAAAGAGATACTGCGCCCCTTCCACTGGCTCTGTAGACGTGTTATTTTGTTTTATTTGCAGACCAAATCTGACCCCGCACACTCTGAAACCTTGTCTTGGGGATGGATTACGTGTTTCCTGTGTGCTCACACAGTTCTGTTATTAAAAAATGCCTACACCGTAAATGCTTACACATCTAGTGTGACGTAAGAAAGGACATTTTCCGTAGGTGCCAGCAGGCCTAATCAGGCAGCAGCTACTGTACATTTCCTCCAAATCTGGCAGGAAAAATGAGAAACCAAACAATAGATATTTTTATGGGGAAAGAAAAGAGCTCCAGAACTCTGAGGAATACTACCTTAACTTTAGTTCAGGGCCTGGAGCTGACTCTAGCTGGTTAAGTACTTCTGCCAGCACTACCTGCCTATTTAAAGCTTGATGAAGGAAGAAAGTTAATGAACCTGGAAAAGTCTGATTCTCTCCTCCTTTCCCATTCCACCCTTTCATATTCTGTCATTACCCGTCGTCTGGACATGTGGTGATTGAAACTGAGTCGTGAGACTTTGGCCATCGCGAATTCTCTCAAGGAAGAGAGAGAAAAAGAAGCTCCCCTCCTGGGCAGCCCTCTGAATTGTTGCACAAATTAATCCCCTCTCCCAATTCCGTCGTTCGCCCCCGAGCTCCCCTTTCGGAATTATCCCTTTTCAATTATTTCTCCCTCCTTTTCTAATTTCTAGTCACCATTGGAAATATCAATGGTGATGAGAGTGGAGGGGAGAGAAGAGGAGAGGAGTGAATGCGTTATTAATTGCTCTGATGTGGATTAGATGTGAGCATCGTGCACCCCGGCCCCCCCTCCACCCCCCTATCCTCCAATCACATTTCAATTAATAACAGTCAGCCGGGCTTCGCCTCAAGATACGCGAGCAAGATGATTGGCCTGTCAGTCAGAGCTGCTAGGGAGCATTTGCAATTTGTCACCAGTTTCCTCCTTCTTCCTCTCTTTTCACAATCGCTCACCCTTGTTTTCTATCTCACAATCTTTTTTCTCTCTCTCTCTCTCTCTCTCTCTCTCTCGCTCTCTCGCTCCCCCTTCTCATCTGCCTCTTCACCCAGGTATTTTTTTAAATCTATATCCTCAAAAAAAAAATCATGCCACATTTCATCCATTTATTCATTTTTCCCGTGATAGCTTGGTCAGCTTTCAAAAGGACTGTGCGGATGTGCGTATACCTGTGGGTCGGTTTTTGTGCGCGCGTGCACGGATCCGCTAAGAGGTTTTCCTCTACCCGAGATGTCATGCAACTTTAAAAACTGTCGTCCTGCGCCACATTTCAAATGAGATGGAAGACAACACAGCCATTTTCTATTAAGGCCTGTATGCTCTCATGATAACCTGCTACAGGGGGCCAGCTTACACGGAACACACACACACACAAACACACACACACACACACACACACACACACACAATCATTTCTCTTTTACATCTCCTTACAGCTACCTTCCTTTGTCACCTGCTCCTGTTTGTATTAAAGCAAATGTGTGGCCCGTGTGGATCATTCACCCATACTGGCTTACTGCTCCTCCCATATACAACCAAAAAACAAACTTCCTCTGCTGAATGAAAGAGCCGTACTGTGTGTTGAGGGTGTCAAGAATATCTTTCAAAAATCAATGTGATATCTCGTGGCCTCAGGAGACTTGGATTACACCGGATGAGCTATATTAAGCCATTTAATGTTTTGTTTGTTGTTTTTTTTCTAGTGAACCCAGATTTCCTGGTCATGCAGACCACAGAATGGGCCTACTCCTCCGCTACAGTAGGAGTTCTTGCACTGAGTTCTCCTTCTCCGCCCATAGACTTGCATTGTAATTGTGAATTGTCCCGTCAACAGTTTAACGGGCATCTTTGTTATAATGGTGCTCCATTGGGGGGAAAAGACATTTTTTTCAGCCACAGAGGAATTTTCAGCTGCACTGCCGTGAGCGTCCGCTGGGCAAAATTGGTAGAAAGGCTTTTGCAACGCCTGTCCAGTTGAGGCTGACTGCTTCCACACCCACTGAGCTAACGTCTGCTGTACAAGTGCTTTCTGAGATAGAGCGGCAAACAAGCCGGAACCAATTTATGTGGCGGCCATTACAAGGGTAACTGTAATGTAATTACTGACTTACTAATTATAATCCCGTACACTACTCATTACAGTAAAACTTAATTCCATTACTGTAGGCTAATGCGTTACTAAATGATGAGTTACTGCCCGACGCTGCACGATGCAGGCTGGATCACAAGTGTGAAACGTAATGTGGCACAACGAAGGAACAGACAGTTATTGGTGGGTGCTGCTGACAGATGTCTTTAGCCAAGCGCCACGTTTTCATTCATTGCTTTTCCCCCCACATTTTGTCTTTCTTCCTACAAACTATGCTCTTCAATCTCTGATGTACGCCGAGGAGTGACTGGACACAATCTTTAAAAAAGGAGCTTTCAGCAACCTTGTTTGTGTGCGTGCACGTTCCCCTGACAGGGGGTAAATTATTTTTCTGCCAATATTTGAAATTACGCTACTCAGACACGTAAAGGAAATAGGTGCTGGGTCACTTGCAGGGGGCTGAGGTCAAAAACGTGTGTTTAGACTCCATTTTACCAGCTCTCAGGGAGCTCCAACTCCATCCGCTTGTTCAGAGAGAGTGAATACTTCCCCAGTCTCTTTGATCAAAATGAATGCAAACCGAGATGTTCTTCAGCTCGCATCTTTTTTTTTTTACTCTCTGAGAAAGGTTTCGTGTGATTTTTCTAAACAATCAGTACTTTTGGGTGGTGCAGAGGTTTGCCGCGTCATTGAAATTGTATCTGCACAGATACAGGCGCGCTGCACTCAGCTTTCCTGCTGTAACACTACAACACAGTCGGCGGCAGCTTCCGGAGCCCGTGAACATTTTTGACATGTAGTTATCCCACCAGACACGGGTGGGAAATTGATTTTTCATAGGTCTCGGAAAGGAAATGACAAGGAGACAAATCAATTTTTGTTTTTGTTTATTGGAACAATCGTCTCTTATTTCAGCTGCGACTGTCTGCAGCCGTGAAGAAGGCGTACAGAATGTGTCATAGGACTGCGTTCACCAAACTGTTGTCTTTATACATTTACTACCAAGCTGTGAAAACACAAACCTGCCTCAGAGGAAAACGATATACATTTTTTTTAAAATGAACAGTGAAGTAGACTTCACTGTTCACTGTTCAGTTGCATTCATGTCTCAGAACTGTTACCTCTTAGAGCTTGTGTAACGACATTTGATACTGAATACTTTGAATTAGTGATGCGCAACATCTAATTTTTTAATGTTTTCTGCATCTTTGTTGCTCAGCTGCACTTCTGCATTTCTCAGATATCTTAGCAACGTCATCTAGAAAGACATGTCAGCACATGAATTAATTATTATTTAAATAACTAAATCCTCGAGCCGCACTGACCCCTCCTCCATGATGCAAAAATCATCAGCATTATTGATCAAATAGGCAGCGTCCTGCACCGGAGCTCTCATTACTCACGGCAGAGCTACAGGAATAAAACATGATGTGATGAACAGGCAGCAGGTGGTTGGCTGATGAGCTATTGAGCCACCAAAAGTTGTTACACAGGCCTCGTTTTGAACTGTATCGAACAAAAAAACTTTGAAAGCAGCAACGATTGGCAGAAAACAACTCTGAAAAGCCTCAAATTGCTGAAGGCTGATCGCTACTGATGTGAGTATTGATGTGGTGATGGAGCGGTGACAGACAACCCTCTGGATGGTATATGAAGAACAGGACGGCGCAGCAATACATGCTTGACGACCAGTTGCTCAGGGAATGTCACAGTAACATGAAAATGTGAATCATATATACGACTGGATAAACAACTGTGAACTGTGCATGTGTTCTCTGCTGGCCTCTTCCATAACCCACTGACGTGATGTCCAGTTTTATGTCTTGTTTCTGTCTGAATCCATGTGATTGCAGCATCAGCAACAGCGACTGAGTCTTCTATTTGAATTTGTCTTCTCCCCCTCCACGACTGTGAGAGCCTCTGAAAGCAGTGACTGTCGCACACTCACGCCACTCACTCCTGTATGTCAACAAACCAGAACTATCATCTTACTGAATAATGCGTCAGCTGATAACAAACATGTTGATGGTGACGTGTCTCGACCCAGTTGTCGGGATAAATGCTGGCAAGGTGCATTTCTGCAAATACACAGGTAAGTTCAAACTTTACGTTTCTTTATGCTGCAGCGTTTAGGTTCGGTTTGCGATTTCTCTCCTGTCCAAATGCTGTGATGACGCTCTGGTTGGGTTTAGGCACAAATACCACTTAGCTACGGCTCGGAGAAGATGATGTTTTGGCTCATAATGCTGGTTTCGATCGCTACAAACACTGCTGGAAACGTCCCAAGGTCTCGTTAAAAAATATCCGGTCCTTGTTGCCACAAACACAGCTGGAGGTTGTCCTGGGGCCTCATTAAAGACCTCCAGTGGCTCTCAGTCACGCTCACAAATATTTAAATGCAGACTCGAGCTGCGGCCACTGGCTTGGCAGCTTTGTAGCCTCTAAATCCACCACCGTCACCTCCACCTCCTGAAATGACAGACATGTAATGTAAATATATGTCAGCACGGTGTGTAGCCTCCGACACGTCCAAATTTGATCCCAACTGTGGTTTGCAGAAAATGTTAACTGCTCACATGTTATCCTGGTGACGGGCTGTTTGTCTCACAATAAGGGGCGGCGAGCGAGGAAACAAATCTGAGAGCCAGTTTCTGAAATAGTCGAACACTCAGCCTTATCGTTGGAAAGGTGCGGAAATGCTCTGATTGACAAGCCAGATGTCCCCTCCAGCTCCCCCACGGAACACCAAGCACACAGCTGAGCTTAAGGAAGCGCGAATGTGAAGAGAAATGAGAAAAGCCTCGGCCTATCTTCTTTTTGGCCGAGCGGCGCTGCGCTCACTCTCGCTCTCGCTCTCTCTCACTCCGCTCGCTCTCCTTTTCTTTATTAAAAAGAAACACATGTAGTGTCGGGGCGTCCAAGTATGAAATTCAATTCTCATCCCCCAAACGGTGTTTTTATTAAAGCCGTTACTATCACGGCAAGCAGGCGGGCCCGGCCGGCTCGGCTCGGCTTGGCTGTGTGGGTACGTACTGTACAAGGAGGGAGGGGACGGATGAGGGCGGGAGACAGAGGGCGATTGTGAGAAAGAGAGAGGGTGCAGTGTGAACGAGGCGGCGGAGGATTGGGGCAGTCAGCAGCAGGGCGACAGAGGGGCTTAATTTGCCCAAAAGGCAGCTCAGCCTCTTATGCAATTTGACCAGGATGTGCTTGACTTGCGCTCGGGTTAGCACCGCGGCACGGCCCGGTGCACAGAATCAATTGCATATTGGACATGGTCTTGTTTGCGCCGTTTATATTATTTTTCATTATTGTAATAGCATTACCCTCAATTATGACATAACAGCTGCGAAGCCATTAGCCGGATGCTGTGTTTTGCTGCCGCTGTGATCCACGGTTATTCTTCCTCTTCGTAAGAAGATCACATTGCTGCGTTTTATTTTACAACAGAGAAAAAAAAGCTCTGTTGTTATGTAGTTATGTAGTTTTCTCCAGAAAAGCAAACAAAAGAAATCACCCTATAATCCTGAAGTGGTTAACCTTTACGTTGTTATGTGAAACCACTTCTGAATGTGTCAAATGCTCCATAGCAGCAGTAAGAATAACTCAACCGCTGGCTTAATTATAGTGATTTTCCAGTATTTTTAGTCATGCTCGCAGTGAAGCTGTATAGGGATGGCACTTACTGCCAGTCAGTCCACTACTTAATCCATATTTAAAAACACCCTAATCTACTCTGATGGATCACCATCAAACTTTGGCCAGATATCCATGGACGCCCCACCAGGTATACCTGCAGGCCTGCCTTTTTCAACCCTGTGATCAGGTGGATTCTTGATTTGTCCTGCACAAATAATGATTCAACCTGTCCACAGATGATGCAGATGCTTTTTTGTTGTTGTTGTTATTGTTGTTTATTTTGTTTTTGTTGAATCGACGACACACATACACACCACACGTTTTGGTGAGCAGAATCAAATCCCCCAAAAACTAAATTCCAAGGAGAAATAGTCATTTCTGCACACATCTTTATACTGTACCTCTGTATTGATTAATTTATTTTTAAAAAAGGTTGTAGGATCCCTTTAGGATAGGGAATTTATTTGCCAAATGCTATGGACTGGACATCTTTCTTGTATCAATAATGCTACAAGTGAAAAATGTTCTCCTTTGTTTGGGGTTTATTAGATATTGGATGACTTTCATACGTGTCTTGACAGAAATGTCGTCCTATTTCAAATAAATTAATCAAAGCAGAGGTAAAAAATTAGCCAGCATTTTTCATTGGCATTTTGTTTTGATATATTGCAACCACTGTCTTACAGTGATTATGACTCAACAGAGACAACACATCTTAAGACAGTAAAACTTCCACTTCCACGTTTTCCAGTAGAACATAATTTGCTCCGCTTTGAGCAATTCAGTTAATCATATCTCTTCATCTCTGGCAGTGGCATTTAATTCCTACGTTGTAACTCAAATGATTGTGTTTTGAGTCGCAAAAAGAAATCAGAACAGTCAAACACTCAGCTACAGTTAGATCTTTCTGCCAAGAATCTCCCCCTTCCCCTTCCCAACAGTAAATACACAGTCGGGGTCACTTGACCCTGTCTGTGCCTCAGAGAAAACAACGCATTGTAGCTAAACTATTCTGACAGGCCTGCCCTTTTTACACATGAGGAAGACGAAGAAGGGAAGGGAGAACGGAGCGCTGGGTTGGTGGTGGAGGAGGGGTCACCGGGGGAACAATGCAAACAAGTGAGGAGGAAGTGAGGGAGGACAGGAGAGGAGGGAAAGTGAAGGGACGACGATGTGGGGTCATGGTGGTCTCAGGAAAAACAAGTGGGGGGCATGACTGCGAGGCTGGCTGTGTGGCTGGTTGGCTGGCTCATTTCGACGCGAGGCTGTGTCATTGGCCGGCTGAATCCGAGGCTTGAAGGATGAATGGCTGACTGACCGCATTTCTGACCAACAGGCTTGCTTGCTGATTTGGTGGCTGGCTACACGGCGGGCTGACTGGCTGACAGGGCGCTTGAAGGGTGTAAAAGGTTGGCTGGCTGTCTCTGTGGATGGCT
>CAEMYA010002104.1:1630051-1642492 GCA_903131615.1 Diplodus sargus
TGTAATATTACAACAGTGGGTCTTAGAGGGTTAAGCTACAGCCTGCAGCAAATACAGCACTGGCTGCAGCATCGGCAGAATCCTAATATACTAGAAAGGAGTTTACTGTGTACCACTCTGTTTGCTTGAACCTGGGACATATTAGACACTACAGTACATGTCAAAAATATTATGCCAAACTTAATAGTTGTTTTGACCCCTTATTCTCTGTTGTGCTGAGAGGATCGAAGTCTGTCGTTCTCTGCTCACACTCCTATCTGAAATGGGAAAATAGAGCTACTGCAGGCAGCTGGCTAGCTTAGCTTAGCATAAAGACTGCACACAGGGGGGAAATTGATATCCTGGCACTGTGCAAAATAACAAAATCTGCCTTCCAGTACTTCTAAAGCTCATCAATTAATAACAGCAAATCACCTTTTCACAGTGGATTATGTGCCAGATTATGTCTTGGCTAGGACCAGCAGCTGCTGCTCGTCATGCATGGGTGTGGTACAGAGAGCATATGTGCATTTCTCAGAATGTCCTTTAGAGTTACATGTCTCCATAGCATATGGACTGACAGTGAAACTGTGTAAAACTCACTGATGGGCAATAACGTGTCAGAAGTAACGCATTACTTGATTGATCTGATTACTTTTTTTCAAGTAACGAGTAAAGTAAGGGATTACAATTGCAAAAACAGTAATTAGATTACTGCTACTTTTGATTTTGTTTTGTGAGACTGTCTCCTGAGTGACGATGACTTATGAACAGCGTGACCTCAGTGGTAAACACTGACACGTGTAGTGATCAACAAGAGACAACATGGAGCACGGAAGAGAGCAGGTCCATGCAGCGTTTAATGCTTGGAAGTACCGACATCACTTTGAGTTTGACTCGGTAAAAGTGGACAAAAACATCAGCGTCCGCTGTACACTCTGCGTGGGAAGAAAACTTTTATCAACAGCGACAAATCTGAGCAAGCACCTAGCAAGCCGGCACGGGAATGTGAAACTCACTGAAAAAGCCCTGGAACCCCCCACTGACATGACCACTGCGGCAACCACATCCAATTCCACCGGGCGAAACTCCAAGGGCCTCACTCCTGCTAAACAGGTGAAAACAGACTTAAGAGCGACAGGACTTAGTGCCGCTGAACTGAGGAAGCTCGTCGCTGGCTATACTGTCGAGGACATGTTGCCCATTTCCACTGTAGACTCTGTATCCTTCCGATGCATTGTAGAAAAAATGCCATCCAAAAGAGGTGTCAAGCGGCCGCAGAGAAGGTCTTTTGCAGGATATCTTGAGAGAGAATACGACATAATGGACGCTAATTTGAAGGCTGAACTCGGAGATATTATAGGGTAATATAGTGTATTCAGGTTGTGCATCATGTTTTTGAAAAGTAACTCAGTATAGTAACTAGAAAGTAACTAATTACTTTTCTAAATAAGTAATCAGGAAAGTAACTGGATTACTTTCTTGGAGAAGTAATCAGTAACTGATCTATTCTCGATTACTATTTCCAAGTAACTTGACCAACACTGGTAAAACTGAACACCTGACGGTCACACATCTCTGTGTGCCAGGGTGCATAGATAATGTTTCCGAGGCAAGTCAAAATTCCAGAAACCTTGAGCAGTTAGAAACAACTTTGATTGAGACTTGTCCGTCCAAATCAATTTTGAGGAGTTATGTCATCCTTATATAACAGCTCTGACCCAAGAAAGCAGACTGCCCTTGTCCCTCTCTCTCTGTCTTTCCCTTTTTTCTCCTTCACTGTTTGTCTCCGGGTCTCTCTTTCTTTTTGGGATCAGAATTTGAAACATCATAGCTGTGCTAAATAAAGACGTCAGGACAGCATGGACTCAGGGGGGCACTTTTGCAGATGCAGCCGATACGTATTGAGATATTCATACACTGTGTCCAGGTTCAAGCTATATTATTAAAATGAAAACCTATTTTCAAATACATTCTCATGTATATTCAACGAGTTCAACCAGCTCATATTAACATAGCTTACAGCTTAGTTTATTTTTTGCCATACACAGATATAAAAAACAAAGAAAGACGGTTGAAGATGAACATGCACATTATGCTGTGGAAGAATCACTGCTGAATCAGGCTCAGGAGACTCGGATGTCTTATGCTGAAGCAATTATTGAAGCCAGGACACTGTGTGGTGCCAGACAAATTCTGAGGGCCACCCTCTAAATCAGGAGTATTAGACCCTTACCAGAACCATAGGTCTAATAATATAGGAATAGTAACATTTCACTCATTTCAATATATAGGTGTTCTTTTGGGGACTGGAATCTGTAAAAGGAACTATGCTTGCCTTAGTGATCTTAAGTCAAGTTGTGGCATATGCATCCTGATCACGTCAGGGTGGCTCTGTCTACTATGTTTACAGTAAATACATTAAACCTAAGAAATTCTTTCACAAAAACACTACATTTTTTCCCATTTAAAAAGGAGTCTTGTACATTGTACTTGCTCTACCTGATTTGAGAACTTCATCACAGTCACTCAAACAACTTTGCTGACACCATATTATCTGTAACCATAACTATACATTGAATTCTTTCACGAATTTTGCCAAGACATGGACGCAGTAGGATAGTCAAGTTGTAATGAAGGAGTTAATGAGGACAAGCGCCGAAACGATTTACTCAACAAACAACAAAGACTACACTGTTGCCACTTTTTTCTTTGGGTGCAAATTATTTATTTTTTTGGTAATTGTTATCAAGGTAAGACAAATGTACTTCCACAGATATGCTGCCACAGGCTGTGCAAACCAGATGCTGGCTAGACTACTTCCCCATTGAGAAATACAAATGGAAGCACATGGGAATCACACAGCTGTAGGGTCAGGAAAACAGAATTATACTGAGCGGGCTTTAGCTCAGGAGGTAGAGTGGGTTGTCCATTGATCGCAAGGTTGGTTCAATTCCCAGTTCCCCATGTTCACGTGTCGAAGTGTCCTTCAGCACAACACCAAAGTCCGATGATTAGGTCAGTACCTTGCACGGCGGCTTGGTAACCATCGGCGTGTGAATGGGTGAAAGACCACTTCTGTAATCTGTATAGTGAATTACTGTTATCATAGACCTGTTAAAGAGATTGACAGAACACATTAATGTTTCTCCCTTAATTAATCACTTTGTACCTTGAATAATCACCTTGATTATCTACAACGTGCTCCCTTGCTCATTCCGTTGTCACGCATATTCACTTGTTAACCATGTGAGTTTTTTAACTGAGCGAATCACGGCTGTCTTTGATCCATCTCTCTGCGGTCATTGTTTCCTGTCGCGATGACACATTAATCCAGAGCATAGATAATTCCTAACACAGAAGCAAGGGGTCCGTAGAGAGGGCCCGATGGCTGTGAGACCCACTGACTTGACCCCTCAGAGAAAACTGAGCTGTTCTTTTGGGTGGATCCGGCCTGTAACCCTTAAACCGATCTTTTCTACCCTAATCTACCTCGACCAGCCGTTTTATTACATGAATCTTTTTTCCTCCACTCTTTCAGCCCCTTCTTCACACCATGAAACTCATTTTCTATGCTTCCTTCCCTCCGCTCTCTGCCCCTTTTTCTGCCTACCAGTGGAAGAAAGTGCAAACACAAGAAATAAAATGGTTTATGTGCACATTGCATGTAATCAGATTTAACAATGCGTTATCAGAACCCTGAAAGGATGACGTTTTGCTGAGCACTGTCCATCCTGGATGTAAATACCCTAATGTAAATAATGTATTTACTTCTTCCTCTCTGTATCCTCTCCCAAGCGACCTGACTATCCACTGTTGGCAGCTCAGAATCTTCTACCCTTCTCTGACATCCTGCATTAATTCCAGATGAAGTGAGAAGTAGCAATGGAGATTTCCCCTGTGGCGAGATGGAGATGCTGTGATTAACACCAGAGACACGGTGGGCTAGAAGAGGAAGAACACAGGGGGAGGGGGAGCAGTGGATGGAGGGTGATGTCGGTGGAGGAGGGAGAAAATTGGAGGGTAGAGCATGAGAAGATGTAGGGCGAGGTGAGGTGAGGACATTGCCCTTACTGAAGGTTTTTTTTTTTTAATCATATGGTGAAAAACGGAGATGAAGGAGCAGATGTAAGTGGACAGATGACTCACAGCACTCCGTCTACTGCGGAAATTTGCGGAAACAGAGGAGCCCTGGTTAAGCTAAATGTTAAAGTTTGAGGTACTTATCAGTCCAGCAGAGATGTCTGTGACGACATTTAGCCAATTTTAGCCGACACTTAAGCAGTCTTCTCAATCAGAAAATACTGACTATCAGATCACATATAAGAAAAGGTGAAATTAACCATTGAGACAGTGATATCATGAGGGACAAACGGAGACATCTAGGCTATTTGCCCTTTGTAAGCCATGCTAGCTGTTTGGTTGTTCACCCCACCACTGAAGTCTAGACTGAAATATCTCAACGACTATTAGATGGGATCCCATACATGTGCTTACTGGATGAACCTCAGTGTATTTGTCCCCTCTCATCCCATACACTATCTGTACTACCAATACAAATTGGTATGGATATTTCATGTTGCCGATGGGATGAATTGATGGAGTTATTTCAAACAAATCGTGCCTTTACTGGCCAACCACCACCAGCTGTTAGATTTGCAATCAATGGCTCATTCCAAGCATTTTGGCTGGTAACATCCAATCATATTCATGCTGGTGCACAGCACAGAAATTATAACCTGACGCTTACTTCAGTTTACTCTGCTGATCGAGCTCATGCCAATGCTGTTTGCTACCACACCTCCCTCCACCAGCCCAACCTTCTCCTTATGTGGTACTTTTTCGTGATACATAGTCCCAGCCATGATATCATTGTTCACACCCCCACTGGATGTACACGACAACCTAATCACACATTCTCCTGTGAATGCAAATAGAGGGCACCATGATAAAAGGTACACCAACCTGCTACGTGTTATGTTTGCCTTTTGCTTGTCAAAGAAAAAGAACTGTCTCTGGGACTGTTGTTGTAACTGAACAAAGCTGAACAATGGGTCTGAGACAGTTTTGTAAAAACAACTTTACGCTGTAATTTTAATTTATAGCTACTCATTAGCAAAATATGACTTGTGCGATCTTTTCCAAACCCCTCAATGTCTTCTGATATTGTTTCACACCTTGTGAGTGTGTGTGTGTGTGTGTGTGTGTCATTATGGTGAAATGTGGTCCTGGAGACACCTACACAGAGGCAGTTTTGGGAGTTTTTTGCAGCTGGCGGACTGTGGACAGATTTTGTCTGCATGATAGCATCACAACCATGCAAGATACAGTCACATAATTTTTGGATGGTGTGATCTGATCCCATGAGAACTAAAGCAATTATGTAGTGATGACTGTTGAATACTTAGGGGTCAGAATGCTAGCAAGTGGATGCAGCAATTAATCTCACACCCAGGACCAACATTGTAATATTACAACAATTTCAAAAAATGGAAACAAAAGCAAACATTAATTTCTCCATTAAAGCCATCCGACAAGAGCATTTGTTTTCTGTATCTGTGTTTACAGGGTCATCTAAGATTAATGTTCATTAAAAGGGTTTAATCAGCAGAATCTTCGTCACTGCACCAAGTCTTTGTCACCAAATCTAACTGTCGAACAGGCACTTCTGGTTATACGTTTTTGTATTTGTGCTAAGAAGCAAATGTTAGCATGTTAACACTGAACATAGCCGGTGAACACAGTATGTTATGTGGTAAACTTCAGCATGTTAAGATTGTCATTGTTAGCATATTAGCATGGATTTAATCTAAAGCAGTGTGACTCTAGCATGACTAGACCTTTATCCAGCACCTTGTGGGGTTTAGAAGAGTTGTAGCTCAAGTGTCCTATGGAGATGGTTTCTATGGGGGAACTTCAAAGCCAGTGTTGGGAAAGTTCACTTTCTACATGAACTAGTACAAAGTTCAGTTCACAAATGTTAAAATGAACTAGTTCAGTTCACAGTTCATAATTCCAAAAATGAACTAGATCATAGTTCTTTTTTTTTCTTCAACATGTTGGTGCAAGCTATTATTTTTCAAAATGAGTTCCACAACCTATAGAATCAGTTTTAAATGAGATTCAACATCACTCCAAAACTTTAGATATATCACAATAAAAAAACAGATGTGAAGCCTTCATTTGTTCTTGTCTCCATGCTGAGCACACTGATGACGCATGTGCGGTGCGACTCTGTGGAGGCTGGTGTTGCCAGTGTTCTGTCTGTTCAGGACGAATTAATCTGTGTTCGTTTGGTAATGTCTAACTGCATGTTTGGGATGCAGCTGTTTCTGTCTGAAATAGTTAAGTCTCGTTTTGACCGAAAGTGAAGCGAGTTGCACAAACCTCTTGTCCAGCGTCCTTTTTATACACAACAGCTGGATTGGGTGATTTTCCGCTATATATTAAGGCCTGTACACTGTGTGTTTTAGCCGGTTTTTGCCTGGAAGGCTCGATGGCACTGTCTTGAACGAAGTTAAACTGAGAGAACGCGCCGTTCACAAACGCCAGAATGAACGCGTTCAAAATAACGTTCATCAGGCAGAATACAGTACGTTCAGTTCACGTTCGCCCAAAATATGAACGAGTTCTTGAACGATCGTTCATTGAACGCGTTCAGGCACAACACTGTTCAAAGCCTCGGGCAACTCAGTAGTAAAATTTCGAACAATCATAAAGTTTTGCATTCCCACTGTCAAGCAAGTTTTATTTCTCGAAGAGAGTCGCCTTCCCCATTTTACTCAGTCTTTAGTTGCAGAGAGAGTTGTAAATCAAACAGAATACTTTTGTTTCAGAGAGAATGTTTCCTCTTGGTTGGCGGTGTCTGGTCCCATGCCATCAAATAGCCTGCCGGTTTTCATTCCAACCCAACATCACATGATTTCTCAGACCAAGAAGAAAGGTATTTTGTTTGGAATGAATAAAAATCAGCACGTCCTCCGTCACCAGAGAATTATGGACACCAGTAGTTTGGGGAGAAGATTGAGAATATGTTTTTACTGTAATTGTTTCCGAGCAGCATTAGATCCTCAGGATGTTTACGGCCACTGGTTTCTTTGATATGGCTATGTCATAAGTACGGCTGTGGACCTGCCTGTCAGTGCGGGAGTGCTCTGCCTCCCCTGCCTCCAATCCAGCTCCAGGAAAATGCCAGGTTGAGTTTTCAGCCTCAGTGCATGGGATGTGCACGGTGCAACCATCAGTGTCAGCAGAGTACAGTACCTGAAGCAGCCCCAGTCAAAACGCTGACAGGCTGGAGAGATGGTGGGGGGAGGGATGAGAAGAGGACTCAACCAGCAGTCTAGCCAACCAGTAAGTGCACATAAATTACATTAAAACATTTTGGCTCTGACATTTTCTTCAATATTTAGTAGAGTACGTTGTTGGATTTGAAGATATGAGTCGGGATTGTCAGCTAACCTTTACTTGTCGAGTGCAATATAAGATCTGTTTGTTGAGCAGATCCCCAAAAATGAAGGCGGTGGTCACTGTGGCATCTGCTTTTAAGGTAGTGGAAAATGTATGACACACACACGCACACTCAGTGCCTCTTCATTGCAATTGATCTTGCCGAACTGTGGTGGTGTTTGCTCATGTGGCATCACTGCACCGCTAGCTACCTGCCTCGTCATTAGCTCTCCTCTGTACTGAAGTGCTCCTCTCTGTCAGGGTTAGCTTGAGATGAGATGCTACAGCGTCAGATAAAGGAAGATTTATGGGTGACAGCCTGCATCAATCCTGGACTAATTCCTCCTGTTAGCCTACAAACATAATTGCCAGGTCTCACTAAAGAAACAAGTAACCTGGTCTGTGGCAACAAGCCCAAAATAAGTGACTTGGATCTAAAGATGTATGCTGTATTTACATATAATATATAATATATATATATACTGTATGTGTATGTGTGTGTGTGTGTATGTATGAGAGTTTCTTTTGCGTTTCTTTAAGCTGCTGCAAGCATTGTCATCATTTTTGCTCCCTCCTCTCTACCTAACTGCAGTTACACGAATATTTTTTTTTTTCCAGAGGCAGCTCCCTTTGCTTTTTGCTTTTCTTTAAGCGTAAAAATATAAAATTACATACATATATATATATACATATATACATACATATATATATATATACATATATATATATATACATATATACATATATACACACACACACACATACATACATACATACATACATACATACATATATATAAAAGGTAATTAGTCAAAGCTAAATTCATTACTGCCGTTCAGAATTTGCACTATATTTCACACAGTGGTATCAGTTTAGTGTGGTGCAAATGTCTGGCCCATTCAAACTATTTTTGAAAAGCCACACAAGACTCTTGTCTCTCCGAAGAAAGATTGCAGGATCCAGTGTCTGTATGAAGACTTCACCCTTCAATGGAGTCATGTTCTCGTCCGTCTGACTGACTGACTGTGTCTGTCTACGGCCGTCTGCTGAGATAACTGAGCTTTTTTCCTCAGGTTTCTCCTCACAGTTTTTGCTTGTGGGGGAAAAAGCACATCCAAGCATTTTTTCCCTCTTCCTCCCCATTAAAACCTGCGTCCGACGACTGTTTCTGCAGATGCGGTGATTTTCTATCCTTCTGCTGTTACTCATCTTTGTCCTTCCTTCCGATTCATTAAAGATTTGGCCCTGGACCTTTAAACTATCTTCTAAACACACTCTCCCTCCATTTTTCTTCCTGCCTTTTCCACTTTATATCTTCCTCGACTTTCTCCCTCAGAACTCGGTCTCCCTCTCCCAAAACAATAATAACAAGCTTAGTGATGCAGCTCGCTGACCGGCTCATACTCCAGAAGGAACTGAATCCCACAGCTCGACAGCAACAGATAATCCTCTCTGCAAAGCCAGCCTTCCCCTTCTGGAACAATGCTCTCATTTACACCAGAGTGACCCTCAAATAGATGCAGGCAAAGGCTGAAGGGAAGGAATGATGGAAAGTAAGACGTATAAACAGACTGTAGCAAGTTCAGCGCTGGGAAACATTTCACAAGAAAATGCCCACCCCTCAAAAGTTTAACTTTTTGGTGTTTCGCTGGCATTTTCCTCCGTGCTTAAAACCAACCGAGGAAGACCAACATTCTAAGCCTTGACATACAGTAGCTGCCATACCCTCGTGCCAACCCCATCACCATCCACACAGCAGTTGGACGAGTCAGAGGTTTAAAACTCACACACACACACACACACACACACACACACACACACACACACACACACACACAGAAAGCGCACACTGTGTCACACAGGGGCACTGGAAACCTCGCGGCTCTGTGTCCGTCCTCAACCTCTGATGACTGCCAAGACAAACACAACAGCAGCTGCGAGGCCCAAACAAGAGGATGCATTATTAGACTGCTCTTCAAAAGCTGTAACCACGAGCTGGACTTGGTCAGATCACGCCAGGCGACACACACACACACACACACACACACACACGCGTATGCAGGGCAGACAACCCTTTGAGGGAGGTTGTTTTAGGAAAGTCTCTTCAGGAAACAGCGCAGACAATAAGAACTCCCTTAATTCTTCTGTCACCTCGACTTGAAGAACACGCTGTGCCGCTGTGTTCCCTGGACTCACCAGACTCGTTCCTCCCCATGTACCAATACATCATGCCTTACTTTAGATCATATAGGGCGACTAAGTGTACACCATGCACACTAAGAGCGCTGATAAATAATCCAAACATTTTTTTTCTGCTCCAAGCACAGCTGTCCATGAGCTCATTTATTCATACAGCTTTCACCTCCTTCACTTACTAGTTTTGGCAGATTCTCACCTTCTGTCTCTGCCTGCAGATATCTTCCTCTGCGTCAGGTCATGGAGCCCCCCACCACACCCCATCAAAGCTGCTGTCCGGTGAATAAAAGATGGCCGCTGTGCTCCCACTGCCTGTGGAAGGAAGCGCGAAAGAAGTGACTTTGCTGCCTCTACTTGACGATGTTGATCCTAAACGGCCTCAGTAAAGTGCCCGTTCATTGCGTTATGGAGCGTTGTAGCTCCTGGCTGAACTTGGAATATTAAGTTATACATCAGAACTGAAGCACACAGGCCACAAGACCACGACTGCTGCTGCTGCTGCTGCTGCTGCTGCGAGTCCTGGGATCCCGGCAGGTGTCCCCACTTGATAGCGTGATTGGAAACACCAGCTGTGACATCAGTGATTGGGGCACGGCCACAAGTGCTACCTTCAAACAGCAACACTTTCTTATTGTGCTTCAGTGCTGATTGACTCGTTCCTGATGAAAATAAACTAGATTTTAAATAATTCTCTTGACAGCAGGCACTGCCCTGCTGTATGGTATTTTAAGGTATTCTAATACACTGATAGTGGCAGCAACGCAACATGTTCTGAGGCCATTTTAACGCCACAGTGAGGAAAACACAGGTGGGAATAATACAGTCATTGTGACCGATGAATTCTTTTTGGCTCCAGAGTCCTGGGCTGTGTCCAAAATCCTTCCCTGTTAGCCATACAGTGCACTAATTAGAAAAAGAAGCATCAACGCTCATTTTCAGGTTCATAATTTTAATTTGGGTTACTATGTTTACATGCCTCATTGCTCAAAGCACACATCAGATTTCTGCCCAGAGCTGCAGTGCCCTATTCCTCCTCTGTTTTAGCTCCTCTGTTTAAGCTCCTGTCTCTTTAAGGCCCCCCTCCCCCCCCAAATACCCTGTTTGCTCTGATTGGTCAGCTCACACACGTGTGAGCCAGCACTGCTCACTGTGTCTCCTGTTGGCCCTGCTTCATTTTGAGTGTGAATTTAGATGCAAATGCAATATATGCAATCTATGCAAATTTGCAACTCTGTGACTAGTAGGGTGATGTCACAAAGTCACTAAATTAAAGGCGGGACTACGAACAGGTCATCTCAGGGCACTTCAAGAGCAGTGTTTTATTTGGGACAGAGGAGCAGTAATCGGCGTAGCTTTCAAGACCTTTAACATCAGTGGTGGGCAGGGGGGTATGTGCCCTTTTTTTTCTTTTCGCCCCTGCCCTTCAAAAAGTCTGTGCACGCCACTGTTCAGCATACACAAGAACCAGCATGACGCACCGAAGAAAAGGAATAAAAACACACAAAAGCCTACTAGGTCTCCTTTAATAAGTGAATGGCCTCAGAGATCTTCAGCTGATATTAAATAATCTAGATTTAGAAAGAAAGGGTCATGTAATACGGCAGGACCTGGAGTTGTCCAGGAGGAGTCTTCACTTGTTTTATTTAAAGCAGTGCTTAGCTCACAAGTCTCGTTGGTGAACTTATTCCAGGAGACGTCTGGCTCTCTCCTCCGTTCCTTCAACCTACTTAGTACACTTTTTCAATTTATCATGAGTTACTTGAAATTCTGTTGGTCATGTTTTTTTTTTTTGCTGCAAACCAAATAAAGGAGACTTTCAAAATATTCACTGACACATTGGTATTAATTACTCGGCCGACCCCCTGCAGATACATGATGCTGTAAACTCGCCTGCTGTCCTTTTAAAGCGATAATCCATTTAATTTTCATTTGCGCCCCTCGCCACTTAGTTGCTGGCTGCAGAAAGCTGCCTTGAGCTTCAACATGTTCCGACATTTTTTTTCATCAGAAAAACGGATTTAAAAAAAAATACTATTTGTTGTCCGTACGTCAGCTTTCTTCACCATGCAGCATGGTGTCGACTCTTGTGGAAGTCCAGAGAATGATCAGCTCTCAGCAAGTCAAAGAAATAATTGACTCCATTGTAAATTATACCTGAGTTCAGTTTTCATGCAACATTTGGGCTGCAACCAGATTTAAATTGAAATGATTAGAAGCGAGCCCGCGTTCATATTTTTATCAGCAACTGCTGCGGGCCATCATTTTCAACACATCCTCCATCCTGCAACAACAAGAATGAAGACCGTCACAGACTGACGTCCAAAGACAAAGTGCATGTTTAAAAAAAATCTGTGGATTTTCGTTGGAGAGCCTCAGACTGACCGCCCCTTACAGCTCCCCGCGTTCCACCGCTTTCATTTGTCCTCGTCTCTACCTGACTCCATTAGACAAAGGGGTCTTCGTACGCACACAAACAAGAGAGAGTGTGTGTGTGTGTGTGTCCACCCGTCAATCAAGCCTCCATTAGTGGCTACTTGGCTGGGTGGCTCGGGGTCCGCCGCTGTCGACGTGGATGGGAGATGACAGCGCCGTGTTTCCTCCTCAACACGTGTGTACAGATTTTCCATCTGAGCGTGTAATGTTTGAGTGTGCGTGTGTGTGTGTGTGTGTGTGTGTGCATGTGTGTGTTTAAGCATCGGTCAGCACACAATAAAAGACAGGAAAACCAACGAAGACACACATTCTCAAACACATCTGTGCATGTTGATTCATGAGGAAAGTGAGTACGAGTGTGTGTGTGTGTGTATGTGTGTGTGT
>CAEMYA010002105.1:0-15274 GCA_903131615.1 Diplodus sargus
GGAGAGTCTTCAAGTCTCCTGGACGGACTGGATCAGAGGCTGTCGGCTGCTGAACAACAGTGTATTTCGATGTCCTCTGAGTGTTTCCTGTGTGATGTTTCACTTAAGTTAAAGAACATTGACATAATGAAGCTGAAAGTGGTGAAAGTGACTCCAAAACATTGCAAAAAACTGATCGCATGTTTACCTTTTAATGACAAATAGGTTCCACTCCAAAAAATTTCAGTCCACTCTATGACTGCACAGTGATACATTCCCTCGTCTTCTTCAATTGTTCTCAAAATGGTCAGATTACTAATATTCTTCTCAACTTTTAGATCCAATCTAGATTGAGAAAACTCTGGTCCGAACACAGGTTTTATATGTTTCCTATATGTTACAATTAATGTTAAATCATCTCCAACACTCTGCTTGTACCAGTAAAAAGGTTTACTGCCCAGCTCATTGAAAGGCAGAACACATGTGAAGGTCACAGGTTCACCAAGTTGAACTGTGGTCACTGGAAGCAGAGCATCTAAAAGAAATTCAAATGTACAATAGATTAATCAGTAAATCAGTCAATTAGAGTATAATGTTAAAAAAGATAAATAAGATAAAAGATGATCACACTAACCACCATTCTCTACATCTAGTTTGCATTAAGATACTTAAATGAGAAAATATAGTCGTCATGATTCGACAGCACTTACATGCTTGATGAAGGAGAAGCAGTGTAACGCAGAACACGATCATCTTGACACACTGACTTTATGAGGAAGCGTGTTTGTATTTAAGAGTGTGAAGGTGGTGACGTGTTCAAGGGGCTCAGACCATCTCAAGCTTCTGATTGGTTATCACAGCATATATATTCAAAGTGCATTTCCTGCCACATGGTTGTTGTCCTGCTCTACGTGGAGCATGTTACCTCTCTCTCTCGTGCACTCACTAAACTATTTGATGTTAATAAAAAATTTCCACTGCATGCTGTGGTTGTCCCTTCACTACCACAACACTCACATAAACACATAATACACACACACACACACACACACACACACACAAGCATACTATGAAAGTGATTTCATGTTGCAACACGTATCTCGGAATATCTAGCAGGAAGGGACGCGCACATGATTATAGAGGGGCAGGGGCTCAAAGTCAGAAAAGGGCAGTAAGTGTGCGCATAGCGTGCACCAAAAAAATGTTCAGGCCTTAATAACACAAAATGTAGATTGACTTAAAATTAGTAAACAAAGTAACAAAACCAAGAAATGACCACTGTGACTGTTAGTAGGTACAACAATGTTTACAACAGCAAAGTCACAGTAAACTCATTATCTGGAAGAAGTTTAAGATTTGTGGCAAGATAAACAGCCGACACAGACAGCTGTCATATTATTATTAACTCTCTAATATTTAAGCATGTTGAATAAGTGGAAGGCGACTTGTTAGCCCCCACAAGGAAGTTATGGTTTATGACTTACAAAGGATTCAAGTCGCTCCACTGTCAGGTCTCATCTACCTGCATGGTGGAGTTCTGATGAGGCAGCGGCTTCTCTCTCTCTAGCTCTCTTTGTCTTCAAAATAAGAGCTTTACATTGCACCCCATTGGAGTTTAGAACTGGGTTCTTAGCAGGGGGCTTTTAATTTGAAAGTAGCGACCGTTCATAGAGAGAGACAGAGCAGAGCCGCAGCAGACAGAGAATGCTTTAGGCTCAACACACACACACACACACAACGCCATATTACGAGTAAAATACGTGCGGTAGATAACCGTGGTATTTTTATACCGCCTATTTTTTGACATCCCTTTGCACAACATGAATTTATTTATTCATTAGAAACACACAAAAAGGGCACTTTATAATACGAGGCAAAAAGGGCAGGGCCTCACGCACCCACTGAACATGCAGTTAGGAAGTAGCATGTTAGATAGCCAATTCTTGTCTCTTTTGTCGTCTGATTTACCAGTTAATGTATCCTGGCCCACTGAGCTCCCTCCCTGTCTCTGGTTGTACAGCAGACTACCAGGTCTCTCAACTTGGTCTCTGGTCCTTTTGACTAGTAAACTACAAGGTCCACGAAAAATCTCTATCAGCATAACTGATGTGTTATTATTTCCTTACTGTATGTTCAATGGCTCTCAGGTGTGATGGCTTGTGTTTTCTTTTGGGTTTTTTGTGGGCAGTTTGTAAAACAGTTGCCCTGGTAAACTCACAACAAGGACTGGCTTTCACAGCTGCCGTGTCTCTGGGCTCGTTAGGTAGAGCAGACAGGCCAGGTAGTGGAGCAGTGTCAGGGCAGCCCACCTGTCAACTCTACCGAACAACCTCAGAGAGCCTCTTAAGACTGGCTCCAGCAGTGGCGTGAACAGACTTTTTGAAGGGCAGGGGCTGAAAGAAAAAAAAGGCACATAAAGCGCATTCTCGCTACTGAGTGTGCTACATGTAAATCTACCTCGGTACAAGTTGGCAGTTAGCACGTGGTACAGAGTTTAATTGATTTGGGAACTGGATTTGATAATGAAGCATTTAATAATTGTTAGCTAAGTATGTTGCTGCTTCACATTCATTTGGTTGTCTGGTATTTTATATGATGTATAATGTATAATATTATGTGTATGTATATAAATATAAATATAAATATATATATATATATATATATATATATATATATACATATATATATATTCCCTCTTTATGCTTTCATGCACTGTGTTTTCTTGCTGAGCCACATTGGAGAAATACTTACACAAAGTTGAATTTTCATAGAGCTTAAACTTTGGAAGCTACATCCTTAGTTTGACCAATCACACTGCTGAAGCCTTTCTTTGAAATCCATTGTTCCACTAAAGCTAATATGACTGGAACAATATCCATTGCAACTAGTAATACCTGAGACGACCAGTTGTTTTGTCTTTCCATTTCAATTCTTGCACAGTGCTCAATTTCTGTTTCATATGGATTTAAGTTTTGCTACCTGTGATCTGCGGTTGCACTTGCTAGGTTTGGTCTGATGATGATGTTTTCTGCTGTAACCAGGCCTGCTGAACATCAACATTTAACACTCACAAAACTTTTGATCAATTTATTTCAATCCCCAGATTTCGAATACAGACAATACATCATTTTAACTAATACAATGAAAGCAGAAATCAAATTGTTTGAAAGTTATGTGGTGAAAAGTTAAAGACTTTATTAGCTCTGTTAAAGTTTGTGAGTATTATTTCTTAACTTAAATCAGCTAGGGCAGGTAAACACAAACACATAATATAATTCAATGATCGATATACAAGCATGAAATATAAAGAGCATGTGCTGCAGGATGGTTGTGGCTTTAATCATGAAACACCTCATTCTCAATATAGTTTGAAGGGAAGCCACATTGTTATTTATATACACTGTCAATCAGCCAGTACCGTAAACCAACGATTCACATGATTTCATGGACTCACTTTCACATTCAGCATCTAACTTGAGAATACACACTTTCATCAGTCTTCAACTCTTTCTTCTTACGTCCTCTTGTAGCTTTCCGTCCAGTTATGTGCAAAGCAGCATAGTTCAGATCATCTCCACCTTCCATCTGTGCAGCAGATAAATTACTTTTTAACAATGTTGTCATGTTTTAATGCAGAGCTGCTGGGAATTATGTTAATTAAATAACAGTACTTACAATAACACAAACTGGTTGGCTCGAGTTGTCATTTCTTGCTTGTGAAGGTATGCCTTCTATTCCTGACGTTCAATAAAAACAAGAACATTTTGTCCAAAAATTATTTTGGAAATCTATCATTATTGAGATTGTGTAATGTACAAATACAAAACAATTGGATGACTTAAATTGTGCTGCATGTTTGATGATACATTAATAATAATCAATCAATCAATGTGAAAAATAATATATTTATTGATATGTATTATTTTATCCTAGGACATGAAGTCTAGGTTCATCCTGTGCTGTGTGATGTGCTCTTCGTACATTATTAGAACTTTTCAAGTCATACAATTGTTGATTCACTCAAAAACATTCACCTTTAACTTGTTCACGTATTGATCTTGAAGTTCGGCGACAGATGAAAACAATATTTCCAATCAGAGAAATGACCAAGCAGATTATTGCCATCACCAGAGCAATTAATTCAGGACTCATTCTATGTTCTAGACAACAGAGAGAAAAATTTACCACTCGTGATGTTATTAAAATGTTATAAATCCCAGTATTGAATTCAGAATCATACCAGTTTCCACTTTAGCTCCATTTCCAAACAGTATCTCTCCACATGTGGCCACAGCACAGTAGTAAGTTCCAGCATCAGAGGAGCTGATGTTCTTAGAGAAGTGATGAACGCAGCTTTTCTGAGTGTCAGATCTGTCTTCACATTCATCTCGTCTGTTTCCATCAGTGTAGAGGATGTTTGGATGAGATTTATCTGATCCGACTCTGAACCAGAACACACTGTGACCTCCTGGACATGTTTTAGTCTCAGAGTCAGAGAGGACTGAACACTGGAGAGTCTTCAAGTCTCCTGGACGGACTGGATCAGAGGCTGTCGGCTGCTGAACAACAGCGTAGCTCGATTTCCTCTGAGTGTTTCCTGTGTGATGTTTTATTTAAAGAACATAAACACAATGAAGCTGAAAGTGGTTAAAGTGACTCCAAAACATTACAATAAACAGATCACATATTTACCTTTTAATGACAAATAGGTTCCACTCCAAAAAGTCTCAGTCCAGTCTATGACTTCACAATGATAAATTCCCTCGTCTTCTTCAATTGTTCTCAAAATGGTCAGATTACTAATATTCTTCTCAACTTTTAGATCCAATCTAGATTCAGAAAACTCTGGTCCGAACACAGGTTTTATATGTTCCCTATATGTTACAATTAATGTCAGATCATCTCCGACACTCTGCTTGTACCAGTAAAGACGTTCTCTGGCCAACTCATTGAAAGACAGAACACATGTGAAGGTCACAGGTTCACCAAGTTGAACTGTGGTCACTGGAACCAGAGCATCTAAAAGAAATTAAAATGTACAATAGATTAATCGGTAAATGATAATTAGAGTATAACATTAACAAAGATAAATAAGATAGAAGATGATCACCCTAACCACCATACTCTACATCTAGTTTGCATTAAGATATTTAAATGAGAAAATATAATGCTCATGATTCGACAGCACTTACATCCTTGATGAAGGAGAAGCAGTGTAACGCAGAACACGATCATCTTCACACACTGACTTTATGAGGAAGCGTGTTTGTATTTAAGAGTGTGAAGGTGGTGACGTGTTCAAGGCGCTCAGACAATCTCATGCTTCTGATTGGTTATCACAGAATATACATACAAAGTGCATTTCCTGCCACAAACATGGTTGTTGTCCTGCTCTACGTGGAGCATGTTACCTCTCTCTCTCTCTCATGCACTCACTAAACTATTTGATGTTAATAAAAAAATTTCCACTGCATGCTGTGGTTGTCCCTTCACTACCACAACACTCACATAAACACATAATATACACACACACACACACACACACACACAGACACACACACACACAAACATACTATGAAAGTGATTTCATGTTGCAACACGTATCTCGGAATATCTAGCAGGCAGGGACGCGCACATGATTATAGAGGGGCAGGGGCTCAAAGTCAGAAAAAGGCAGTAAGTGCGCGCATAGCGTGCACCCAAAAAATGTTCAGGCCTTAATAACACAATATGTAGATTGACTTAAAATTAGTAAACAAAGTAACAAAACCAAGAAATGACCACTGTGACTGTTCGTAGGTACAACATTGTTTACAACAGCAAAGTCACAGTAAACTCAATATCTGGAAGAAGTTTAAGATTTGTGGCAAGATAATCAGCCGACACAGACAGCTGTCATATTATTATTAACTCTCTAATATTTAAGCACGTTGAATAAGTGGAAGATGACTTGTTAGCCCCCACAAGGAAGTTATGGTTTATAACTTACAAAGATTCAAGTCGCTCCACTGTCAGGTCTCATCTACCTGCATGGTGGAGTTCTGATGAGGCAGCGGCTTCTCTCTCTAGCTCTCTTTGTCTTCAAAATAAGAGCTTTACATTGCACCCCATTGGAGTTTAGAACTGGGTTCTTAGCAGGGGGCTTTTAATTTGAAAGTAGCGACCGTTCATAGAGAGAGACAGAGCAGAGCCGCAGCAGACAGAGAATGCTTTAGGCTCAACACACACACACACACACACAACGCCATATTACGAGTAAAATACGTGCGGTAGATAACCGTGGTATTTTTATACCGCCTATTTTTTGACATCCCTTTGCACAACATGAATTTATTTATTCATTAGAAACACACAAAAAGGGCACTTTATAATATGAGGCAAAAAGGGCACTTTATAATATGAGGCAAAAAGGGCACTTTATAATACAAAGGCAAAAAGGGCACTTTATAATATGAGGCAAAAAGGGCACTTTATAATACAAAGGCAAAAAGGGCACTTTATAATACGAGGCAAAAAGGGCACTTTATAATACGAGGCAAAAAGGGCACTTTATAATACGAGGCAAAAAGGGCAGGGGCTCAAGCACCCACTGAACATGCAGCCACTGAACATGCAGTTAGGAAGTAGCATGTTAGATAGCCAATTCTTGTCTCTTTTGTCGTCTGATTTACCAGTTAATGTATCCTGGCCCACTGAACTCCCTCCCTGTCTCTGGTTGTACAGCAGACTACCAGGTCTCTCAACTTGGTCTCTGGTCCTTTTGACTAGTAAACTACAAGGTCCACGAAAAATCTCTATCAGCATAACTGATGTGTTATTATTTCCTTACTGTATGTTCAATGGCTCTCAGGTGTGATGGCTTGTGTTTTCTTTTGGGTTTTTTGTGGGCAGTTTGTAAAACAGTTGCCCTGGTAAACACACCACAAGGACTGGCTTTCACAGCTGCCGTGTCTCTGGGCTCGTTAGGTAGAGCAGATAGGCCAGGTATTGGAGCAGCGGCAGGGCAGCCCACCTGTCAACTCTACCGAACAACCTCAGAGACCCTCTTAAGACTGGCTCCAGCAGTGGCGTACACAGACTTTTTGAGGGCAGGGGCTGAAAGAAAAAAAAGGGCACATACAGCGCATTCTCACCACTGAGTGTGCGACATGTAAATCTACCTGGGCACAAGGTAGCAGTTAGCATGTGGTACAGAGTTTAATTGATTTGGGAACTGGATTTGATAATCAAGCATATAATAATTGTTAGCTAAGTATGTTGCTGCTTCACATTCATTTGGTTGTCTGGTATTTTATATGATGTATAATGTATAATATGTATATATATATATATTCCTTCTTCATGTTTTCATGCACTGTGTTTTCTTGCTGAGCCACATTGGAGAAATAGTTACACAAAGTTGAATTTTCATAGAGCTTAAACTTTGGAAGCTACATCCTTAGTTTGACCAATCACACTGCTGAAGCCTTTCTTTGAAATCCATTGATCCACTAAAGCTAATATGACTGGAACAATATCCATTGCAACTAGTAATGCCTGAAACGACCAGTTGTTTTGTCTTTCCATTTCAATTCTGGCACAGTTCTCAATTTCTGTTTTCATGTGGATTTAAGT
The DNA here is from genome assembly GCA_903131615.1 of Diplodus sargus. Classification (NCBI taxonomy): domain Eukaryota; kingdom Metazoa; phylum Chordata; class Actinopteri; order Spariformes; family Sparidae; genus Diplodus; species Diplodus sargus. Next base: position 7,594 of record CAEMYA010002105.1, read on the forward strand.
TTTGCTACCTGTGATCTGTAGCTGCATTTGCTACGTTTGATCTGACGTTATGTTTTCTGCTGTAACCAGGCCTGCTGAACATCAACATTTAACACTCACAAAACTTTTGATCAATTTATTTCAATCCTCAAATTTCAAATACAGACAATACATCATTTCAGCTAATACAATAAAAGCAGAAATCAAATTGTTTGAAAGTTATGTGATGAAAAGTTATAGACTTTAATAGCTCTGTTAAAGTTTGTGTGTTTTATTTCTTGACTTGAGTCAGCGAGGGCAAGTAAATGTAAACACATAATATAATGCAGTGATCGATATACAAGCATGACATATAAAGTGCATGTGCTGCAGGATGATTGTGGCTTTTATCATGGAACACCTCATTCTCATTATAGTTTGAAGGGAAGCCACAACATTATTTATGTACACTGTCAGTCAGCCAGTACTGTAAACCAACGATTCACATGATTTCATGGACACATTTTCACATTCAGCATCTAACTTGAGAATACACACTGTGAGAATACACACTTTCATCAGTCTTCAACTCTTTCTTCTTACGTCCTCTTGTAGCTTTCCGTCCAGTTATGTGCAAAGCAGCATAGTTCAGATCATCTCCACCTTCCATCTGTGCAGCAGATAAATGGCTCTTTAGACATTATAGTCATGTTTTTATGCAGAGCTGCTGGGAATTATGTTAATTAAACAACAGTACTTACAATATCACAAACTGGTTTTCTCGAGTTGTCATTTCTTGCTTGTGAAGGTATGCCTTCTATTCCTGATATTCAGTAAAAACAAGAAAAAAAAGTTCTAAATCAGATTTTTACATAAGGATCTTCCATTGATCCAACAAATGACAATCAAAATTAAAACAGTTGGAAATCTATCATTACTATTATTACTATTAAGAGATTGTGTCATGTACAAGGAAAAAACTTGATGACTTAAATTGCGCTGCATGTTTCATGATATGTTAATTAATGATGTAAAAAAACAGATATTTACTGAAATGTATTATTTTAGCCCAGAACATCAAGTTGTCCGGTGTGATGGTACTCTTCTTACAGTATATGAACTCTTTAAGTCATACAATTGTTGATTCTGTCAACAACACTCACCTTTACATTCTTCACATGTTGATCTTGAAGTTGGGCGACAGATGAGAACAATATTTCCAATCAGAGAAATGACCAAGCAGATTATTGCCATCACCAGAGCAATTAATTCAGGACTCATTCTTTGCTCTAGACAACAAAGACAGAAACTTAAAAGTCATGATGTTATACAATTTTTTATGAAAACCAGTATTAAATTCAGAATCATACCGATTTCCACTTTAGCTCCATTTCCAAACAGTATCTCTCCACATGTGGCCACAGCACAGTAGTAAGTTCCAGCATCAGAGGAGCTGATGTTCTTAGAGAAGTGATGAACGCAGCTTTTCTGAGTGTCAGATCTGTCTTCACATTCATCACGTCTGTTTCCATCAGTGTAGAGGACGTTTGGATGAGATTTATCTGATCCGACTCTGAACCAGAACACACTGTGATCTCCTGGACATGTTTTAGTCTCAGAGTCAGAGAGGACTGAACACTGGAGAGTCTTCAAGTCTCCTGGACCGACTGGATCAGAGGCTGTCGGCTGCTGAACAACAGTGTAGTTCGATGTCCTCTGAGTGTTTCCTGTGTGACGTTTCAGTTAAGGTAAAGAACATTAACATAATGAAGCTGAAAGTGGTTAAAGTGACTCCAAAACATTGCAAAAAACAGATTACATATTTACCATTTAATGACAAATAGGTTCCACTCCAAAGATTCTCAGTCCAGTCTATGACTGCACAGTGATACATTCCCTCGTCTTCTTCAGTTGTTCTAAAAATGGTCAGATTACTAATTTTCTTCTCAACTTTCAGATCCAATCTTGAGTCAGGAAACTCTGCTTCAAACTCAGGTTTTATATGTTTCCTAAATGTTACAATTAATTTCAGATCATCTCCGACAGTCTGCTTGTACCAGTAAAGACGGTTACCGCCCCCCTCATCTAAAGGCAGAACACATGTGAAGGTCACAGGTTCACCAAGCTGAACTGTGGTCACTGGAAGCAGAGCATCTAAAAGAAATTCAAATGTACAATATATTATTCAGTAAATCAGTCAATTAGAGTATAATGTTAAAAAAATAAATAAGATAAAAGATAATCACACTAACCACCATACTCTACATCTAGTTTGCATTAAGATACTTAAATGAGAAAATATAATCGTCATGATTCGACAGCACTTACATCCTTGATGAAGGAGAAGCAGTGTAACGCAGAACACGATCATCTTCACACACTGACTTTATGAGGAAGCTTGTTTGTATTTAAGAGTGTGAAGGTGGTGACGTGGTCATGACGCTCAGACCATCGAATGCTTTTGATTGGTTATCACAGAATATACATACAAAGTGCATTTCCTGCCACATGGTTGTTGTCCTGCTCTATGTGGAGCATGTTACCTCTCTCTCTCTCATGCACTCACTATTTGATGTTAATAAAGATTTTTTCCACTGCATGCTGTGGTTGTCCCCTCACCACCACAACACTCACATAAACACACACACACACTAACATACTATTAGCGGACATATTAGCGAGAGTTTGTTGGCTGAAGATGCTGAAGACACGCAGCTTTGTTCAGAGGATGGGAGCAGCAGTGGAGACGGCTCTATCGTCAGAGTTTCGGCACTTGTTGCTTCAACAGGTTGGAAATCGTCCTGTGGTCACTGGTTTCACACTCACAAATGTTGATATGGAGTTTTAAACTGCGCTCACTGACTTGGCAGCTTTCTCTCCTGTAACTCCACTTTCATCACTTCCACCCCTTGATATGAAAGTCAGGTCACACTGGAAAAATGTAATATTAGTGATTTCATGTGCAGCGCGCATCTCGGAATGTCTGGCAGACGTCTCAGCCTGGTCATCTGCGCATCATGTCAAGCTCAACCTTTGTAAAACTGAACTCCTCTTCTTCATCCTGGGGAAAGACTGCCCTCGCATAGACCTGTCAGTCACTGTCGGGGACGTCACAGTATCGCCTTCATTAACTGCGAGGAACCTGGGCCTAATACTCAACAACGGACTATCCTGCACACTCAGCATCACTGCTGTGGGCTGATCCTGCAGATTTACCCTCTACAACATCTGAAGGATCTGGTCTTTCCTCACAAAGGATGTAACGTAACCCCTGGTCGAGGCGCTGGTCATCTCCCGCCTGGACTACTATAACTCACTCTTGGCTGGACTTCCAGCCTCTGCAGCTAAACCATTGAAGTGTATCCAGAAGGCTGCAGCGCCTTGTTTTTTAATCTACCCATAGTCTCCCATGTGACTCCCCTCCTCCGTGACCTCCACTGGCTTCCTGTTGCAGCCCGCATCTGATTCAAGACAACAGTGCTGGCCTTTAAGGCCGTCAACAGAACTGCACCCATCTACCTCCAAACACAGGTCAGACCAGACACCCAAGCACGAGCACTTCGCTTTCTACATCAGCTGGCCAGCAGGTACCGCAAAGAGCAAACAAATGTCACTCAGCAAAGTTGCAACTGTTCTCTGTTCTAGTGCCTCAGCGGTAGAACAAACTTCTGACCAATGTCAGGACTAGGCTGTTACTAATCACTACTCAACCACTTCTTAGCAGATGCCCATTTCTGCCTAAAGCAGTCACCTGCCTGGTCACCCATTATTAGCAAAAGTCAACTGCACAAGCCAGGTTTCAACCTGTAGGGGGCTGTCGCCACGCACATTCACAACACAATATGTGGAATTCAAATACTTTGCACTCAATGTCAAGATATGGACCTAAATCTTCAACAACCTGCCAGCAAGACCACTTACCACTCATACAATGTTGTGCTTTGTTTGTAGAAAGTGGACAATGAGACAGTGTGCAAGTTAATTTATTGACTTCACACGGTAATTGCAGGTGAAGGTGGAAGGTGGAGGAGAGGTTGCTCATGGTGGTGCTGGTGGTTATAGTGTTGAGTAGAGACTCTGGTGAATGCAAGGCTGTTGGCTGCAGAGATGCTGAGAGCTGGGTTACTGGAATTGGAGTGCTGGTGAAAAAGCAAGCAAACGGCAAAAACAAAAAATCCACCGCAGAATTCCTCCACATCCTTAGATTGGCCAGTCCACCAGAAGTGCAGGTGAAGAAAGTGCAGCTTCCGCTGGGCTCTGGGGTGGCGGTTGAACCTGGATGAATGGCCCCACTGTAAAACTTGGTGCCGGACCTCCTCTGGCACGAACAGGCGATCCAATGGACCTGTACTAGGGTCAGGGTGACTGCATTGGGCCTCTCACACAATGGCCTGATCTCCCAGGTAGCAGGACCAATGATCCAGGGATATGACACAATGGGCTCAGGACCGGCAAGAGGTGTGTCAGGGGAGAAGAGTCGAGAGGGGCATCTGATTTCCATTTCTGGAGTATGAGACGGTATGTAATTAAAGTGGCTTAGGAATAGTGACCAGAACTGGGAGGAACAGTTCCTTCAGCTTCTTGAAGGCTGCGTCGGCACCAGGAGACTGGGTTCAAGCTGAAGCAGTGGAAGTAAGTTGGGTGAGGTGAGCCGCGACTCAGCTGTAGTCACAGATGAATCATCGGTAGAAGTTGGCAAATCCCAGGAATCGTTGTAGCTGCTTCCTGATTGGAAGGTGTGGGCCACGCAATTTACAGCCCGGATCCCAGGCTTCAGCCAGGGTCTGGCTGAAGCCTCCCCTGAGCTAAAACAAAACCCAAAAAGCCGTCTTCAGCTGAGTGGAACTCAAACTACAGTTTGTTGTCCAGGAGTCACTGGAGCCCCAACCTCACCTACTCGATGTGCTCGTCTAGGGTCCTGGAGAATATCAATTTATGGATATTGGTTATATGGTTTATATGGAGAATGTCATTGATAAGGGTTTGAAACAAAGTGTAGTTTCTGGGCTCTTTTCCTCAAAGGTGTCGGCGTGTAGTTTGATGATAAAAGAATTCTGCGGAGGCATGGCTTGGGTGGAGGAAAGAGCAGTCTTTATTGAAACAGTTCTTCTAGCCAGCGTCCGAATTCAGAGTGCGGCCGCCCTCTGGAGTTCTCAAATCTATGGCGAAGGTAATGCCAAACGGCTTCGCCCTCTGCTCGATCTTTACCAAAATGCCACCCCCCGATTCTCTACTCGTGAGCCTTCTTAAAGTCTCTTGGGCTGTACTTGCCTACTTCTAATTGGTCACTGTGGTGGGTTGAGGGTCCATCTGTCCAATCAACTAAAAAAAAGGGGTTGGCCTATCTCTCTGCTCATCTCCCATAAATGGCTAAATCCGTTCTGTCACTCCTTGGGTCTTACCCTCCAAAATTACCTAAATGACCCCTCTATCCTTTCTTGGAGATGTACACGTTTAGATATCTCTCTCCATCTGACATAGGAGTCAGGCTCCATTTTAGTCCCTATAGTGGCCTTGTCTCCTGCTAACCTTTGACCCACACACAGCTGAATGCTGGCTCCAAGGTCCCTTGGAGCTGTGAGCCCCGTATTGTCTGCATTCCCTAACTTACACCAGGACGAACAGGTTAAATTTACACTGAGTTGAATTAAAGGCCAGAATGTGTTGCTGTCCAGAAACCTCAAAAGCTGGGGTGGGGTGAGATCAAAAGGCATCACCTGGAATCCAGTTGTCCAAGGGGGATGGTGTCGAAGGACGGATCGATCAGGGGTAGTAGGTATTTATCCCTTCTTACCGGCAAAAAAGAAGCCAGCCGAGGGGAGAATAGGAGCACCTGATTAAGCCAGAGGCCAGGGAGTTGTTGATGTACACTACCATCGACTGTCTCCGTGGGCCTGACAGGTTGTAGTCCTCTGGATGGAAGTGGAGCACCAGGGAGCAGATCGATAGCACAGTCATAAGTGCAGTGTGTTGACGGAGACTGGGCTCATTCTTTACAGAACACTGTGGCTAGATGATGGTAAGCAGGTGGCACTAGAGACAAATCTGGTGATTTAGAAGGGATGGAAGCTGATAACTTGACTGATGTAGTGGCAGAGTGGAGACGGAGGGAGTGGCAAAAAATGCTCCAGCTGGAAATGGAGGCTGAGGACCAGAAACCGGGGAGACTCAGTGCGACTGGAGAGGAGGGTGAAGGGATGACATAGAGCTGAAGACACTCATGAGGGTGTCATGTCACTGTACAGATTGTATGTTGCAGGTTTGGACCTGTCTGTGGTGGTTTTTCTGTGTTTTTGGTGTTTCACAGGCGCTGTGAGCAGCTGGGCGGAGCTACCTCTCCGCTGGTGTGACTGACGTCTACTCTCACCTGCAGCGCATTGACAATCAGCATCTGTGGAAAAGCCTTGTTCACCTCACGCCCCTCAGCTTGAGAGATACTCTCAACATACTATTCTATAGTTGAGAATTATTACGGGCCACTTGTTGTTTCCTTGCCTTGCATTAATCCTGCCTTCTCCGCTCGTCTCCAGGGAACAAGGTATGTCCTGATCAGCCTACTCCGCCAGCCATCTCCAGCCTTTAGCATTTCGGATAGGGCTGTCGGCGATTAAAAAAAGTATCTAATAAATTACAGGATTTGAAATTAATTAATCTAATTAATCGCATTTTAGTCTCATATCTGCCTAAGGTACCCAAAACGGCAAAAAAGCTTTATCTCACCGAGTGTTTCTGATGAAAAAAATCTCCACGACGGTCAGCCCTCCGGACCGAGACTTCAGCGAACTTTACCCCGGACGACAGTCTCCGTCGGTTTTGATTGACAGGGGAGACACCGGGAAAACCCTTTAAAACACACACGTCATCATCATGAAGTGTACCATCACGTCTCTTTAGGAGCCGCAGCGCCGGCTTTCTGTGTGAATTACACAGCGGTTCGTCTTTACAGCGGTGTTTCGCGTTGTGTGAACGAACAACGACGGAGAATTGGTGACCGCTGCGGTGTCAATGTGGTGTTACTTACAGCTCATAGGGCTGATCTGGACTGGAAGTTGTGTCGCGATTCTGCCTTCTCACAGTGCGAGACAGGTTCGTGGATCTGAGTGTCGCGATTTCAGCTTCGATACGTGGATCGTTACAGCCCTACTAGCGGCGCAGGTGGGAAGTGACGAACATGTCTGGACAAGAACCTCAGTGCTAGTGCAGTGACGTGCCACTGCCAAGTAGCCTACGGATCATTCAATGGGCCAAATTTAAAATGCTTGCGCATTGAATTGCCACTCAGAATCTCAGAGTTAATTGCATAAATTTTCAAAACGCGTTAATTTGCAGTGTAATTAATTAATCTAATTAACGCGTTAAACTGACAGCCCTAATTTCAGACACCACCTCACACTCCACCATGTCACCCTGGTACCTATAAACTGTACTTTGTGTTTCGAGCTAATTGACAAATGTTAGCATGCTAACACACTAAGCTGATATCAATTATATGGTAAACCATCATCAGTGAAGTGAGTTTGACAGCAGGAACATTTGAACGGAGATCAGCTCGCTGTTGTAGTCAGGTTGCAGAAGTTACATATTGTAGATTTAAGGTGTACAGGCAGTGGGATTTTGAAGTTCCACATGCAATTTCTGTGAATAGGGAGGCAACAGAGGATGCAAATTAGAGAACTCAGAGGTACAAGATGTAATGTTTATTAATTGTCATTTAACTTGGAAA
>CAEMYA010002105.1:15927-68523 GCA_903131615.1 Diplodus sargus
TGTTTCTTAACAATATATTTTTCTCAAATAACCAAACATTGTTTAAAGGTATTTAGAGGCATATTAACTGCTTCTGGAACACTCACTTATAATTTCTGTTTAGTAGAAATCATTATATGTCCTGCTGACGCTATATTTTAACTTCTTAAAATACACAGGAAACACTCAGAGGACATCGAACTACACTGTTGTTCAGCAGCCGACAGCCTCTGATCCAGTCCGTCCAGGAGACTTGAAGACTCTCCAGTGTTCAGTCCTCTCTGACTCTGAGACTAAAACATGTCCAGGAGATCACAGTGTGTTCTGGTTCAGAGTCGGATCAGATAGATCTCATCCAAACATCCTCTACACTGAGGGAAACAGACGTGAAGAATGTGAAGACAGATCTGACACTCAGAAAAGCTGCGTTCATCACTTCTCTAAGAACATCAACTCCTCTGATGCTGGAACTTACTACTGTGCTGTGGCCACATGTGGAGAGATACTGTTTGGAAATGGAGCTAAAGTGGAAATCGGTATGATTCTGAATTTAATACTGGGATTCATAACATTTTAATAACATCATGACTGGTAAGTTTTTCTCTTTGTTGTCTAGAACGAAGAATGAGTCCTGAATTAATCGCTCTGGTGATGGCAATAATCTGCTTGGTCATTTCTCTGATTGGAAATATTGTTTTCATCTGTCGCCGAACTTCAAGATCAATATGTGAACAAGTTAAAGGTGAGAGTTGTTGACTGAATCAAAACATTAATTACTTCACACAGGACTGGGTGACCTTCAACCTCGTGTTCTGAGCTGAATTAATAGATAGTAGAAGTCGATTAATTTATGAATTGGTTCTAATTCACATATTTTAGAGTCTTTGTATTCCTGGTTGTTCGCAGCATTGAACTTGTGCATTAAACAATGTCAACATTTAAGGAAATCAATCAATAATTATGTATATATGTTTATATTTTGTTATGAAAATGTGTTAATCAGTTTAAGTGTCAGGTTAACATCCCTGTATTCATTTATCAGGAAGAGAAAGCGTCTCTTCACCAGCAGGAGCCGACGGCTCGAGCCAGACGGCACATGAGTTTGTAAGTGATGATACTAGTTTATTGATTAAAAACTTCCCAGCAGCACAGAACACAAACATGTTTGTACTATGATGAGATTTTTATTTGCTGCACAGACTGATGGTGGACATGATCTGAACTACGCTGCACTGAATTTCGCTGAGAGGAAAGCTACAAGAGGAAGAAAGAAGAAGGAGATGAAGACTGAAGAAAGTGTGTATTCTCAGATTAAAGTGTATTAAAACCTCTGGCTTCAGTCCGTAGGAAAAAAATCTGTTATTAGTTCCCCTGTAATCCTGTGAGAGGGAGCATGCATACATAAGGCATCTAAACGCATATTAAATTGTTCATTTGTAGCTTGACATTTTCAATGTTGTGTTACGTCTGTTTCGTTTTATTTCTGGCATACAAGTGTGACTGTACAACAGACAAGACACAAATTCTTACAAATAAATCTCTCTTGAACCACTAAAATTTACCATTGATGGCAAAATTGGTTGTAAGAGATACTTCCCTGAGTGAGGGTGTTCCCTGCAGTACAGAAGCAGCACCATTGAGTGGATGTAGTGCCAAAGGAAAACGCTGTTTAACGGCCACATAAAGTGCCAAAAATGCCATCAGTCATCTACTGCAGCTAACACTGAGGAGGGATAAGAACCTCACACAACCCCACATCAAAATACCCAAACTATCCCTTTAAAGCAAAAGTCTGAATGTGTTGGATATACTCATATTTCACACCAGATGAAGATTGATACCACTCTCATATATTCAAATTTAATATACAACCATAACTTGGTATTTATATTATTATAAAAATTACATATTATTATTAGATGAGATTTGTCAATCCTGTCCTGAAGATATGTGTGTGCTGCCTTTATACGTTTGGGTGTTCAGCACTAACATTTAATTTAAGGGGGATCACTGGTTCAGGCCAGATCTCAGCTCCTCTGATGGACACAGTGTCGTGGGTTGTATAATATCCGGGCTGTGAACCTTTCTGTAATACAGGCAGCACGAGTGATGCAACTGATGTTTAAAGTTCAAACACAAAGAGAAGAACAACACTCATTTAAAGGCACGTGAGGCAAAGTGTGTCAAAGTGAACAACGATCCGAATGAGACCGATGTGACAGGAAGTGCACTTGTGAAACTATTCTGCGATAACCAATCAGATGCATTTGGCGGTCAGACTTTTCACGACCATCTCACATTCTTCACTCACTCGAAAACCAACAAGTTGTGAAGATGATCCTCTTCATCGAGGATGTAAGTCATACTTTATCCATCTTATTTTAGAATTGCTGCTATTTCAAGCATTGTATGTATGATTTGATTTACATTCGCAGCTTCCAGTGACCACAGCTAGACTTGGTGATCTTTTGACACATGGCAGGAATCTACAAAATCTGAGTATGCACCAAGATTTTCTTAATCATGATCGGGTGGATTAATGCTGAATGGAGTGAAACATATTTGTGATTAAAGGGGTAATCATGTGAGCGGGTCATTCAACAGTTCATTTAGGATACACTGCGATGCTTAATGTTGGCCTGGATACTTTTCCATCCACCTCTGCTCAACAAGCATTCAAAGCTTCTTCAGATGGTGTTGAGTTTAAAAATCAGACTGGAAAATAAAAATATTTTGAAAAAGAAACCACCTCAACATCCTCACTGGCTGTCATAGTTCTTAAAAAAAAGGAGTCAAACAAGACACAGAGGCAGGCAGGTTGAACCACATTGTTGAGCTTTAATATGTTAGTTAAATTAAAACATCCAAAATACAAATAACACAAAAAGCCGGTGACATAACAGCAACAAGAAAAATCAAGAGAACAAAACAGTAAAGGTCAAATCATAAGGCCATGGGGAACAAATCGGAAACACAGGAGGACCCGGGAACAGTACCAGGATGAAAAAAAGGGTCAGGAAAGCAGACAAAGACAGGAAGTGGAACAAATCAAACAAAATAAATGAGTGAATATTCACAAAAATGTTGACGAGAGAACAGAGAAAAATGTAATTTCTCTTTTCCGGGAGTCAACACTTTTCTTACATTCATAGTTATTTAATTATCTGACAAACAAAATAATAATAGAACAGAATAAAAACAGGAATAAATATGAAATACTAAATCAGAATCACAATATTGAAAACATCTGTCCTGTCATTTCTAATCACCTGATCATTAGTCGACATGTTGATTCTTCACTGAAAGTCGCTCATACCGGCGTACATGCAGTCCAGTGACGTGTCTCTGGTGTTCATCCATCTCTCTCTCTTTCTTGAGGGGAAATCCAGAGCTACATAGTTCAGTGCCGCCGCTTCACCACCCTGGGAATGATATGTTGCCACACCTGATTAATGCTGGATTGTGTTGATATGAAACCTTTAAAAGCTTTGGGGTCCAATGTACGTTAAAGGATCCAAACACCAAAGTGTTAAATCATTTCAGCTCACAATAACACAGACCGTCGAGGGAAACGTTTCTCCCGAACTTAACTTGTCCCTAAACCTAACCAAGCTGTTGTAGTAACCATGGAAGTCCACTCACCTTAAGAAAGTACTTCTTTTAACCCAAACCATGATATTTTTTCTAACCCTTGGTTTTTCAGTATAAACTGTATAAGATTAAGTTGTGTTTTTAGTCAGATAACCTGACGAAGGTCTGAGTATAGAAACCTTGTCATTAAAGTGCAAGTAAGGTGGACGGTGAGCGGGAGTCGTTTTCCTGAAGTCTCCTTCTGGTGAGCCTGTTCAAGATATGCACCTGTGATTTAAACTGGGGAGGAACTGTCGGATGGAGGTGTGATTGGTTCCCAGACCCAGATCATTTTATCCCACTCAGCTTGCGGGTCATTTATTTGTTCCTTAACTTCTGTACTGCCAGCTTTTCTCTCACCAGCAGCGCTCCCATCACGCTAATTAGAATTCACTTTGCCATCCATGGACAACCCAGTCACTAGAATAAAAACTGCATCATGCCCACCGTATTGACATTTCTACAATGCGCAGCACTTCACGTTCACATTACAGCGTTTCAACACATGTCAGCGTGAAACCACTGGATGTGTTTGACGAGACATTGGGACATTTTCCAGCCAACCAGGTAAACCAAAACATTTTCTTTTTCTGACCCTAACTGAGTTGGTTTTGTGCCTAAACCATAAGCACAGCTGTGTCACAACATAATATTTGAAACGAACATAAAAAAGAGGTAAAGGTGCAACATATCTGTGGTTTGCAGAAAGGTACACGGCCAACATTTATTCTGGTGATTGGGTGGTTATGACAAGTATCCCATGTGGAATAGTTATATTTAAATTACATTTACCAAATCGTTTGGATGATCCTCAGGTGTTCGGTCACGTTGAGCGTGATTGGAAGCTGAAATGAAATTCATGAAAGAAATTAATGGCAATGAGGTGAAAAAAATATCGGTGTTAGTACCTGACTTGGTCAAGACATTAAACTGTACACACGTGATGATGAACGTACCTTTACAGCGTTTGCAAACTGGTTTATGACTTCTGAAGATAATTACAACAACAACCACAATCACACAGCAGGCTGACAGTGTCCCGAGTGCAATGACAAGTGGACAAACGTCTTCTCCTGGAACGAAAAAGAAAAATCCCAAAGAGACACTTAAATGAATTCCAGTCACGACACCGACTCCCAGAACATGGTAAACGTTGTACCTGATAAACATCTGCATCTTAGCATTGTGATTATGTAAAAAAGCTACATTTAGGCACAGGCTGATATCCCCACGTTGTTCCTTGAACAATATAATCAATGCTTTTCCAGGACCTTCCCTGAAACTGACAAATCATGTTTTTGTAATGTCGCTGCTTTGCTACTGGAAGACCGGAACAACACACGTGGGAGAAATTATCTTTTCTAACACATGTTTAACATTGTGAAACTATTTGTTGTTCCCTAAACCTAACCAAGTATTTTGCTCAACTCAGTGATATCAGACACACCCTACATTTAGCTTCTGCATTTTGCATTTACATTTTAGGCCATTTAGCAGACACTTTTGTCCAAAGCGACTTACAGTAATTCATAAATACACTGATGGTGGTGGCTGTCATGCAGCCAACCAGGACATCAGGAGCAGTTTGGGGTTCAGAATCTTGCCCAAGGACACTTCCACATACAGACCAGGGGAACTGAACAGGACGCTGGTTCTCCCCCTGAGCCACATCCTGCGTGAAAGCGTCCCTGTACAGCCTGACAGAGCTGCTAGCACGGCTGTAGACGTGCAGTTTTTTAGATCTGTTTCCTAAAAAGACAATTCATGTATCTAATTTTAAAGGAAATGACAAACACCAAAAGAGTGGACTCAAAACAGCACAACCTCAATCAGATTTTACTCAGAATGTGTCACACACTTGACTTCCTGCTCAGGTAATTTCTTTTCTTAGACTGTTGTTTGCTGCCTTCTTCTATCAGGTTACATTGTATTTTAAGTGTTCCTCGTATCAATTCACTGTCACACCAAGAAAATGATCATATAAACTGTACAAGAGAGCACGAACGGCAGAAAGGAAGGGGCCTCGATGGGACAGAGAGCACCGCAGGAAATGGAGAGAAAACACCCAGACACGAGCAAACAAGAAGAACAAAGAGAGGAAGAGCAGCAGACGCAGCAGAACCTTAACCACGAAAGGACCGCCACACAGGTGCACTGCATAAGTGTTACACTGCACGTCCACCTCATGCTGAATCAACATTGTGCAGATTAATTAATTGAGGTGCTGTGATTTCTAAGAGTTGATTGGAACGACTTTGAGAGGCCTGAAGAGATAAAACTACCCAGTATTCATTTTACAAGAAAAAACATTTTAATGCTCAGAATCATTTTACATTAAAAGCATCAGAATTACACTGAATAAAGAGGGAAAATAAGATTTTAAACGTACTTATCTCCACTTTGGTTCCTTCACCAAACAGAATCTCTCCACATGTGACCACAGCACAGTAGTAGGTCCCATTATCAGCTGAGTCTCTGATAGTTTTGGACAGACTGTAGACGCAGCTCCTGTCCTCTCGGCTACAGCTGCTGTTTCTGTGAGGGTAAATGATGCTTGGATGAGATCCTCCTGATCCCGCTCTGAACCAGAACACACTGCGTTCACCTGGACACTGAGCGCTGGTCTCTTTCTTCTCGGAGAGAAGTGAACACTGGAGATTAATCAAGGCGCCCGGCTCGACCGACGCTGTCAATGGACTTTGTTTCACAGAAATAGATTTCTGATGGTTTTTAGGATCTGCATGATTCACAAAAAGGCAGGAATTAATGAACAGACTGTTTAGATGTTGAACAAACACAATAAAATTAGCATACTTACCATTCACAGCCAGAACTGTGCCCTGTATAAATCTCATTTTGTAGGCTGCTCCTGACTGACAGAAATATGTCGCTTCGTCTTCTTTGCTCACATTTGTGATGTGAAAAAAATACAGAGAATCATCTTTGGTGAGTTTGAATCTTGAGTTCTCAAATTGTCCTTCAAGTGATACTTTGTATGAACTTCCTGCTGCAACAGTTTGGACCATATATCCAAACTTCATCTTATACCAGTAAAACAGTGAAGATTCACTCCCAGTATCTGGACACGTGAGAGTCAGATTATCACCGAGTTCAGCCACAGTCAGAGGGATCTGAGGAAGAACGTCTTCACTGTGAGCTACAGAGAAAATAAAAGACAATATCAGAGTTAAACGAGACAAAACTAATGCAAAATACTCATCTAAAATGTTACATGGCCTTCTATCTTTTAGTTATAAGTTATAGTAGTCAGGTAGTTCACACTTACACAGAGTACAGAGCAGAATCAAAGCAGCCAGTCTTCCGATCATTGTGGTGCAGCCACCTTCTCTTGCACAACTGATGTCTTCCCACTTGAATGGAAGATTTTGTCACAAGGTGATAAAGGTTTACAAAGGGGAAAATCATACTGATTGGCTGAAACACGAGAAATGCACTTCCTGTGAAATTCTGCATACCAGTGACCCATTTTGAGTAAATCGAAGCTGTGCAGTTTTTTCAGCTGTAGATTCTAAAGTAAGATTCCACCCACTGAAATAAAAAAATAAAATATATATTTGATCATATAAAAGTTTACAGTTTACAATCATACATAATTACACTGCACACACAGTGATGGCTTGAACTCTTTGTAGATCTAACTCAACTTAATCAAGAGCAGAAATGAGATTTAACGTAGAGTTGTTGTCGACACCGGAGACTTCTGCATGTGTCATCGTTCATTATTGATGGATCAGGATTTCTTATTGATGCCAAGTAATCGAGTAGTTTTAAAGCAAAGGCAGCAAAGAGTGACTGTTATAAATCGAAGATTCGGGAGGTTTCCAGCACTCATAATGTTTCCACTTGAGTGTCATATGAAGAGTAATATGCTGGGAACGGGCACTCGGCTCAAGTGTTGCGGTTTTGTTTTGAGCTGGTTCAAACGTTCTTTTCTCAGATGAATGTGATGTCGCCTCTCGAGTTTGAGCTGCTCCCGCGGAGTCAACCAACCACGTCAGCTCCGGTCCTGGACTTAATGTTCTTTTGAGTCACTCATTTACTTTATAGCTCCACATATCAGCGAAAAATATCATACTTGTCATCCACTACCTTCATCTTTTTAGATTTAAGTGTCACTATGTAGAAATTCAGCTTGACGAGGGCTTTTTCTACCCGACAGGAAGTTGGAGTTTCGTTGTAAAGTTTTGTTTTTTCATAGTTTTTTTTAGGTGAATTTATCCTATAATTCTTATTTTTACAGGTCCAGCATAATTCATATAATTATGAATTTATATGAATTACGGGGCTTTTGCCTTGTTCTCATTTTGAGTGGATGCGGTGAGGGATATTCAGTTGGTTGCAATCTGCACTGAGATTTTACTTGTAACGGTGTATTTAACAGTGTGACCTTGCTACCTTTAACATAATCATAATACTTCTTCCACCCCAGCTAAAGCGGTGTAGTTTGAAGTTGTCGATGATGTGAATCACCTAAGACACTCATTGACCTCGAAGGTGTTCTGATCTTTCACCGACCAGTCAAGGTGTCAGAAGACATCGATGCTGAAAACAACATGCAGCGTTTATTCTAAGGAAGCGGCAGACCTTTTCCTCTGCCGCCCACTTACAGTAAAGGTCGACGGAAGAAACCACAGACTTCTCTGAGAGGTGAGAAAGCGGGGAGTTAAAAAGAAAATGCACCACAAGTGAAAGATTGTCCTGAGAGGGACACGTACTTTGATGTAGCAATGCGGACGACTGTTTGGTGGTTCGTGATATGTAGTTTACAGATCCTACAAGAGAACTCAAGCACTTTACATGATTAAAAATCAGTGTTGCTGGGTTGGCATGTCAGTCATTGTTACGATAGCAGGCTCGAGGGATGATCACGTTGGTCTGTCAGATCTACCACAAGCTTGACATCTGTTGCTTCTAGTGAAATAACTCCTCTGTCAGATGTGTTGCCATGAAATCTGATTCTGGCCTGAATTGCAATCATTTTGATGATTCCCTGACTTTACGTCTAGTGGCTCCATCAGGTCACGGTAAATAATCTGTCCAGTGCTTTTCTGTTGAAGCTTATGAAATTCCTATCAGCTTCAGTTGCACTTTGGGTTTTTGAGCATACTAACATGCTTAACTACAATGCTGGTACAAGGTAAACATCACACCTGCTCAACATCTGCATGCTAGCATCATCATTCTGAGCAGGTAAGCTAGCTGATGTTAGCATTTGGCTTAAAGCTCTGTTGTAACTAAGTACAGAGCTGCTAGCATGGCTGCAGACTCTTCAATCTTCAATCATAATATTGATGCATAGCTTCATCTTTTCACTGGAAAGATATAATGTTCCATAACGCCCTCGATTTCATCCCCCTTCTTGCAAGTACAACCTAAGGAAGATGCTCGTTCAGGCCCCAAACATACTCGATTAAGTTTAAAGAAATACAATTGCTGACGTAACTTCACAATAAAATCAAGTCAACTTTGACACACACACACACAAGTCGAATTTCAGGTTTCTGGGTGAACGTCCGACCACCCCGACCACTTCCTGGAGTGTACTTTTTTCTGTTTACACCACTACACTAGACAGGCGACACCAGAATATGACAAACCAGACATTTGGTTAAACTGACCATCTTGTGAGCATGACACGTGTCACAGGGAAGTCTCACAGACGTACAGTTTTGAGTCCAGCTCATCATCAAAGCAGGAAAATACAAAACTCGTCATGGGACATTAAAGTTAGTTTTTTAATGAACTGCTACAAAACCTCTCATGTTTGTAGGATAAATATGAAGCTACAGCAGCAGGCGGTGAGCTTCGCTTGGCCCAAAGACCGGAAACAGCACTGACACTGAGGTAGTAACTACAGTGTCACAGGTCAAAACACCCTCCTACTGATCAAGCTGCAAAATTAAAAAGGAAGCAAGTGGCTGGCAAGTGCTTTTCCACAGCACCAAAAAAGTATATCTGTAGTTACTCAAATAACTACAATGCTGGAAACTATTTTAAAGACGTATGAAGACTAACGCTCACATGTTCAAGGTTCAGATGATGTTCCTGTTGAGGCTGTGTTTTGAAAGAGTGTCAAATGAACACGTAGACCTGTGATACTAGCTGTTCCTCACACCTAAAGGCACATCAGGTAGTCAGCACGGTGCTTTGATGATTAAAGTTCACTGTGCAGAAGTCCGTTGAGGTTTTACCACTTCAGAGCCGACAGGAACTGAGAGAGAGGCGAGACGCTGCCTACATGTTAGAGAAACAGAGCCGGGCTGAAGTGATCCACCTGAAACTGCTGTGCTTTGAAATAGAAATACAAATTCCAGGTAACTTGTGCCAAACTGTTACGAATTTGTGCTCAACAGGTGCTTGTTTTGTTCCTCTGAGGGCAGTTCAGTTGAAAAATATTTAAATTCGTGAAATAAAACCACATTTTTTTCTGGCAACAGCTCAAAACTTTGCTCGGTTCATCCTCTTCCTCCACCAAAGAAGAAGCTCGTGGGTAATGAAGGAAATGTGACCGATTTATTCTCATTGTACAGAAAATAGTTTCTGGTCACACATTCTAACAATAGGTATCCGACAGTAGAAAAAAAAACCAGGCCTGTCACGGCTTCAGCTTCACAGCACTGTGGTGTTCGCATGTCAGTGCCTGTGAAACAACAAGCAAAGCCACACGCAGCAGCTCGGCCGTGACACGTAGGCTGTGGCTGGCCATTTCTGCGCTTTTCGACAGACCGCCGAGCGTCTTTACTCAGAACGTGCACGACTTCGGGCATCAACAGGATATGTAGCAAGGTTACAAGAAGCCTCCGCAGGCTAAATTTAGCAGCGACGGTTTATACCTGTTAGTTTTGAGATGTGTCTTCCTGCACGTGAACTTGTTGGCGTCTAAATAAAATTAACGGCTACTCAAACACACACACACCACACAACTGTTTTTACATAGTACATTGTAAATCATTTTATATAAATAGTAGGTATTAAAAAACAATAGTCTAACCACATTTAGTATTACAATATCTTTCACAGTAAATGTTTAAACATTTAAAGGGATAGTTTGGGTTTCTGTCGTGCAGTTGGGCTGCATGAGTGTGTGACTTGGTAGAATCAAAACAAATCCTTTAAAATATAGAATTTAAGGCGACTCTTGCGGAGAAGTTGCAGATTCTGCATTTAAGCATTTGTAAGTGTGGCACAAGATATTTTTGACACGAAGTCGGGCCGTCTGCAGCTGTTCTGTGGCCACCAAAACAAACATTTTAAGCCTAAACATATTTTCCAAACCTTTACCAAGTGGTCAAAGTGTCTAAAACCTTGCCAGAGCATAAGCACAACATAGTGAGGAGGACGTAAACAACTTCAGCAAACATAAAGAAATGCAAAGTTTTGAAAAACAAACAGTTATTCTGTCAGCTCCTCGGGGCCGAGCATCGACCTTCTGTATTAATGTGGTTCTGACTCAACAACCTCAATACCATCAAGTATCGTAACATGTCTTGTTTAATACTATGTTCTGATACTCAGCAGCGTCAGTGAGCCAATAAGCATGCAGCATGTTTGTTGTGCCGATATGTAATAGTGCTGGTGATTGGCTGTCTTGAGGCATGGAGGGAAAACACGCCCAGAGACGAGCTCGCCACGTGTATGCATGATGTAATCTTTTGTTTGAATAGATTTTATAACACTGATATCGTCAGAAAAGTTCAGCCTGATCGAGTTTTAAACATCTGGACCGATACTGATTTAACTGTTTTGCCGCTGCCCCCGTCCACTGCAGTCCATCTACACCTTTATTCCTGCTGCTTCTCCAAAACAGGTGCATGTTCATGACCATCTTATGTAAGTAACACAGTGACTGTGGATAAAGTACCTCACACAACCCCGCTCCAAAAACTATATCCCTTTAAGGATTATGTGATAAAATCAAAGTTTACATGTTAAAATAGGCACATTTGAGCTCGATGTCACTGTGGGCTAAAGCAGTCACTATCTCTCTCTGCAGCAGGTTTGCAGAGCAGCGGATGTTTGTCTTGAGTGTGGTTGAGCAGATAAGGAAGGAGACGAGACCATCGACAGCCTGCGACCACGCTGGTTTCATCAGCGGTGGGTGTTGGGCGCTAAAAACATTCTGCAAACCAATCAGACGTCAGTGCAGCTCATGAAAGCAGGAGGCAAAAAAAGCCTTTCATGACTCGGTCAGAAAAAAAAAAAACACATGTGTTGCTTCAAACGTTTGAAGACCAGCTAGTTTGTACTTTGTGTTTGAGTTTGTGTTTTTTTTTCATGACACAGTCACCACCGAGGCGGAAACACTGTATTTCGTGTGGGTGTGAGAAAAATTATCTTGGGATCTTATTTGCGTTCTTGCTGCAAGTTAGATGAGATGATTGATACAACTCTCAGAAATATGAGGTTAGCAGGACAACAGGAACCGGTTAGCTTAGCATAGCCCAAAGATTGGAAACTGAGAAGTAGCTGGCTCTTTCCAAAGGTCCCAGAACTTGTTTCCTGGCTACTATACAGTTTGTTGATGTCCTTTGTGTGATTTGTGTTAAAGCAACAATTTATTTGCAAACAATTTAGATTATAAATCTTCTTGGAGTCTTTGCTGTTTGCCAAATAACATAAAACCCCACAGCCGTCTTTCTCACGATATATTCAAACAATGTGAATGAAAATATTAAATACGCAACAGATAACGTGTCGATTAGAGTGTTTTAGTGGCTTTTAGGTGGATTTTGTTACCCGGAGTTCATACAAGAAGATGAACCACATCCTCTAAATACTGCAGTGGAAACTTCAGGTGTGAAGTCCTGCAAGTGTTGTCAAAATGTACCAAGGATGTTTTATTCCACTCGCCTCGTGGGAACTTGCTTTTAAAAGCGTTGGCCTCCTGGCCTGAAAATGAAAGATAGAAAAAAAAAAAATAGCCCCCTGCAGGTTCACACCTCGTTCTGACCGCACGACCACACGGCTGCTGAACTTTCCATGAGTCACAGGTTGTTTGTTTGTCGCTGTGTGTGTGTGAGAGAGAGAGAAGCAACTGAAGATTCTCATGCAAATTATTTTACCAACACTAGTAAAAAAAATCTCTCAAGTCACAAATCGTGTGGCATCGGTTCATTCATTCAGTGAGACTGGAGGCGACGCTGCATAACGTTTGAGCCAAACTCACACCGACAGTCTGAGTATGTCGTCAATCTGAGCCGTCGATTTCACTCAGCTTGAACTCATTTATCATTTAGTTTCATTATGAACGTGTCGTGCTTGTTGATGCTCAGGTGTATCAATGGATCCACAGTCATTCTTGTTTTTTTAACGTCACTTTTTATGTTAAATGTGAACCTACAGTAACACAATTAAAACTGATGCAGCTGTACAAAGATGATACTTTGGAGGTTTGCAGTACCTGCTAGTCGCCTTCAGCCTAATTAGACTGATCAGTGAGTTTGCTGCTGTTACGCTCAGTGCAGCAGATCTGTAGTATTTAAACACCATATCAACTGGAAACAGAAGCTTTGGTGCCACCTGGTGAAACAATGTGCTTTTCGTTTCTTGAACTCTCCAGTCAGAGGTGTCATTTACACCTGAACCACTTTTTTGAAAGATATTCAAACTCTTTCTCCTCCATCAGCACCTGCAGGTGAAACGTTTTAACCCAGAAACACAATAAACTATGTGTCATGGTTTTGGTTTTTGGTGTTATTTCCTGTTTTATTTTGTAAGGTCTCTTGTGTCATGTTGCGTTACTTCCTGCTCTTTGTCTCGTTTTCGCTCCCCCGTGATTGTCCTGATTGGTTTCACCCGTCCCTGATTAGCATCCTGTGTTTTTTCCAACTCTCTGTCTGTTTTCCTGCTCACCTGTGTCCAATTAGTCATCACTCCCTGAGTGTTTAAGTCTTTGTCTTTCTCTCTTTGTCAGTTCGTCTGTTACGTCGTCCCCACTTCAGTCCTGTGTTCCTGCTTGTGTTCCTAGGTTTGTACCTTATTTACTTTTTAGTTCTTTAGTTCCTTGATTTGTCCCTGCCTGCTTCTTGTGTCTGTCTTTTTGTTTCTTACCACTTTGCACTCAATCACAGCTACTTTATTAAAGCTCAGCTTTTGCTCCTAACCTGCCTGCCATCATGTCCATATTTGTGTGCTCACCTTTTAACCGAAACCTGACAATGTGAGTAAAAAAAAAAAAATTAATGTGCAAAAGAGAAAATGTTGGAGTGTATGGCAGTGATTTGCAGTAGCTCTGCTGTTTGCCAAGGAAGCTTCTAATGTCTCCTCCCTTTGTCCTCAGTGTTGTTTGGTTTCTTGTAAATTAGAATATTGGCGGTGTTTAGAGTTTTCTTGTGGGAAATGTATGAATGAATTGTGTGAAATTAGGCCTCTATGCATCATCAAAACAACACAGCACTTTCAATCAACATCTAAAGATGAGGTTGATTTGTTATCTTTAGCTAATGTTCAATAATTCCTGCAGTTGTTTGGTTGTTTTGTCATATTTCAGGGCAGTGATACTAGATATTGTTTTTGCTAGGTTGACTGTATCTGATTTTGATTATTTTGTGTATTTCCTGTTTTTATTTTGTAGTTTATATCTTCATGTGTCATGTTTCACTTTTCACTTCCTTCCTTTATATGTTTCCACGTCCTTTTTGTCTTTGTATACAGGTGTCTCATTAATTAATCGCACCCTGCGTTTGACCCTCACTCTTTGTTGGTTCATCTGTTTTGCCCATCATGTGTTTAAATTTGTCTCTGCGTCCATCGTCTTAACTTGTACTTTGAACGGTGAATTACTTGTTTGTTGGTAGCCTTTGTTTTGCCTTTTTTGAATTTAGCATTTCTGGGATGGAGGTTCAGGTGTGAATGAGTAGCAGGATGTTTCTGATCAAAAGGTCCCAGAAAATCAGTAAGTAACAGCAAGTTCTGAGTATATCCAGCTGTTCGCATGCCGACTCTTTGGTTTCGTGTTTTGCAGAGCCAGTCACAACATGGTGTCATCTTCAGACGGTGTGACTCACGATTGACTCGGATCAAAGCGGAAATTGGTTAATATTAACTCGAGTTATCAGGTCATAAAGTCTGACACTGCAGCTTTGTTAGTGTGCAGATAAACATCTCGACCACACCCTGATTGTCTGTGTTTACAATGAGCCAGTTAGCACCTTCTGAGGTCAAACCCTTCATAAGAGGGTTTACGCCTCCTCTGTGCTCTCAGAGAGCTCGGGCACTGCGTGGGGAAAGAGCAGATCACACATTTAAATCTAGAGAAACATGGCGACGCGTTGGTACGTGGTGCATCTGTGCAGCTTCTGGCTCCTCCAGACTGCAGCCTTCAATCTGGACACCACGAACGTGCTGCAGAGAAACGGAGATCCAGGAAGCCTGTTTGGATTTTCTGTTGCCTTCCACCAGCAGCTGAATCCTGCCAGAAGGAACCTGTGAGTGACATGTTTTACACGTATTTGATTAAGTGTTGAGTCAATTTAAAAACTCTGTGTAACCACTTGAGGTATTTTCCCCTCAGATTGCTGGTTGGAGCTCCACGAGCGAAACATCAGAACCAGGTGAACGTTACAGGTGTAGTTTATCAGTGTGATCTGACAACAACATCCGAGCGCTGTCAGCCCATCGAGTTCAATGATAAAGGTGTGTTTACCTGTTTTATCTGAAATGTTATGGGTCATCTTGATAAGTTTAATGGGATGCACACGTACAATTTTGAGTTACAAGTACTTTTATTTATTGCAAGCTGCTTGATGATTTATTCATTGGAGTGGAAAATATCATACTTTTAGAGTTTACTTTTGGAGTTACTTTCAGGTTGTGATTTTGACCTGTGAAATAAAATGTGCCAGGAAAGATTAAAGGGACAGTTCACTCCAAAAATCAAACTCAAATGTTTCCTCTCATCTGTAGTGCTATTTACTCAAGATAACCCGCCACCTTTGTGAGCGGTTTCATGTCGGAACTATTTTCTCTCTGCCAAATTACACCCACCACCCGTGCTGAATGATATCATGAGGATCACTTTCAGAGCATTTGGATGAAGAGAAACTTTCAGCCATTAAAAATCCATCTGACTTTTCAGGGCTTATCACATTTTCCTGCAATACAATGATGCAGGACTGCTTATTCTAACTGTTGGTATTTAAGACACTTAAGATGATCCTGTTGGCGACTGCAGCTCAGTAGAAAGAAAATCCTGCATGAAACTTCCTCAGAACAATCTGTGTTTTTATCTTGAGTATCAAAGTCGCTTTGAGCACCACAAGCGGAGTGCCATCTAGTTTCATTATATTTGAGCGAAGACGGACATCTCTGCGGACGGCAGCTTACAACAAACCTGTAGATGAAAAGATAGCACGACAGGTCAGAGGGAAAATGTGTATTTTTGATTTTGTTGTGAAGTGTCCCTTTAAACTAGGAATTCCCAAACCTCTATGGTTTGTGACATCTTGCAAAAATGCAATTTCTACTCTGTGTCTATCCACCAACAAAAAGGATTTCCTCTCTAAACTTCTGACTCGGCTTCATTTGAATAAAAGTTTGAGGCCTGAAAAGTTCATTTAATAAAAATAAATTAACAAATATTTAACGAAAGATCCCTGAGATTTATCCTTTGACCCTTCAGAGGGCTCCTACCCCTGACTAAACTTTAACTACCTCCAATTACAACATTAAAATGCTGCATACACACTGATACATCAAGATTAATAATCTTACAATGTCACATATATTAATACATCTGGTATTAGTCACGGGGTCAACACACTGCAGAACGACTATTATTACTTGTTGCAGCTATCAGCTACTAGTGAGCTTAACTTTTTATATTTTTCTAGCATTCCTTGATAGTAAAGGAATAAACAACCAGTGGATGGGAGTACGAGTGGCGAGCCAAGGTCCTGGGAAACATATAATGGTGAGCAAAGCTCTCTGGATCTGACTAGTTAAAGTTGGTCAAAAAATCAGCAAACAGTAATTTTCTCATCCTCTCCTTGTAGGCCTGCGCTCATCGATACCAGCAGAGGTGCCCGCTCACTAATACCCCCTGCGTGGTGCTGACGGGTCAGTGTTACCTGTTAGGAGACGACCTGCAGGTCGGGACAGAAGAGGGCGACTGGAGGAGAGTCGTTTGTGACCAGGAGCATCTAAACAAACGTCCCATTGACCACGGCTGGTTTGCATACTGCCAACAGGGTCATGGAGCCTCTTTTGCAAAGGACAATAAATCTCTGTTATTCGGAGCGCCAGGAGCGTACAACTGGAAAGGTAAAACTAAACACGAGCAAGAGTTTTTGTAATGACAGACTGATTAAAACTGACTAAATCCACCCGTGGGAGGCAGCAGGTGTTGCCCCCCCATCGTCCAACGTTGTGGTGCAAGTTCAACTGTCAGCTGATGGGGCTACTTAGCTCCAGAGCTACATGCTAACAGCAGCTAGCCACTGCAGACAAAGGAGGCTACACCAGAGAGTATAGTGAGCAGCAGTTAGCGGTCATGCTGCACCCAACAGTTTTGAAGCAACTTTTAATTCTGTTGTGGCAGGAGATTGTAGTTTACATGTCTTCGTTATAATCTTTAATTTTTCTGATGCACCATTTTAAGTTTTGCTGTTCTGTTTTTGTTCTCATGTGCTGCTGATTGAAGGAATCGTACGAATGGAGCCTTTGGACTTCCTGACAGACTTCAACAGCGAAACTCGTCGTGAGACCGGGAATATCCAGGCGTTTAACTCCAAACTCATTCCCCTCCAGATTGCCAGCTACCTGGGTTAGTTCAAAATTAGATCTTTCTTCATTCATCAGATAATTAATGGAGGGCTACGATGAAGATATATGCTTTTAAACGTTTCATATTCTGTCCTCCAGGATTCTCCATCGACTCCGGTCTGGCCCTCATCAGGAAGGGTGAGCTGACCATCGTATCCGGAGCGCCCAGAGGAGGTTACAGCGGCCAGGTCACTTTTCTTAAAGCGGACCCCGTGGCAACAGAAAATGTGTCCGTGGAGTTGGTCCTCTCCGGGCCGGGCCTGGCCTCCTCCTTCGGCTACGATGTGGCAGTGGTGGATCTCAACAGTGATGGGTAGGTTTACTTTACATCTCGATGATCTTGAGCCGGAGTTGAGAGATTCAAACACTTGATTTGTTCTTTTCCTGGCACGGTACAAGCTCTATATCAGTTAGTCCAGCAGTTCTCGGATGACTCACAGGATGTTTTTCTCATGATGAATTTACTATGAACTTTTGGCAGGAAGACAATTAGAAAGGATGTGGTCCAAAGTCAAAAATGAATCACTGGAGTTCCATGTAATTTGCTGCAGATAAAAAAGAGGGAGGCAACAGTGGACCCAGGATGTTTGAGGGCAAAAATAAATGGGCACCAGCATCCAATTATCAGGCACTTTATCATGTCTTATCTCCCGTAGGACCGTCCAAGAGAATGTACTTATTCAGAATGCTAGAAAAATAGACTTACACAATTTGTGTTCTACCTAATATTAGTATCAATTCCTGTTCAATACTGTGGAATAAACCTTGGTTATTTTATCGCTTGAGGTCTTCAAATACACATGTCACTTCTTTATTTGCTTTTTCACTGAGAGTTTTGTCATGCCGGCACTGTAAACTGAGCAAACAACCGAAATCAAAAAACAAACATGTCGCCCAGTTCTTGTGATCACAATCATGAGAGTTGCTGTATCGTTGGTGTTTGCAGGTGGGAGGATCTCGCTGTCGGAGCACCAGAGTTCTTTGTTAAAGATGGTTTGGTCGGAGGAGCCGTGTACGTCTACATCAACCACGGAGGGAAAAACTGGCAGAAGATTGTTCCCACGCAACTTCTTGGACCCAAAGAGTCCATGTTCGGCCTCGTAGTGGAAAACATCGGAGACGTCAATCAGGATGGTTACGGAGGTTTGCGATGTTTTAAAGATGGACACACAAATGTTGCAAACAGGCTTTAAGGAAATTTTGGACACACAGGTAAACTGATGTATTTGTTCTCGCCCCACTTTGTCTGATCTGTCGACAGATATTGCCGTCGGGGCGCCATATGATGGTTCTGGTCGGGTGTACCTTTACTACGGCTCACCAAAAGGCATCCACAAAAAAGTAGCGCAGGTGAGTTTGTGGGAGGGTCGAAATAAGGTCGCCATTTCAAATGTGTAAGTGGAGATATGTAGACGGCATGAACAGATCTTCTCATGAAGTTCTCGTGTTCTTCAGGTGCTCTCACCAGAATCTGAAACAGTCTCTCTGTTCGGATATTCTCTCTCTGGCAACCTGGACGTGGACGACAATCAGTACCCTGATTTGGCCGTGGGATCTCTCTCTGATTCAGTCTTTGTTTACAGGTAATATAATATATCACAAAGAAAAAAGTCACGTTCTCAATCATGTTAAATGTCGTGTTTTCTCCGTTGCAGAGCGAGGCCGGTGGTCAGCGTCAGCAGCTCTCTGATGGTGACGCCCCGTGTAATAGACCTCACAAAGGAACAGTGTCATACACACACGTGGTGAGATGCACAAAACACAAATGTGAACCAACTGTAAGCTTGTTGGGTTTTAATTTAAATTAACATGTCTTTGTACAAACTTCTGTCAAGTTATTTTTCAGTCAGGGCCTGTTTCACCTACACGACACATCCAGCATCGCTCAACCTCAAACTGGGTATGTTTTTAAAGGAGTTTTCACACCTTTTTATATTGGAGAAGTGGAAAACAACATTTAGTGTGTTTAGTGATGCAGAGGGAGGTATCAGGATTAGTGTCTTTTCTCCCCCCAGTGCTCAACTACATCTTTGAAGCTGACGCTGGGAAAAGAAAACCAAGAGTGGAGTTTCAGGGTTCGTTTAAAGGAGAACTGGAGCTTCCTGAACAGAGGAGAGAGATCTGCGCTGACACCAGACTCCGACTTCGGGTACTTTTTCACTAAGCAACATCCATTTAAAGAAAAACTGCCAAACACCAGATCAAACCAATAAAGGCAACTCTTCTCTTCCAGCGTGAAATCAAAGACAAGCTGCTCAGTATTCCCGTCTCCGTCAGCTTGTCTCTGTGGAGCTCCGGTCAGACGAGCAGGACCAGAGCAGGTCCGTCCGACGTGACGCCGGTCCTCAACCTCTTCCAGCAAAAGAGCACCGACTCAGAGGTACAAACACACATGTGTCTGTGTACCCAAGTCATCAAAACCTTTTAGACTGACACTAGAAATAAAATGCTTAAAGAAACCATTTCTGCCCCGTTGTTTTTCACAGATTGTCCTCGTGAACGAGGGTTGTGGTCGTGACAACATCTGCCAGAGTAACCTGACGTTACAGCACAAGTTCTGCTCCAGAAACACGACGCAAAACAATCAGGATATTTTCAAATCTCTGATGAGGTAAGCAAGAACAGACGAACCAACACTAACTGCAAAAAGTGAAATCTAAGTCTGTGGTTTTTATTGTTTGATCAACAAACTACTTTGTTTAAGTCAGAATGTCTTATTTTAAACATTTTCCTGTTTATCTGTTAACATATTGAGAATAAGACTTTGTTGGCAACCTCCCCGAACTGTACGAGGGTGTAAATTACAGCAAATTCTCCTTCATTCTTTCTTTGTATCAAGACAGATGTATTTGTTTTTAGTCTGATAGCACCATCATTTTAAGATATCTGTTTGTATTTGTGTCAATAAATCCTGACAGACGAAATGTTCCTGTTCTGTTGGAAGATAATTTTAGCTTTTTTTTACGTAATATTTTTGATGCTTCACATCTTGTTTTGGAGAGCTGACTTGTTGCAGAGTTAGAGGTAACCATCTTAGGTTTTAAAGACAAAACTAAATGTGTGATTCGTGCTCCTCTGGGGTTTTCTGTCCTCAGGGAGGACGGTGTTGCAGTCATAACTCCCTCTGATGAAGGCGTCGCTCTGGAGATCACCGTGACTAACAGGGGCGGAGACGACGCTCACCAGACTCACTGTGTCATCCACCTCCCAGATACTCTGCATTACTCTTCTGTTGTCTACAGTGCAGCGACAGTAAGTGTATAAGAACTGTGTGGTGGAGGAACAATATGTTAAACATGTATTCACAGTGTGCATAAAATATGTCTGAGCTCCTTTTTAATTAGTGTTTCATCACAGGACATCAATGCTGCAAACACTCTGATTGAATATGAAGAACTGCTGTAGATTAAAATCAAACTGTATATAAAGTAAATAAAAATAGATTCACATCTACACCAATAAAATCCAACACTTGTGCAATCACAATATTAAATCCAAAAACATCTCATATAATAAAGTATTTGATTGTAAAGTCTTTTGGTTAAGTCGAGTTTTGAATGCAGGATTATTTTTTACCTGCAGCGTCGTCACATTGTAGTTTTGTTCTAGGACACACAGACGAGCTGCACGGTCAATAAGAACGGAACGCGGATAAACTGTGAGCTGGGGAACCCGTTCCACAGAGACGCAGAGGTGAGTTTCACCGCTCGGCTTCCTCCCGGTGCGTTCTATCATCGCCATCTTCATCTTTGTATTTTTTCACTTCGCTCTATTCAGGTGACTTTTTATGTCATACTTGAAACATCCGGCATCTCTCTGAGTACAAAGGAAGTCAGCGTCACTCTGCAGCTTAAAACGTAAGTGGACATGAGGGAGAGGAAGCTGGTTTTAGTAACTGATCAGTGATCATTAATACACATGTTGTTCCTGTGATGCAGGACGAGTAATCAGACCATACAACCAGTGGAGGCGTCAGCCAAAGTGCTTTTTGAGCTGGACCTGCAACTGTTGGGGTCAGTGTTGATTATATTCACTGTTTTAAAAACCTCTATATGAGATTACTGTTTTTATATTTTCTACAAGGTTTTCTATGAGATTCTTTGTTTTGTTCATTTCAACACAGATACAAAGTGTCTGGGGAAAAAAGTAAAACAATAAGTAATAAATTAAAGGAACAATTCATCCCAAAAACAAATATTAATTCATTATCTACTTTGGTCTTTTAATGTGTTAAAGCAAATGTTTGTGCTTTTCACTTTCTATTTCATTTTGTCAAAGTGTAATGAGGTCAACCTTTCACCTAAAGGTAGATCAACGTCAGAGTCCATAGATCGGCTACATGATCTGGATTATAATCCAATAATATTGTACATTATTCTGAAAAAAAATTATTCTGTATAATGGGTACTTTTACTTTTTGGACTTTTACTTGAGTACATTGATTTAAATGCATGACTTTTACTTGAAACAGTATTTCTACACTGTACAAGATCCACCTTTTGTATATAATCCATTACAGCCGTCAGGTCCTGGAAAAGCTTGAAAATGCACCTTGAAAAGTTTCTTTAGTGTCATTATGGAAAAGGTGAACAATTCTTTGAAACTGCTTTTGAATGATTGATGAAAAACATGAAGGTGTGTCTTTGTCCATCAGAAAAGCTCGGCCTTCTCAAGTGTCACTTGGGAAAAGCTCAACACGCGAGCGCGACATAGAATCAGCGGATGACATTGGAGCTCCAGTTCAGTATGAATTCAGGGTGAGACGTCGTTTGCTCCTTGAAAAAAATCCATTTAATTGCTGCATTTGATTTTCAGTTTATGGGAAACTTAAACTGGCTTTTGTTTTTGTTTTTTGACAGATAGCAAATTTGGGCAGACCATTAAAGTCTTTCATCAACATGTCACTAAACATCTACTGGCCAAAGGAGAACTCTGCAGGGAAATGGCTTCTGAACTTGACTCAGAGCAGCAGTAACGGTGTTCACTCTGTCTCCTGCACACCTGCAGGAAAGGTCGATCCATCTAAGGTTTTAAAGGTAAGAGACACCTTTTTTCTCTTCTGCTCTTCAAACTGTAAGCAGTGCCTGTAATAAACACCACTCACGTTGATGATTGTGTTTCGGTATCAAGAGTTGGCGTGAACCTGAAGCTGGAGCGCTCTCTACTGATGGATCCTCACTGCTTCCAAAGAAATACAGAATCTTGGTAAGAGATCAGAATTATTATCATTATTATGACGCTCAAAGGTTTTGTATAATGTAACAACAGGTGGCTTCTTGTCTTCCTCCCTGTCAGACGTGCTCGGATGGTCTGAGGTGTGTGGAGCTCCGCTGCCCTCTGCTGGGTTTGGACGTTACTGCACAGATAGTTCTGCATGCACGCCTGTGGAACGCCACTTTCACTGAGGTGTTTCATTTTTTGTAACGGTGCTTTCCTCTTATGTTTGAAATTAATCAACTGACACAGATAACTGGGAAAAAAAGTAAATAAGTGAACTAAAGCACAGCTGAAGTTAAAGGACAGCTACAGTGAACCGTCTCTGATTTAGGGCTGACTGTAAAAGAGCAAATGCACATCAAGGAAACTTTACTTTCATGAAGTAGAACACGAGTGTAGCTTAAATATAGTAGATGATGATATAAGCATTAATGCACAACAAATTTAACTGTAGATTTTGCAATGTTTGTCAGCAGTGTCTTGGATTAAGTGCATGTAGAAATTAACCTGCTATACTTCAAAAGCAAATTAAATACAGTAATTAAACAACATTAGTTACAGTTTTAAACATTCATGCATTAATGTGTAAAATCAGACAATTTACAATAAAGTGCTCTTTTGCAGTATGCTTTACAAATATTTATATTACAAACACTTCCAGCTACTTTAGAAGTTTTCTGCAAAAATGCAATCTAAGAATCTTGTCACACCTTTTCTTTGCTGAAAGTTTGATTTATTGAAAAATATATTTATATTTTCTTCAGCAGTGATGGAAAGAACAGTGTACATTTACTCAGGCACTGTACCTAAAGCTAGTACAAGGAACTTTATTTGTTTACTGGTTGATTCTCTTTGGAAAAAAGAAAGAAGTTACAGTTAGTAGTTCCTCCACTTT
Source organism: Diplodus sargus (assembly GCA_903131615.1). Classification (NCBI taxonomy): domain Eukaryota; kingdom Metazoa; phylum Chordata; class Actinopteri; order Spariformes; family Sparidae; genus Diplodus; species Diplodus sargus. The sequence continues at coordinate 39,431 of CAEMYA010002105.1, forward strand.
TGGTAGTTTAAGTAAATTTTTATGCTAAAACTTTTGTTTTTCGACTTTTACTTGTAACACAGTCACTCCACGCTGTAGTATTTCTGCTTCTTCTCAAGGAAAATATCTGAGCAGTTCTTCCACCTCTCCTCAAAACTGTGAAGCATCACTCATTTATTTTTGCCTCTGTGATTCAGGATTACAGATCTTTGAACTACCTGCACATCGTCACGGACGCTTCGCTCAGTTTAACAAACTCTCCAGAGAATATTGGACTTAAACCGGAGGTGCATCAGACGAAGGTAAAACCACAGGCGAATAAAAAGGAGGAAAGAAAGAGAAACATTTATTATTTGATCATTTTGATTTTCAGATTCATGTCAGTATTTAAAGTCTCAGGGAAGTTTCTAACATCACACAGAGAGCCTGCAGTCCACACTGACACCTGAAGTGACCACACACTCTGTCCGCAGGTTAAACTGACCGTGTTCCTCGAGGGAAGGTTCAGATTTTTGGTCAGAGTTGCCTGGTGGATCATCTTCCTGACGGTCGTCGTGTTGCTTCTGATATTGGCGGTTTTTGTCTTCTATTTGTGGAAGGTAACAAATGAAATGCATACAATAAGTAACTAATGTCTCATTTTTAGTTTGCACTATCTGGTCAGTTTTTTAAAATAACAATATTTATTATTGTAAATAACAATTCACTGCAACACTGCAAGTGGAAAATCAAGCCAAATTTGCAGTTCTGATCTTTATTACACACATTGTCGTGTAAAGTCGCCACTTTTCTACAAACTGTTGTGCAGAAACATCAGTGGCCTTAATGAACTGTGAAAGTGTGCAGATAACGGACATTTTATGCACGCTGACTTTGCTTTGAGAGATTTGCTGCTACTTATTTTGAGTGAATTAACTCTTCATTTGTTAATGATTTGCCTGAAGTGATGAACGCTGTGTTGACTCATATTTTCTGTCTTTATCAGCATGGCAGCATTAAATGCCTCCCTCAGAACAAGAAGCTGTCATCTGAATGAGATCCAAACTGCTCACCTGGGAGGAGAAAACAACGTGAACATGATCAGGGTTTGATTCTGACTCATCTGCTGCACGTGCACTATATTTTAAATCAGATGTAGTTTAATACTGTTGCTTTTTCTACTGACATTTCCTTGTTTTTTGCTGCTTTTGTATTGAATAAAAAAAAACAACACAACATACAGATTTCTTGAGTTTTTTTAATGAAGCAGAAAATATCACTCGTTCGATACCAAAAAACTGTTACAACAACATGAAAAAAGTTGTGCTATACTTTCACCATAAAGGAATGTGCGAGTGGTGGGAACGGATGAGAGGTCGTATTAAAGAACCGGACCTGACATTTTCAAAAAGTTTTACCTGAAATTCAATGAGAAATACTGCAGCCAACCGCGTCCTAATCCGGCTGCTGATCATCCAAAGCACACATGATTACAATACTTGTGAAATACTGTTTTTTTTTGTTTGTTTTGTTTGTTCTTTTCATTTGTAGTTGTGCAACATAATACTGTGTTTGTGGTGAAGTCCTGAACTGACTCTGAAGGGTTTCATTCTGAACTAATCTGACGTCAAAACTCCAACAATTTGATTGCTGGCACCGAACTTTACAGCCTAACTCTACTTTACCGACAAAATCATTCCTCTCAGATGCCGAGTGATTTTTAAAGTAGAACGTTTTTAGAATGAAACCCGTCTCATGCTATTCTTTTGTACTGTACAGGTGCAGTAGCCCGTTTGGCTAGAAGTGATCTTCTGTCACGACCAACTGAATCTCACAATCCCTCATCTGACAGAAAAGTGTCCTTTCACAGCATCTATACATTCTTTTTATATTCTCCGTCTCTGCTGTCTTTTGGGATCCTGTCAATCAACTTCTCGAAGAATTTGAGACGATGACATTTTGGGAAATACTCTTATTTTCTTTCTTAACAGCTGATTAGCTTAGCAGCTAGCTTGGCTCTGTCTAAAAGGTAAGAAAGCCGCCAACCAGCAACTTATCAGAGGCGGTAAAAGTACACGCAAAAACACAAAGTAGAAGTACTGATTCAACGACTGTACTCGAGTAAAGTTAAACTTAAAGGTAGAGTCAGTAAGATTTGTCAGAGCTGTTCGTAAACACACCACAAAGATGATTGAGTCTCATTCTGAGGACGTCAAATACCAATATTTGGGTCGGTAAAGCGTCACGATCAGCTGAAAACTGAGAAAATACAACAAAGCAGGCAGAGTGCAGCAGGGTCTCTGCAGAAATGAGGCACTAACATGACTTTTCTCCTCATTCCAGTCTCCCTCTCTGTCTTTGACATCGTTTCATCTCACCGTGCGTGATATGCGATAGTTGAAATCAGGTGTGTGATGTTGGGAAGGCAGAAAGTCCAGATATTTGCGTTAAAATGTAGGATGTAAAAGTACAAAGTTGTCAGAATGTAAAGTAGATGCCTGAAAAATCTACTTAAGTACGACCAGCATCGTCCGGGGTCCAAGGAATTATGTCTGACATTTTGCTATTTTCCACTTTAAACAGATCAGTCAGTGAGCGTTAAAGTGCTGCAAACGTTGTTACCTTTGGTTTGAGCCAGGCTAGCTGTTTCCACCTGTCTCCAGTCTTTGTGCTAAGCTAAGCTAAGCGAACATGAAAAGTGGCATCGATCTTTCTCATCTAACTCTGCAAGAACGTGAATAAATGCATTTCCCAAAATGTCAAACTAATCTTCTTGTTCACTCCTCTTTGTTTTGTTTTGTTTTGTCCTCCTTGAGTATTTTTTTTTTTATTTCATCTTCCTCAAAACACATTCAGCACATGAAAATGAAGAGCCGCCATCTCTCAGTCCTTCACGTTTATCTGTCTCTCCCTCGACATTCAGCCCGATTTGACATCATCTCCTCATCTTGTGTTGCTTTTTAGGAAAAAATAAGTAGAAAAGCGCGGTATTTTAAAAAAACATGCCAACATCTGCTCAACGTGAAACCAGAACATACAAAAAAAAATATCACACACACACACACACACACACACACACACACACACACACACACACACACACACACACACACACACACACACACCCCTTAACGATCTCTGGTTGAGGCTTAAACACACCGGAAAATAACTTCTTCTGGTCATGTGACCCAATATTGTTTGATATTTAAGTGTTGTGCTTGGTTAACAATATTTTAAATGATTGGTATCAATAAATACAACTTAAATGTTCCTTTTTTTATATACCAGAGAGAGTTAAAGCACACACTCCTCTTCAAAGATAAAAAACACTCGACCCTTGCCTTCAAATCATAAGAACAACAATGAAATATATTACAAATAAATTAAAAACATCAATATATTACATCACAAGTAACCGCAAATTAACTTTAGAGCTTTTGGGTACATTCAAAATAAGCCCCTTGTTTGGTTTCAAGAGTCAAACTATTGACTTTCTTTAATCTACGAGTCAAAACATAGAGATTTAATTAAGCGAGTAAATTAAATCTCACCACCTCAGCGACTGGACTGAAACTAAGATCAATTAAATAAATTAACTTAATGTCAAGATGGAATCAGCTGCTCGTTGAAACTACACTGTTATTGACTGACTAATCTCACAGAGCTCCAAACCACGAGACCCAAAACCTGCTGCGAACTCGTCTCCTGTTGTTCTGTTTGTCTCTTTCACCCTCTGGACTTTTCTGCTCCAGCACAGCACACGATCAGTATCGAGACTCAAAAGTCACACGAGTGGCACTAAAATAAGAAAATGGCGTTTATCGTTAAGTATTGTTTGTGCTCATCGATGCCTGATAATGCCTCGTCTGTGGGCAATAGTAAAAATATTCACTTTAACTTATTCATTCTGTGCTGTAAACAGGTTTTTGATTATTGCTAAATTAGCCTGTTTTGTCTTGTTTTGTTTTTTCTGCTGGTGCAACCAAATGGAATGACTTTTTTCTTCATAATGTGCTTCAGACTCCAGCATGTTAAAACACCTCCAACCTCCAGACTGTAATAACCGGCTATCTCCACATGGGGGCAACAGTGACCATGAGAGGCAAAGACAACAAAGGAACCAGGGAGAAGGAGAAAGAGAGCTGGCTGCTTGCAGATCTGACCCGTCCGTGGCCGTTGTTCTTGTTCCACTTGGACCCGTTTCGTTCTCGGACTCGAGGCGGCTTTGCCGGGTTGGCTGGGGGGTTGCGAGGGGGTTTGTTGTAGGGGGGAGAGTAGGGCCCGTAACCTGGCCAGTCATCATTGTACCTCTCACCGTGATCCCCGCCCCCTGAACCACTGCCCTCCTCACCTGGAATAGAGAGATATCTGACTGATGAATGGATATAAAAAGTTGCTTTCTTATTTACTGAATAAGTTCTATAAATTGTTACAAGTCCTTTAAATCTTGAGTACAAGAGCAACTCCACCAAATTTGCACATTAAAGTGTGTTTACAGGCCTTGGGTAGTGATACGGCATAGCTGGGAAAATATGTATATGAAGCCTTGCTGTGGCTGCATAGCATTGTGGGTAATGTAGGCACCAATTTATAAAAAACTGTCCACTGGTCTAACATTGCACTCATATTGGACTCAGTATGGATAGTTTAAGAACAAAAACACCTTTCTTATTCCAATAACTCTTCTTCCTCATCAACCTGGCGCCTACATTACCCACAATGCAACTTTGCCACTAAATTACATCACTGGAGGCAATTTATCAGATTACATGCTGCTTCCTCAGGAGCTTGAAAAGGCTTTAAATCACTGCACAAGATCTGTAAACAAACATTTGGTGGAATTACCCTTTAATGCTCCTTTACGGATATGGTCCGATATATAAACACGCCCTCAGGAATACTTACTGTCCATGAAGTCCATGTCCTGTCCGCTCTGAGCGTGCCTCAGCTTGTTGGTCACCACCCTCAGCTCCATGATCAGCTGGCGGGTCCGCACATCGGGCCGGGCGATGTCCACCTCCACCTCGGGGTTGTTGATCTGGCTCACCAGCCCGTCACCTGTCACGTCCGGGAGGTACCTGAGTGAGCACACACAGAGGCGTTAATGCACAGAAGAGCTGACATTTTCAAACCAGGGAGGTTCAACTAAGAGACAAAGTTAATGAGAATGAGATCAGTAGTTCATCTCCAGACCAACATGTGAATGTGTAAAGGCCCTGACACACCAGGCTGACAGTCGCTCATCGGATATTGATGGAGGCAAAGCTTCCATGACTCTTTGGTGTCGGCGAGCCACTGAGTAGACTGTGTCAGCAGCTTTCTGGTTGATTGAGCATGTAGAATCTGCAGCAGTTCATTGGTGAGTGACATCAATCCGATTGGCTGTTCAGGTAAACGGATAAGTGCACGAAAAGTCAGTGAAACAAGAAAGGAAAACCCCCCGTCTTCTTCTCTGCCAGAGCCGTTTGCAACTTTTTTATCAGACACATTCTACATTACCAGCGACTATATTAGTGAGAATGGTGTCAAAAAATGCAGTTTAATCAAAACAGTGGTCTGTACGTTGGCGGAGACACGAGGCAGTTGGCCTTCGACGCAGCCAGTTCTTGAATGACAGCTTGGTGAGTCAGGATCTTCATCCTTCAGGGCAACTTCGCCCATCATAGTGCGTCCACTGAAAGTGCTCGTTCTGCCAGATTTAGATATTTACTACAAGTGTCTGATAACGTTATGGACACATTTAGAGTAAGATCCTTTTTTTCCCCCAAACCTCTCGTTAAAGCCCAGACTCCATTGAGAAAAACATACATTTTACCTTGCAGATCATTGTTAACCACACAACATTTCAAACTCGACAGAAACAAAATAAAACCATCTCGGTTTGTTCCAAAAATGAACAACTCTGATTTTGTCAGAATGAACCCTGAATTCACAGAAGTAGATGTTACAATATTCTCTGCATCCTGCTGTCATTTTGATTGATTCATATGAAACCTGCGCCTGTATTAGATCAGCAGTTGTGATTGGCCCGGCATCGACCAGGGAGCATGTAATCATTTCCATTCTGAGCGTGTTATCATGCTGACGTCAGCATTCAGCTCAGAGAGCTGCTCACAGCCGTAGACTCTGGAGCCTGATTAGTTTGTTGCTGCAGGGCTGATTGTCCCAAATACCTCTTTTTGCCATTATTTGATGATATAAACAAGAACTAATCATTAATTTAGCAGCACCCTCTCCTAATTTAGCACTGAATAACCGCCCTGTACGACATGATCTTATTTTGGCCAAGGTAAGGTGCTCAGGTGAGTGTACATGGAGGTAAAACGGTTTCTTAATGCAGCACGAACATCGTAGACACACATTCATCCATTATGCAGATATGATTTCTTCTCTCACGCACACACAGGACTGCACAGTGTCTATAAATCAGCCCGGACACGTGATGCCGTGCTGCATCTGGGTGCATGAAAGCAAGCAGCCCCACGCAGAGTGCATGTGGGTGACTGGTGGAGGCTAAATTAAATAAACTCTGTTCCATCTGTTGCGTCCGTCCACCTCTGCACCATCGCTCACTCTCCCTCCTCCTCCTCCGTCTCCACCTCTACCGGACCCCTCCCTCCCTCCCTCCATCCCTTCTCTCTGGATCTAGCTCACCTCCCCCGGGTCTGCCCATTCCAGCAGCGGTCCTCATTAGTGACGTCGGCAGCCATCTTCTCATCGTTGCAGATGGTGTGTGGGAGGGACACCCAGAAGCCACGCATGGGCCTCAGTCGTTCCTTCAGCTCGGTAACCTGCACGGAGGCGTAAAGAAATCGGTGATGACTCAGACCTGGTTTTTAAAGTGTCCTTGTTTGGTATGGCTGGCTGGAGGAAGCATATTGAAGCTGCAGTGCTGACGTCGGGCAGTCAGAAGGAGACATGACACGGTTTCTGGGTCAGCTCTTAGACCGCATGTCTTTAATGTTTTATAAATAGATGTGAATACCTACTATCCTCCTTCTCTCCCCTCTGCTCTTGGTTTCATTTATTTTCCAGCGTTTCTATATTGCGAGACGTCTGTTGTCACGGCGGGGACGTCCCGGGCTCCGACTCCTGCGCTCTTTATTATTAGCTGCTCGTAATAAACTTAGATTTATTTTGCTTTTCTGTTGTTCGTCATGTTGGTTTCAGCTCAACTGCTATTTCTGAACCCTGATGCGTGAACTAAACACACATATTTTGACATTCTTAATTGCAGTTTCAATATTCATTTTTGAGTACTTAAAGTTGCACTACAGTTTTGGGACATTTTTAATCAGTTTAGGCAAAAACGCAATCTCATATTGATCTACTGTGTTTCTATGTGGCGGACCCTGCCACCTTTCTAGCTTCAAACATTGTTCTGGGACCTTGTTTTCTTGTTTCCCTCTTGAATCTGTGTTATGACCTAAATATTAAAATACTGAGTTTGGATCTCCAAAACTACATAGTGCACCTTTAGAGAAGCACTCATTAATATCAGATAATTATCATCCAACTGCAGCTTTCCTCTCAGCTTTATGGAGAGATGTTGCATCTTTCAGCTAAATTGTTTTTTGGTTTTCTGGCAACTTTTAGTGTTTCGGTTCACTCCATCTGTTCTCATTACTGATGTTTTTCAGGGTGAAAGTCCTTAAAGCAAACTGTGCCAGAACTATCAGCTGGGGGTGTGATGATCCATCGATTTAGAGGGATTAATGGTTCCTTATCATCAGTGCGAAGTGAAAACATCGATCCATATCATCATCTTTTGTTCTTGTTGTTAAGCCATGTTTCTTTTTTTTCATTTATTTTAACAGAAAAGAGAAGATTTAGGGGCCTTTCCTCAATGTCATGTTTGGAGCTTGTTATCCAAATCCATCAATACGGATTGTTTTAAATGCACAACATTAAAACAACACTGATGAGCAGCTGCTTCACACAGGGTGTGTTTCTCCCTCACCAGTCGGTCCAGGTTGGTGCCTGCAGCCGTGGTGGGTTTCTCCTCGGGGCTGTAGGTGCGGAAGGGCCTCCTGTTGCCGCCCGACTCTTTTGGGGAGCGTTTGGAGCGTCCGGGAGCCGGCCGAGGGTTTCCACAACCTTGGAACACCTGAAGTAAGCAACATCAGGCAATTAATGAGGTAATGAGCGATTTAATAATGTTTACGACGGGTTTTCAGCTTCTGTGTGATCAATTAAAGGACAACTGGATGTACTTATGCGGATATTCTCTAGCCTCCAGCAGATACTTGACTATTTTATTGCATTCATTCTCCTTCAACCTGCTTTGTAACGTTAGAGAGGTGATTCGCGGGTCCTCGCGGGGGGGAGGGGCTACAGACCCAGCATGAACCGTAATGACTCTGATCTGAGTGCAGCTGGGGACCTTTGTTGCAAGTCAGGCCCCGTTTATTTCTCTCTTTCTCCTCATTTCCTGACATCTCTCTGATGTAAAACACCCCTCCCCCCCTAAAAATACACGACATTTTAACATTTCTCTCCAAGGTCTTTCATTGCACCCCAACAACGGGCCTCAAAGGAGTCGCTGCTCTTCTTGAGACCTTCCTGATGTTACACTGTGTCTTCTATCACAGCGACTGGAAATGCAAAGGCTGTTACAGTGAAAAATACTGCAACTGAAATAGAGACTTGTGACATAATGGTTGAAAAGGTTCTCCATATCCTCCTTCATCACGCCCTTTTGGTGAAAGGCAGATGAAGCTGAGCTGTAAAGGAAAAAAGAGCTTCCTGTTCCTTAAAAGCGCTGCTATTCTCTCTCTAACTACATGTGGGTGTCTCTCTGGTGGATTAGCTCCTGGGATTCCCGCCATGTTTTACTCTTTCTGTAAGGCTGTCATGCTCTGTGCATAATTCCTGCCATTTTGACTCCATGCTGTCTCATTAAGGAGATTATAATTACATTTAAACAATAATCGAGACTATAGAACAACAACTAGTCTGTTGAAATGCATCAATGTTTTAAAATATTGCCCGTTTTATTTCCCCGTCATCTTCTTCTGCCCTCATTCTTGCCTTAGTGGAGATGCTGACGCTGTTCTCCTGCATGTGCATGATGGCCTCCGACACTTTCACAGAGATGGAGTCGGCTGCGAGCTCGATGTTGAACGGCCCCTCCAACTTCTCTGAAACCTGGTACAGAGAGTCTGATGGACGACACACGGAGACACAGAAATAGAGATTCACCACAAGTTCTCGTTCTCTTCCTGGTTAATAAGCTAAATAAGGTTTTTCATCTGAGTATGAGGTTACAGGACCGTAAGATTAGGAAGTAAGCCAAGATTGTTTGAAGAGAAGTGGAAAAATATGGTGGAGATTGGTGGTCGGACAAAAGGGTACATGGGGGTAAACTGGGTTCAGGGTGTGGTGCACACGGATCGAGTGGTGAAAGATAAGAGGAAGCACTGCACACAAAAAAGAAAAAAAAAAGGGAAGGAACGTCCGGGTTTGATGAAAGGGGAAAGGAAACGCAGTAAGACAGATCAATTGTGATGGAGCAGAGACGCATGAATGATTAATGGAGGAGGAATTCATTAGGGGGAAAGGGAAGAGAAGGTAAATGAGTGACGGAGGGCAATAAACGAATCTGCTTTTAGATGCACTCAATTTAATAATGATGTTAATTCAAAATGACTCCACGTGTCATTTAGGCCGTGACATTATTTCACATGACGAGCCTGAAACTTGACCCCTGAATCCACCTAAACAACAACAACACGTATATGAGCGTGTTCTTTCATTCGACCCTCACCCACCAATGAAATTGTTCCACTCGGTGTCCAGGTCGGCCTGATTGGCCAAGCAGCCCTTCATCACGTTGAGGCACAGGGAGTGGCAGGGCCGCAGGGAGGGCACGCCCCGACACAGAGGGCAGTACCACTGACGCATCAGCCCACGCACACACTCCGAGTCCGCTGTCAGCTGGAAAACAGCCAAGAGTCAGAGAGTCAGGGGCGAGGAGAAGAAACACCACATTTACTGTGATCACCTGAAAGCTACGACTCACCTTTGTTGCTTTGTTAACAATGTCCCGACCGGTAGCCAAGCCCTGTGATAGTGCTCTGGCTGCGATGAAAGCCCTCGACACCTGAGTTTAAAAGGAAAGAGAACACAGAGGCATTAGTTCATTAATCATAGTCAATCTGCATAACTGGATATCTGCATCAAGGGTTTTTTGTCCGTGTTGATATAATTTATCTTACTTGTACACGCAGTTTGCGCGGCACGTCTCCAAACGGCTGCAGCTGCTCGGCGTGCTTGCTGACACACTCCAGGTAGTCCTCGCTGAACTGGTACTGGGGGTTAACCAGAGAGAAGACCCGCTCCACCAGTCTGGACCAGAAGTCGGACAGAACCTCTGACAGACTTACGCTGCCGCCTGTGAACACAAGAGCAACTGTGAGTGACTGTCGGCACACAGCAGACCTGTGATCAGATTAGTGTCACGTAATGAGAGAAAGAGCGTTATGTTAGAGTGTTTTCAGCAGAGTGGATGTTTGATGTTCGGCTTTTCATCTAGAGTACTAAATCCTAATGCAGTGTGCTACCTTGGCCGCATTTCCGCCCAAAATAATCAGCACTCTCTTCTTTAGTCTCAGGAACTATTTTTCAAGGATCTAAAAGGTTCATTCAGTCCCTTTGTGGTCTAAAGACGCGGATGTATGAAAAAGCAACAGCATTATTGCTCACGACTGAACAATAACGATGGCACGATCGACAACAATTTAACTGTTCTGCAGCTGCAAATGATTAATAAATGTGGCTGTAAAATAAAATGCTGCAAGTATCTGACCAATCAGAAATGTAGAGTTCCTAACTTAATTGGTCCCTGCATTAAAAACATGGCTTATGCTCACTGGATCTGGTTAAAGGAATAGTTCACCCCCAAACTAATAAGTCACACGTTATCTGGTCACTTCAATGACGTCTGTTGCCTACAAAGCCATCAAACACGATGCCATTACATGCAATTTCAAGGTTTATCAAGAAAGAAAATACACAACTAACCAGATTTTTGTTAGAAAGAGTGATTGTGAGCTACACGTGCAGCACAAGCAGACTGGAGAACTTTGATTGAAATAGTTGCTGATGCCGTGAAAAGATAACAAAGTCAACTTCAACGGTTTTGGAAAACACTTGACATCTCGTTAAATGTTGACTGACCACATTTAGTCGTCCGACTATTTGTGAATTGGGGGTATCAATTCAAATTTTCAGTTTTGGGTGAACTCTTCCTTTATCAAAAAGAATTCTGAACTAAAAAAGCTAAAAATATTTTACTACATTTTCTTAAAACAAACAGATAAAAGCCAAAACACCAACACAACACAGTTTTGTAGCTCGTTTGATGTCACGCTGTGTGTCACACAGTGTTCTGTTCAATATTCCTCCTCGTGTTTGTCTTCCTGTCACTGTGGGTGCTTATCAGTCCCTGTACATTTGTAAAACTGGCAGACAGGATTCTGAATATGCGACTCACCAGTCTGTAGTCTACTATACAGCCTCAAATTAGCCATACATGCTGTTTGGCAAACAAAGACAGGTTGACTAAGCAGCAACAGCCTGCAGACAGACTTGCCAGCGAGCGGCTGTCATGCCAAAACAGAACGATGCAGAACCGAAATAGAAACAGTCGTCCGAGGGATTCCAATTTTCCCTCGCTCTCTTTTTTCTGTCCAGTTCCTCTTGGCATTTCAATTCTCCTCGGATGACAATGCCGCCTCTTTTTTCTGCTGTCCAGAGCGGATTTGCCACCACGCAGACGTGGACTGATAAAACTACACTGAGCCGCCAGCGCAACAAGGAATCATCACGGCTCTTTACCAAAGTGCTAAACAACTTTAACCAGAGGAAACACTTCATTCATTCCTCACGATGGTGATGGAGGTCGATGTAGATCACACTTTGCTTCTTATTACTATTCATTATTCACTTGAATTAATTAATCCCTTGTGTATGTGTGAGCAGAACCTGACCTGAGCATGAACTGAGCAGAGACCTCGGCTCATTTGGAAGAAACTGTGTGATGCATCACATTCTGTTATCAGTCTAAGTCTGCGATACTTTCAAGGCTGTTTCGCTCTGAAACCTCCCTTTGGTCTCGTCCACCTACTATTCTATAAACTGTGACCTTCACTGTAGCTTGATGTGAGACTCACCCAGAACGCCCCGGTGTGAAGCCGACCTTTCAGCTGAGAGGGAACGACTCTGTAGCTCTCTATTTCTCCAGTTCACCATTATTAATGTGTTTATTCATCTTTATTCATTCACTTCTCAACCAGAATTTCCACCTCAGTTAGCATTTTATTGAACTAGAAATGTAAATAACGGCTGATCATTCTCATTTTAGTTTGTTATGTTTGATGAATGTCAACAAAACCAGACTAATGCTCGTCACAAATACACAGATCCCAAAGTCAAATTGTTCTTTTTGTCCAACCAGCAGTCCAAAACCAAAAGAATCTGTTCACCTTCATAAATGACAGAGAAACACATGCAGTCCTGACATTTAAGAGGCTGGAAACCAGAAAATGTTTGACATTTTTGCAGCTCTAATTTTAACTGAATGCACTAAAAGAAGGACGCAGATATTTTCAACATTGATTCATCTGCTGATTATTTTCACAATTGATTTTTTTAAATGTCACAAAATCATGAAAAATGCTCAGAACAAATTCCCAGATCCTTTCTTGTCCAAACAACAGTCCAAAACACATTATCTTGTCTTTGATAACATATAAAACCAGTACATTCTGACATTTAAGAGCAAATGTTCAACATTTTTGCTTCAGATAACTATTGTTGCAAATTCAACCCAACCGGTGACACTTTGCAAAGACCATCTCAGATCAGATTGAGGTGAAGTGATTGAAACTAACCAGAATAATATCTGCGCAGCTCCACGAACAGCTCCTGGAAGACGTGTGAATTCTGTGTGAAGAGGCGGCCGTAAGTCTTGGTAAACATCTGGTTCATGGACTTCTCTGACAACTCTATGAGCTCCCTGAAGAACTCTGCAGAGAGAGACAAGAAAAGCAAAGATTAGATATTAATCCATCACTCACCCACCTCCTTTTTCCTCTTAATATCCCGATGCCAGGTTTCTCAGTACGTGGGCGCTCAGTCACCCCCTCCTGTCCAAGATTAACAGCTCAGAGGGACAGTTACATCAGATCCTGCACGCTGGTAAATGAGTCTAACAACATGTACTCTATTTACGACTTTAGGACTCATACGCGGTCTCCCACACCTTCGGCGTGTTTAAATGATTCATCCCATATATTATATAAAAGGATGAGGAGGGGGGGAAAAAAAGGTGAGAGCAGTCCACAGCAGGTAGGAGGAGAACGTGTAAATTCAGCTCTCGGCTGGTTGCTACAAACCTGCAGCCGTACATACAGAATATGAGACAGCGTGGGCGGAAATCTCTAGAACAGTCACTGCAGCCGTCTAGGTAGATTTCCCACGCTGACCATTTGTTTAAAAAGGGACATTCTGCAGATTTAACACACCAAAGTCAGTTTATTGGCTTTGCTTGGTCCTATTCAGCTCATGAATTCTGGATTAAAAAGTCATCTGTGGCTCTGGATGGGGAGCACACAGTGAGAAGATAACACTGATGAGGTCATAGTGATGTCATCAGGGTTAGCTCAGCTGGACTTGCAACAGAAATGCTGCATTGACTTTCCAACTTGAGGCGGCGTCACAATACACTTTCCCAGTTGGAAAAACATTTCATCCGATAATTCCAACAGCACATGAACGCACAGAAAGCTCCCAACTAAAGATGCTAGAACGCTGCATCATGGGAAACGTAGGCTCCATTTTTTTCCTGGAGCTTAACACATACTAGTAACAAAAGGTCGGGACATTTTACCATTATTACCTCCTCCACCTCTTTGGTTTTCATTAATTTATCAGGAAATGTATTTAGGCGGCTGCTATCTACGAGTGAGTAGATCTGGTTAGCTTTAATCATGGTAAAGCAGTTATGAGTGGCTCAAGATTTACAGTGAGTCTCATATTGGATTAGGATTGATTGAATTAAAGCGGATTGTTGGGCCTTGGCAGAGGTATACGCTCTACTGAGTATGATTCTAGTTAGAATCTCTCATAAGTCTCCCAACCTTATGAAAGTGCCATGAAAGTGTTTGGATGTGCTGGAGTTCTTCTTTAATTTCAGCAGCTCCTGAGTGTGGATAAAACATTAATAAGAACCACGCGAGGAATCTCTGAGATATGTATGCACCGCTGTGCTTTTAGCTCCCAAAGTCAATCTCGTGGCTCAGATATCCGTCTGTCTGAGAGGAACCGTGCAGGCGGAGATCCTAAATAAGTTTTTAATCAGCTGTCACTCACCCAGCAGACAGACAGGGTGAGCCGAGGAGAAGCAGAGCGCTTCAGGGCTTCTTTTTTTAAAAGGATTTCCTTCAAATGTACCAACTGTGGCTTCAGAGAGAATTTCTTTTAAAACAGTTTCAAACTCAGATGTTCACATTAAAGTGTTTTTTATATATTAAAGCGTGTTTACAGGTCTTGGAGAGTACGACTGCATATGTGAAAAAACTAGTATAAAGCCTGTTGTGGCTTCAGAGGAAGCTGAACATAATCTGATTAACTACTTCCACTGATGTCCCTCAATGGTTTGGTTGCATCGTGGGTAATGTAGGCACCAGGTTTTTAAACAGAAAGACGAATGCGACATCTCTGGTTCTGCTGTGTCGATGCGGATCATGTTTCTAAACTGTCCAGTCGTGTTACAGCTTTTCAAAACCTGGTGCCTACATTACCCACAATGCAACTGAGCCACTGAGTGTCATCTATGGAGAAAAACTTGTCAGATTACAAGCAGCTTCTTCTGGAGCCACAAAAGGTTTTATACAACTGTTTTCACACACGCAGTAGAAACTCCCCGAGAAAACACACCGTTTACAGATATTTAAACATGACTGAGAACTGAACAATCTTCTGATTCTCACCATCAAACCGGCGGTGCCTCTGGGTGAAAGTAGTCAAGAGGAACTGGCTGTTCTCCTCCACAGACTTGAGGAAGTCCCTCTCGCTCTGGAGGGCCAGCGTCTCCTCCATCTGACTGGAGCAGCAGGTGTAGTCCTGAGGACAGAGCCGCAGGTGCTCGCCTGGAACACCAACACGTTTGGATCAATCAGTGCAGAAATAAGATTATTGGTTTCATCATAACATGATGTATAATCACATGCATTTGCTTTGAATCTGCACAGTAATCTTGTCTTTTTTTTTTTCTTACATTTTCGGGCTAATAGGCGCTGAACAAAAGCCGAGACCTTCTCTCAATAACGTGAGTCTATTATCAGCTCAGAGCAGATGTTTTTATGGGGAAAGTCAATTCCACCACTCAGTCTGTTCATTTGCTGTGGGGAAGTCTCATCAAAGATAAAGGGGTGTGATAGAAAATTGTAATTTCCCTGCATGAATTATTCAGCTTCAATCTGTCTTTCTTTGTCAGCTCAGGTTGGGTCTTTGATATGTCAGAGGTAATGATATGCAAACGACAACCAGGGGAGAGAAAGAGACAGAGACGGAGAGAGCGAGGGAGAGAAAACGTCCCTCTGAACGTGGAATAAAAAGGTTTGTATTCTTTGTTTTTATAATTCTACACCTAGCGTGAATATTATACTGCCGAGGAAAGTGTCGTTCCCAACTCCACCCTCGCTGATGTTCCTGTCTGCCTCTTTTGTTCTCTCTGTGCGTCTCACTATTAGCCCTCTCTCATCCCTCTATTTCCATTTCTAAACTGCCTCTCTTCATCCTTCGTCTCTCCCGGCCATCTGCTCCCCCCCCGGCCCACGGGACAGTGAGCCAAGACTCAGGCAGTTATAGCCCAACACACACACACACACACACACACACACACACACACACACACACACACACACAAAATCAATCAATACTGCAGACGCTGCTGCAAAATAAATCCTTAAATCTGCAATCTCACAAATATTTAACTTATTGTTTTGTACTTTTTATTTGTGGTGGAAGCTGCAGGTTTGTCTGAGGACAACACACACACACACACACACACACACACACACACACACACACACACACACACACACACACACACACTCACTCTATCATCTTCTCACCAGTTTACATGCAGAGCTGAACCTGCAGGAAACACATTTTCAGACTCTCCATCATTTTGCAACCTCACTTTTTTTTTCTTCAGAGCAACATCCAAACAAATCTCCGCCTCCTCCCTGCTGGAAAACCCAGACCAGCACCACAACACAACATATGCTGGTCTTGCTGGTGACCAGCATATGTTGTGTTTTGTTGATCTCCTCTCCTTCTCACCAAAACTTCACATTACCCCAAAAACCTGTTTGTAATCCACATGCTGCCTATTATTGGCCAGATCAGATTATCACCAGTGAGCAGAGCCTGTGGGTGTAGATATATATAAATATATATATGCATGCAGGGATTTAACAGTGGGCCAGTAGGCAAAGACTAATTAGGGGCGAGGTTCTTTGTTGCACCGGTGTTGGCAATTTGCTCATCCCCTTAATCATCCTATTTAAACAGCACGGAGGGGAGGAGGGGGCGGGTGTAATTTGTTTTAAACCGCCCTGCGTTATTTCTCTGGAGGAAAACTCGCCATGATATTCCAGCATTGTTTCTCTGATGAGTGGAGTTTTGAGCCGCCCTGCACTTTCAGACAACACTTCACAACTGCGACTGACATGTGTTGTTATTTAAAAAGGTGCTTTTATTCCTGCAACAGTCGGATGTTAATGATAAGGAGCTTTTTTTATTGTGACCTCAATGTGCAGAGATCCTAAATTAGAGCACCTAACAGACACATTTTAAAGATCATATAAGATTAAATGAGCTTTACGTAAATATGCAATCTAACAGGTTAAAAAGCAGAGACTTACCGGAGATCTGGGTCAGCGGTGCGGTGCCTGTGCCGTAGCCCTTCTCCGCGTACACCTGCCGGGTGTCGGCGCAGCTCCTCCCCGCAGCAGCCACGGGGCTCCGGGTCCCCGACGGCGCGCACACCGCGCAGAGCAGCACCAGCAGCGGGTACCTGGGCAGAGATTGTCCGGTATCCATCCTCACAGACACGGCAGCAGGTTTATATTAAACCAGACAGCAGCTTTTGCAAATAAATGAATGAATGAATGAATGTATGGCCGGTTTATATTCACGCAAAAGTAAAATAAAAATAAAAAAAGAGTAACAGTTTCCCGTCAGTTGTTTGAAGCAGTCATAATTTTCCCCCTGATGGATCCGGACCGGATTTATTTATTTACATCGCACATTTGTTTCCATCGACCGCGTCCAGTGAGTCTGTGCTTCCCCGGGAGATCCGCTCCTGTAGGTGGATGTGAGGGAGCCTGAATGAAGCGCTCCGTCCCTCAGACACACAGAGTCAACCAGGGAGTGAGCAGCACGACACCGGAAACACCTCTGGTTTCAGAATAAAAGCCGAGGCAAGTTTTTTGGGGGGGATTGTAACTGTTTTTGCATAGTCTGACCAGAGCCGAGACCTTCAGAGGGACAGGGGCCCAAAGCTCAACTGGTTGATAAGTGATTTTTGTGTTTAAAAAGTTCTTTGGCTCCGACTTTGTTACTTTTAGTTTTCATCCTTTTCTCTTCACGAGGCGTCTCTGCACTGCTGAATGACATTTCATGATAAATACAAAAATGAACACAAACATAAATATACAGTCTAAACATGGTTAGTTCCAAAGTGCCCTACTGATGACACAATGAACAGGTCCCTTGCGCAGCTTTATATTAGAATTCTGGATTTATCAAAAGCTCTTTGGTAATGCATACTTTTAGATTCTTGAATATTTATGGCCTGTTTTTCTGAAACATAACATATGTTTTCTACCTTTGAAAGACTAATAAAGAAGGGAATACAGAGAAAAACACTAATGATCAGATGTCTGCTCACCAAACTAGCAAAACAACCTACTAGAACTACTACTACAAAAAATAAAGATACGTTGCTTGGTAATTATCAGACTTCTTACCATGTAATTGGTAGAGCTGCAAAATTAGTTTTATCAAATTAAGATATGAATAGTCCCAAATTTAATTCAGGAACAGTAATACTTCAATCCCCTTGAGGTGTTTGTATATCGTTAATGTCTTTTTCTTTTTTCAGAATTTTTTCACTTTTTCACAATAATGTTTCGTAATCATGTTAAGATTTCTTTGCATTGAAGTATTTTAGGGATCAAAAGGCAGACTGAGCGCAGATGTGGAGCAGAGGAAGGACCTGAAGGGTTTATTGTTTCAGAGGGGCCAAAAATGGAATCGTCAGTGGTTTTCAACAGCATCAAGGAGCCATGTTGGATGTGTTTATTCACCATTTATTCATCAGTTGCAAACCTTACAATTATCTTACACTTCTTTGCCTGTTTACCATATTCAGACATTTTCGGTGCTGCACCAGACTTTCTGCAGAGACAGAAAGCAGGTCTATTTTAAATTAAAACTGACAATTGAAGTTATACAATAAGAATGAAGACAGAGGATGTTGTTCACTGTACGGATTGTAAAGCAGTGTGATTGTGATTTTGGGCTATGTAAATAAAATTGATTTGATTTTGATTTGAATGTTGTAATTCTTGCAAGTACAGAAACAGGCTGGGGAAAAAATACATAATGACAATGTTAAAGTGACACAGTGACACACAGTCAGCCTTCTGGATGGCAATGAGTGTTTTATTTTGAAGGTTCTGACAGGAAGCTGTGTGTTTAACCCCGGCTGGCTTGACTCTGGTCGGAGCCCACCAAACACAGAACAATGGACCGTGCAGAGGGGGACC
This sequence comes from Diplodus sargus, assembly GCA_903131615.1. Classification (NCBI taxonomy): domain Eukaryota; kingdom Metazoa; phylum Chordata; class Actinopteri; order Spariformes; family Sparidae; genus Diplodus; species Diplodus sargus. The sequence continues at coordinate 58,231 of CAEMYA010002105.1, forward strand.
GACTGGGGAGAAAGGGGTGAGGAGCCTGCGGTGGCGGGGCGAGGAGCAGCTGAGCCAGCCAGCTCAGGGTCCTAAATACTGGACAGGCAGACAGACAGACAGGCAGACAGACAGACACAGAGCAGACAGACTAACGTTACAACATTATACATGTATACAATGAGATATATGACAGAAAATATATGCATTTACAGGGGAAATATAGATAAAGAGGATAAAACAAATTACAGGTGTGTTTTTTTACAGTCATACATTCAGAAATAGCTGTATCAATATTAAAAAATATAAAATAAAATATAAAAAAATAAAAGTCACTGTTGTTACTGAAATATGGCAGAACTCCTAATGAACAGACTGACCAATCGTCATCCAGGGACCTTCTGGGAGCACCAATCATCTTCCGAGCTGAGGAGGCGCCGGCCAATCAGCATCCAGAATCACTTCGCCTTTTCGTACACGACCTTGAATCTCTACGGAGAAAGAAAAAAATCACGACAAACCGAGCGAGAGGAGAAGTCGACAAAATACTGACCAGTAGGGCTAATCAAGTTATCAATTAATGTATTAATGACCTCGCTAATGATTATTAATTAATGTTCGCTGTTGTAGCTAGCTGGCTACTCGTACTAGAAGTCTTCTATATGCTAGCGATCACCTGCTAATGGGTGTGGTCGTTAGCAAGATTTGCGATTCATAGTCTAACAGAGTTTGAATTAGTTTGATATTTTATCATTTAGAGGTCACTCGTTGTCATGATACATTTTAGTAAGTAGTTAATACATTTGAATAAAGGTTGTACGTCCGGTAGTTGGTGTTTGAAATACTCTAAAGCGGCTATGCTAGTAGCCAGCTAATGCTAGGTCTTTGTGAAGGTGCCAGCTAGCTTGGTGTTGTCGTTGCTCTCCCTCCCGCACAGGTGCTCTCTGTGAACGCCCGCCATCTCATAATTCGGACCGAAAATGCCATCTAGAGACTCAGTTGAGGACAGGTAGGTTAAATTTAGCCCAACTTAGCTAATTTTTCTGAATGTGAATGTGCTCCGGCTAACCTTTATATCTAAATAGCATCACAAAGTCAAGTAAAGGTTGTGTTTGGGTAACTGTTATGGAGCCTGGCAGGGAATTACCATGAGACATGTTCTTTTTTGCTAATTTAACCCTTTCATTCATGAATTATTAAATCCCAAAGTACACGTGAAAAATCATATTTTAATATATTGTTTTATGTAGTAATTTTAAAAGTATATGTATATCCACATATCTCTGTCCAACCTAAAATTAAAATTACATTTGACCCAAGTAGCTCTTTCAGATTGTTAATAATGAATCTTGTATCTGTTTTTGTTTGTTTGCAAGGCATGTGTGCGTCTACAGTAGCTTAGACTAACCAGTAAAGAGTGCAGGATTAACATCAAATGAACGATCAAAACTTTATTGGAGTAAAGATGATAATGATGATAATTTGACTGGAAGCACCTGCTCATCTGACCTGACTGTTGGCCACAGCAGCAGGGATTTAGTAACTTGTGTGTTCAAACCATCTGAATTATTATCACAATTCATGCCCAGCTCTCTACTCTTAACTTTTAGTAATGATTACTTGTTGATTCTGTGATTTGTATTGATTCAGTTCTTTCACTTGTCTTTTAGTCTTGAGGAGTTGGATGACTTCTCGGATTCTGGCAGTGACTTTGAGGCCACGATGAAATCCAATAAGCGGACCAAACCAGCTGTGCCTGGACCTCCGGTAAATTATCTTATTCTCTCTCAAAAGAGTTAAGTCTCGTTTAGTTTTTGTACTTAGATTGTTCACAAGAGAGTCCATCAGGGCAATCACCTTGTTTAAGTTTGGTATTTTTCATTTTATTTAGTCGTGGTTGTATCATTGTCAGTAATCTCTGTTCTACACAGAAGATCAGAAAGGTTTAACCCAAATCATAATAACTGTAACATTATAACAGATGTTTGATTCAAGCCTACACCTTATCTTTCCCTGGCTACCACTAATTTAGTTGACTACATCAATTCACTTTAAATCCCCTGCTTAGCTGCCCTCCCATCTCTCTTTCATTCTAAGCCACCCAAGAGACCCAGGCGTAAAGCTGCATCGACAGCGATGTCCAGCCCAAGTACGAGTCCCATCCCTGCTTCTCCAGACCCCTCCCTGCTGCCGCAGCCCCCCCGGGGGACAAACAGGCAGGCCTCTCATAGGCCTGTGATTGAGGAGGACCCGGGCATCAGTGCAGTGGATATCTACGATGCTGTCTGTTCTGGAAAGACCGCCATGGTGGTGAGCAAACCCTGATCTGAACGCCGGGGGAAGGGGGCGAAGAGATAAACGCATGAAGGGAGGGAGGTGCTGAAGGAGGCATGTGTAATGAGAAGAGAAACAAGGCTCCAAGAGCAACAATGAGTGAGATTGTCATCTGCTGTCAGTGGCTGACTGATGTGACCCAGCAGAATTGCCTTTGATACGCGAAGAGGAAAAAGTGTTTTCCTTAGCTTGTGTAATCAATGATTGACAGCATGCGTCCATCCCAGCCATTGTTGTCCTGAGCCCAGTCTCTTCTGGTTTAAGACTAGAAAAGAAGGGCCACATAACAATAGAAAGACAAAAAAGTGTGGTCGGCAGCAATAAAAGGAGTCTGTCACTACAGTATAGAGCAGCAACACAATGCCGATGGTGATTCTGGGTGAAAGCCCGCTTTCATCCAGCACATTCAGCAAATCTGGCGAACTGCAGTTCATGAAATTTGTCTCTGCTACGCAAAGGTTTCCAAGTTCTAGATTAAATGCTTATTCTACTACAGTATTCTACTACATTTCCAATTTATTACACTTTACGTGTGTTACACTGTTTTTATCGACATGACAGATGTTCTGAAGAAGTGTCTTTTTTGTGTACTGGTGCCACGGTTGCCAGAATTGATTATGCAAAGGAGATGGTGAATAAAACTGGTGTTTTGAAATGGGCAGAATATAGAAGCAAGAGGAGAAAGTCGCATATAGACCCACATTTGTTATTGAAAAAAAAAAAACATAAAAGGAAAGTGGTTGTGTTGAAGGTTAAAGCTGGAATCCATTATGTTATTCAAATGATGTATCGTTATATTATCCATCTGCCCTTTTGATCGGAGCCGACTGTTCTCATTGGCTTTTCTCTCGCTGTCCGTTTTAAGACGGTGGTGGACGAGTGGCTGGACTGCTACAAGCGGAGCCGAGAGACGGGACTGCTGGTGCTTATCAACTTCATTGTTCGGTGCTGCGGATGCAAAGGTCAGAGGTCAAGATGGAGCCCACCAGATGAGACGTGGGGGGGTTCAGAGTTCAAGAGATTATCTTTCCAATTTCAGCTCAGGCGATGATCAGCAGTCAACTATTGATCTGGCAGTATGGTAACGATGCAGCATCAACGTGCTGTGTTAATCCTGCTTCTGCTGACAACAGGCCATGTCAATATTTTCTGAGAGTGGAATGAAAATGAAAAGAAATCATAGCATGAAGCATAATTAGTGTATTATTAAATGTATCTATATTCAGGTGTATGGACCATTTAACATTGTATTCTTTTGTACAGGTGTGGTGAGCCGAGAGATGTTTGACAGCATGCAGAATGCTGAAATCATCGGCACGTTAACCAAAGAGTTCAACGAGGTGAGAAATGAAAAACGGGGAAAAAACTAGTTCTGACAAAGTTTATAAGTATTTTAATAAATTCTGAAAAATAAAGATGAATATGTTTTTGAAATGAGTTTGTAGTCTTTGTTGTCCCTCTTGCTTCTTTTAATCCTGCCGAGAAATTCAAACAACCTCCATATCCCAGGAGATAGTGAGTCAAAGGACGGGGCACAGCGTGATGAAACACTCTCATTAAAATCTAATGCTGATAAATCGACACATTAATGAGTTAATCACTTTGTTTTGCCACTGATGTAATTGTCATTAGCCGAGCCATCCACAGGCTTCTGTCTCAAATATCTCTACTAGGCGCCGTCTAAGATGTTACATCCGTTTCTTGTTTCTTTTTTCTTTCCTCCTCCAGGAGTCAGTGAACTACCCTCTGTGCACACCAGGCCCCCTGCTGAAGCGTTTCAAAGCCAGCCTGTGCGAATTTGCTCGGGTTCTGGTGCACTCCTGTCGAAATAGCCTCGTTTTTGATGAGTACCTCTTTCCCTCCATGATGGCCCTGCTCACCGGTTTGTCTGACTCACAGGTCAGAGCATTCAGACACACCAGTACTCTCCTTGGTAAGCACAGAAGTACAGTACAGCCACAAAAATAGAAAAAGTATACACACACAAACTAATTGCACAAGGAAGCTTTTTCTTTTATGACCTCGCTTTACTTTTTAAATTGGGGTGAAAACCTGCAACCGATGCTGAAGATAGCAGAGAGTTTCTTCATGTTTCTCGGGAGGCCGAACAAACTGCTTCATTCAGCTGACATCTGTTTTAGTTGCAAGAGAAGTTCTTTTGTTTGTTTCAGAATGTGCTCCTCCTGTAACGCCTGCTTTTGTTGTTTCTTATTGTTGTCCTTCGACACCTCAACTCATCCATAATGTGATTCGACAGAACATTATCGGCCAGTATTTACCTACTTGTGTGTGTCAGAAGAAGAAATTGGATAAAACATGTTTAGACAAAGTGAAAACCATTACCTGCTTTTTACTTGGTTCTACATGTTTTGGACTTTTAGCCATGAAGCTGATGACTGGGCTGTCAAATGTAGCTATGATAGTGTTCGTTCAGCTGCAGACCACCCAGCGGCAATACGACATGGAGAACAGCAAGGAGGCTCATGACAGAGCCTCCGACAGACTGGAGGAGCTGCAGGCCACCATCAGTCAGGTGACACATACACAAACACTGACCAGAGTGCAGACACACAGCCACTTTCACAAAGTAAGCATAGGGGTCAGGACTTCTGAAAGCGATGGTTAGACTCAGAGAAGACAGTGCAGAGGAGACCAGTGTTTGCTCCTGAGGCAGAAAATTACATATAGTTAGCATGTAAACACTTCAACCTGGTTTGATTGGCTCTTGGCAACAATACACCAACTTTCACTGAGCGTTTCTTCTCTTGACAGGTTTTTAATTTTTTTTTTTTTTAGATATCCAAATGGATTTTCCAAATACAATAAGTATCGGTGCCTGGCTCTGCTGATAGCGTAGAAAGTCCAGAGTTCATAATATACTCAACAATTTTAGATGTATAAATTCTGAGATATTAAGTGTTTTATTATCAGGGATAACTTTTGGTTTCTGCTTACTGTCCTTATACATTTTGGTGAAGTCACTCTAAGAATAAAACAGCTGGTACTTTGTTATGATGTTGTTGCGATATGAAGATAAGAATAACATCTGTTCTACCCTCAGTGATATTAAACACTAGAATTATACAGACTGTTACATCTGGATAAAGATGAACATCTCAATGTGAGGATTGGTTGCCCACTCCAGTTGAACCACAGACTTTATATGAAAAAGGTTAAATGCATGTTTTTGTGTACGTTTTTTACTTGTGTGTGTTGTAGCTGCTGGAGAACCGGGGGGAGGTCGTATCCATGATGAACGGGACCTTCCGCGGTGTGTTTGTGCACCGTTACCGGGACCTGCTGCCTGAGATCCGAGCAGCTTGTATTGAGGAGTTGGGCGTGTGGCTGAGAACAAACGCTGAGGACTTTCTGAATGACGGATGTCTCAAATACCTGGGATGGACCCTGTATGACAAGGTAAACCGGAACACACAGGACATCAGACAATACATGACTGAGTGTGAGGTGCTACAGTGATGTCATTTCACCACTCACCTTTTGTAACGTGTCACAGAGGAAACAGCTTTCTGCAAATTATTCATGATTTATGGGTTTTTACGACCTCTCACACCAGACACTACTGTTGAAAATCTGTAAACAGACGCAGGAGGGATCCACATATACGCACTCACACAAAGAGAATTGTCCACTTTGAACACACTTGTGCATCTGTCTGCATGCAGGTTGTGGAGTGTGTGTTACTGTACTCACTCCTTCTTCTTTTCCTCAGCAAAGTCCAGTGCGTCTGCAGTGTGTGCGTGCCCTGCAGGGCCTGTACCAGGAGAAGGATTTCATTGGCCGCCTGGAGTTTTTCACCAGCAGATTTAAAGTGCGGCATCCCTCTGGACTAGACTGACTCCTCATTTAATGCCTCTTTTCTCCCTCCTGACTTTCTGTCTGTCTGTCTGCTTCAGCATCTCTCTTTAATCTATTGTTTTCGGCTTATTGTATTCTTTCTATTTGGTTGCCCGCCTCGGTCTCTTTTTTCTAGAATGTTTGTGCCCCCTCCCCTTTTTTTTCTGCCTTTTGTTGTTGTTTTTTTTTCTTTCTCCATTCCTGTTTGTTGTTATGCTCTCGTCCTTTGTCTGGGCGTGTGTCTGGATGCGTTAATTGCTGCCAATTACTGATGGTTAATAAGCTCTCCTCAAACACATAAAAACCCTCCTAAGCCACATGTGCTGCAGCAGATAAATGGTTTTCATGCCGTGGCTTAGCGCCTAATCAGGGGGTTTGTGTGTGTGTGTGTGTGTGTGTGTGTGTGTGTGTGTGTGTGTGTGTGTGTGCATGTATGTCTGTGGGTTTGGGTACATTTATGCATATCTGAGCGTGTCTCTTTTATGTCTGTCTGCTGGCATGATTGTGCACTTGTGTGTGTCTAGGAGAGGATGCTCAGCATGGTGCTGGACAAGAACCCAGACGTGGCAGTGGAAGTGGTCAATCTGTTACTGCTGATCCAAATGTGAGGGGTTTCTCTGTCTCTGGTGGTTTCCCTGTGCCACTATCAGAAACATACAGTGCAGGAATTTCCTTTTATAGTAGATCAAAACAAATGGGGCTGGAATGTTGACAAAATTGTCCTAAATTGACTCATACAATTCTGAGTGCCTTTCCCTCCTGTTTTTCAGAGAACAGTGCTATTTAAGTGAATTTAGCATTAGCAGTAATACGATCCATTTATTTTATTCAGTTAGTCTTTGGTCTTTGCACCATATTGCTGATTGTGGGCGTGTTGGTTGAAGGTTGGAGGCTTTTTACATCAAATCACTGATTAATAAACTCTTTGAGCTCCCCGATTAAAACATTTTACATCTGAGAAATTGATTCACGCTCAGCCAAACAGAAATGTGAGGTGTAAATAAGCAAATATTGCAAGTATATCCTGGTTGTCCACAAATGATTCCAAGTCCAGTTTCTCTACGATAGAAGTGTAATGATTACTCACACCTGCGATGGCACTCTTTGTCATGAATATCTATGACTCACCGAGTGAGTCACGATCTGCCACGTTGGCCAACATCTCCACTGACTCAAGTCATGTATAAATTAGATGTTTTTAGGATTAATTAGAAAGAGTATAACTAACTATATCAATGTGTAAATGTTTTATGGGTGCACATGTGCAGGAACACAGAGGAAGGCTTGAGCGAGGAGGAGTGTGGCCACATCTATCCTCTGGTTTACGCTGCGCACAGAGGCCTGGCGTCTGCAGCCGGCAGCTTCCTCTACAACAAGTAAACCTTCATCCATCCTTTACCTTCTCCATGGCATTATTGCTTCTGTTAAATGTGATGAGGAAATTGTTTGAATGTGTGTGTGTCTGTGTGTGTGTGTCAGGCTGAAAGGTGTGATTGCAGATGACAACCAGGAGAACGATAAAAATGACAATGCAGCCTTCTTAGAAATCCTCATCTCCTTCTACATCCAGAGTGAGGCAAGTGTGTCTTCAGATCGCAGCTCCGTTCTCTCCCCCTCTCTGTTTGAAAGTGGAATAATTAGACAATATCATGAAATGTCATGTAGAACGTCCTGTACTCGATGGTCACTTTAGCTCAGAAACACACTGGTGCTGGACAGCTGTGCAAGAAAACTAAACCAAAGCAAATCATTCACTCTTTTGACAGTTTCATGAGCATGGAGCGTACCTGGTGGATAGTTTGTGGAGTGTGGCAGGATCTGAGCTGAGAGACTGGGAGTCTATGACAGCACTCCTGCTACAGGACTCTGGTGAGGAACCAGGTTCCACAGAACACTCCACAAGCAGCCTCGGGTGCATCAGTGCATAAAGCTCAGCTTAACACCAGTTCACAAAAATAATTAATCTCATGTTGTTCATAGCTGCGACTGTTCTGAGTAGTAAGATGCAATAAAAGTGACACACACAGCCGAGTGCCCAGTGGGTGTTTGATCAAAAAATAACGAGCTGTGTTGAAACAGAAAGATCCAACAACCCCGGAGCTGCATTACAAGTATTTTATGTCAGAAGTCTGCGGAGGAGCCTCGTACTCGAAACATCACTAGCAAAAACAATCCTTTTAAACTGGAGCGACTTGTTTCAACTCAGCCATGTATACTCAGGGATCACCCACTCATTTCTGCACCTGTCTGTTGTTCTGTCAGGTCTGATGTATGAGGAGGAGGGGGCTCTCATAGACCTCATGATGTGCGCCATCCGACAGGCGGCGCAGGCAACCCCACCTGTTGGGAGAACGCAGGGCAAGAAGGTGGTGACATACAGATCTGATCATTTCTGTGTAGCTTGTTTGATGGAACAGACTGGAGCTCGGAGGGATTTCGTTCTTTGTTTTGTGCTTCATGTACCCATCATACAACATGTTTTAAAATAGCTTTAAAGCGCAAGTATGCAACTTTGTGACCCAAAGCTAGAATAAATTAAAAACGCATCAGTCTGAGTTAGCTGTGCAGATAGTATTCCTATTTTCACTGCAGTTCTCACACATTTGTTTTGTTTACTTCGGTCTCTTCAGCCTTTTTATCACAATGATTGACAAGCACTGCACAACACCTTTTAGATTTGAGTATTAAGCCTGTTGTGAACAAGTGGATTCTTTATTGTTTGTGTAATGTAGTCATCTGTAGACACATTACTTTTAACATAATGAAATACACACTCGTTCCTGTGATATCTGAATGCTTTTTTTCCTCTCGTGTGCACGTCTACGTGGTTGAACTGCTGTCCTGTGGCTGTTCATGTTGGATTAGATCCTGAGTAAGAAGGCAAAGGGATCAGACACGAGACGTATCACCACACACTTTATCCCCCTCTTGCCACAGCTTCTGTCCAAGGTACACAGCCAAGGGTCACTTAACATGGGTTAAAGCTTAAGTGTTGGTGATATGCACAATATTTTGTATGTGTCTCATTCTTTAATGAGCTGAGCCTGTTTTTCTCCCCCGTTCACTGACCTGCAGTACTCGGCAGACGCAGCGAAGGTGAGCCTCCTTCTCAAAGCTCCTCTCTACTTTGACCTGCAGATGTACAACAGCTCTCCGAGGCTGGAGAAGGTAGGAGTGTGACCAACATAATGATGAATAAAATCTCTTCAGAAAATACATCGTTTCCTCTGAAACCTTACCTGTGTCCCATAGCATCCCCTCATACCCACTTGAACATGCTCGTATTTTAGAATGTATTCCCTCGATGTCCATGATGGAAACAGAAGAATGGACGGTGTCGCTGGTGCTCAGAGAGACGATTATTTTATTTATTTCTGTCCAATGTAGGGCTTCACAGTTAATGACCTGTCATGTGCTAATTAATACACAAAGGAGCGAGAGTCCGTCTTGCGATTGGCCAGCCGCAAGGACCGTCTACATGTTCACACTCACCTGTGAAGTTTCTGGCATTTCAGCAGAAGCTCAGTGCTTATAAACACAAAGTGGACACTTTTATACACAAATCTGGCAACTGATTTGTGTGTTTTACCATCTAGTGCTGCTGCTGCTGCTGCTGACAGTAAAAGCAGTGATGGTAGGTGGATTAGATAATGAAGAAATCAAGAAAAAAACTGGACCGTCTGCCACATTTTAAGTGATGAAGTAGTTACTGTGTATTATATTCTAGCGTTACTGTGCTAGCTGGCATAATCAAAACCATACTAATCATACAGAACAGTGACATGAATGAAAGATTAAAAAAGTGCAATTATGATTTTTCTTTTCTTTTTTTTCGGAATTCAAGATTAATTCATAAATCTCCTGGCAACAGAATACGGTCAAAAACATAAAAAATAATGATAAATAAATGTTGAAACTAATATTGATCCACTTCTGGCCAACATCCGGGTTCTCTGCACATCCAGTGAATCCATCTGTCTAATGTATATTAGTCTAGATGGGGGATTCTTAATGAAGGCATTTATTTTGTTTTTAGTTTTCTTGTTTTGTCAAGTGTCCCACTGCTGATACTGCTGAGAACGACACGGCTTCTTCCTGATGTCTCGCTGGGACTTATAAAAAATG
>CAEMYA010002105.1:77295-91395 GCA_903131615.1 Diplodus sargus
AACTTTCGCGCCACCACGAAAGCCCGCCCCTCCTCACGGAAAGCAGCGACACGATTGGCTGCTGCAAACGTCAGATTCGCGCCACTTTCTTGCACCGCGACCGGAGAGAACTGCGAGCTGCAACTGAATGAATGCTGGTCTGCGGCGGCTGTGAAGTAACTAAACCGTGACTTTAGACTGCTTCTACGGTTCGTCGGCACTTTAGGGATTTTGGAGTGAAGTTATCTCAACCGAGGGACAACTTGTGAAGCCATGGCTCGAAAGGATTACGCGGCAGAGAAAGGTAACGTTAAAGGGTCGAGTCTCACAATAACGGCATGGCAGCAACAGGTTGTCCTAAATGACCGAACGTGTATCTCTGTGTTCTATAAAATGCCCTCTGCATCTTTCAGATAATGGATATATATCCGTGAGTGCACTGGATATAAAGTTAGCTTACATAACGTATAGCAATCTTTAGTCATTGTGTTTGTGCAGCCTTATATGTTCACGTTATCTCTTCGTTTTTCCCTTTGCGTTGACTTTACTTCCCTTTGGGCACAACCCTGGTAATGAAGCCTGTTAGTGTTATCTACTGAATGTGCTCGGCAGTAGAATAATTCACACGTTGAGGTTGTTCAAACTTTTCTGAACGTTAGCTAACTTGTCGGCATTGTCTGCGAGCCTGTGACTATGCAGTGACCCGGATGGATCCGCTTAAACAAAGGAGCAGGCGCCACCGTGCAAGCACATGTCCAACAATAACTTGCACTTCGTGAGCTAATGAAGCAAAACGGAACTTATAAGTGATGAGATATTACTATTAGATAGTTGGATAATGTGCGATTTCTTATTCTATAATGTGTAATATTATTTAAACGCTCAAAGCATCACAACAATCCCATTTTAGGACTTATCGGTTGGCATTGTTAGGGCGGATTTGGGCAGACGTGACAGATAACCATCCCAACGGACGTTTTCGTACTCTTTGTAGGTTTTTTTTTTTTGTTACGTTCAGTGATTAACTTGAGTTTCAACAATGACAATAGACGTAAACTCCTTCAAATAACCTCAGCGAGTTAAACAGATATATTCAGCTCTTGTCCACAATGTTTAATTCTTATTTCAGTCGTGTTTATCTCTATAATCATTTGCTACACATTGCTGTTAGCTAGCTGCCTGAACCTAGTTAACGTTAGGTTAGCTAGTTAACGGCCACTTACAGACGGTTACGTGCATTTGTGTACGGTGTGAATGATTAATGCCTCATTTAAGGGGGCTGGTTTCCTTGTGCCTTGCTTAAGGGCACTTCAGAAGCTTGGTTTATGTGATGGTGGGGGGCGGGGGGGGTTTAACACACGCCTCATATTGATTATGTGCAAATAAACCAGATGACCGTCAAAAATGACAATGCACGATTGTAAACGACGGACGTTGGGGGTTGCTTTAGCTTTCAATTTACATATCTTAACATGGCTACGTAACAGATCCGTTTCGATTTTCATTGAGCCTTTTTTGCCTCAAAACCGAAACTTTACAGCGACCCGAGCCATCTTCCAGCCCGCTGCATCACAACGTTCAGCTACAAGTTTGACTTGGAGTGCGTCAACCGTCGGAAACCGTCCGCTCTGATCACAATGTCATCGATCTCTTACCGCTGAGTGATTAACGTTAAGAGCCGAAGCTAACGTGGATGGAGCTGTCTTCATGTTGTGAAGGCAACTCGGCTAAGCTAACCAAAAGCTAACGTTAGAAGATGGCTGGCCGTGGTTCGAAAACAACAGCCGGGACTATTTCTGTGAGCGGACGGGCCGCGGAGGGATCTGCGAGTGACGAGGCACAAAAGCCATGTGCTGCTTTGTTTACAATAACATCCTCGAACAGAGAAATAATAAAGCTCAGCTGCAGTTTTTCTGCCACAGCGTCAAAGTAAGTGGAGTGTTTTAACCGCCGCGTTAGGACGAGTTTCGTTTATTGTAACGTGGAATTAAATATTCTCAGTAGTTCTGGTTCTTTCGAGAAGTGAGCGATATTTTCTCCACAAAAAAAAAAAATGGACACTGAACTGAGCGCGACTGTTGTTGTATTTACATTCTTTCCCCGGAGCGATCTGCTGCGTAATGTCAGTGATTTGCTTCCAGGACTGTGATTATAGCCACGCTCGAGCGGAATTTGCTTCGTGTAGTACATCAGTGGCAGTTTGTGCTCTACTGTAGGCAATAGTGACTCATCGAGATTACAGGATGCCATGTTACTCAACAAAGGGGGTCGTCGCAGGACAACAAATTAGCTCCCAGTCTGTAGGCCCACTGCTGGTGCTGGTGACCAACATGTTCAGCTCTTAAACTCACAAACTGGATTTAACATTTTAAACAAATGGAAATTAATGGCAGTAAACAATGATGTTTGTGTGTACAACAACAAAATCTCCACCTAGTGTCTGCTGGATGTGGCCTGTGTTTTCCTGCTGTTAAATAGTGCTGAAATGTGTTTTTTTTATTTTTTGCAGACAAATGCAAAAGGTTCCTGCAGGAGTTTTACTCAGAGGATGACAACGGGAAGAAGGTGTTCAAATATGGAGCTCAACTTGTAAGTATAGATAATTAATAAATGGGCTTGGCTTTCTGAGTTGGCTGCTGCGGCCTTGACGTGACGTGTTGTTGACTGAAAGATGATATTGACACAATACTGAATAAATGAGATGGAGGAAAACATGCTGGTGAGGGGTAGATTGACGTTCCTCTTTAATTTCAGCCATTTTTTCTCTCCTTTGAACTGGAATTAATTAGTTGCTAAACACAATGCCTTCAGATCTGGAGGTTGAACCAATTAACTGATCTCTTACATGATTTTGATCGAATGTATAGAGTTTTTCTTAGTTGGAGATCAACATGGTGAAGAGTAGGGCATTCTAGTATAGTCTTAAGTATACTTGAGCACAGATTTAGGCAGCAAACTGCTGATATTTTGATGCCATGTTCTCTGACTCTGAAGATGCACATGATAACGCTAATTTGTTAATACTTCGGACTGTATTCCTTAAGTTTTCTTGTCATTTCTCATTATTGCTCTCCAATAAAGGCATCAAATATCTCAAATCGATTAAAAAAGCAACATTAAAATAGCTCGTTCAACCACCTGATAGATGCTTTTCACATTTTATCAAATTTGGCGCAGCTAGACTAAGTACTACCTCTCTGTTCTTATTATAATCACTGTTTATGTCCAGTTTTACCACATTATGAACATATCTCTGCATACGTTGTTATATATGTCTAAAGTTTGAAAGTATGGAGGTGTCATTGTTGTGCAGACAAGGTCGTGTGATGAAATGAGTCGTCTAATTACTCGTCTGTGTGTGCAGGTGGCGCTGGCCCACAGGGAGCAGGTGTCGGTCTTTGTGGAACTGGACGACGTGGCTGAAGAAGACCCCGAGCTGGTCGAGAGCATCTGTGAGAATGCAAAACGCTACACCGGCCTGTTTGCCGACGCCGTCCACGAGCTGCTGCCAGAGTACAAAGAAAAAGATGTACGTTGTTTTTGATAGAATATCTGCTTTCAGAGATGGAGACCATAATGAACTTCTTAATGCAGTTATCACACTCCAGCTTCTGGTTCCACTCCAGCACTAATGCATCCATTACATGTCGGTCTTGTTAAAATGGAAATGCACAAATATTTCTGTTCTATTCAGGTTGTGGCAAAGGATTCTTTGGATGTGTACATTGAGCACAGGCTGATGATGGAACAGAGGGGCCGCGACCCTGCAGACACTCGAGACGCCCGTAACCAATATCCTCCCGAACTCATGAGGAGATTGTAAGTTGAAACGGATTTAGACTTCAGTTTTTATTGGCATATTTTCGTTACATGATAACACCATATGGGGCACTAGGGTGTGTGACAAATTACTATTTTCAATATCAGCTGATTTACAGATTTTTCCCCAGAGATTGACCAATTAATCATCACAGTTCAACCGTGTATTTACTTTTTTCTAGCAGTCTTTAACAGAATGTTTTGAAATAGTGAATGTTCCTTGTGTGTTAATGTTTGAGTACCTTTCTCACAACATGTGTATCTTCCATCCACAGTGAGCTTTATTTCAAACCACCCACCACCAATAAACCCAAAGTGGTCCGTGATGTGCGAGCTGACAGCATCGGCAATCTTGTGACGGTTCGAGGAATAGTGACGCGAGCCACTGAGGTCAAACCGATGATGGCTGTCGCTACGTACACATGTGACCAGTGTGGCGCCGAGACCTATCAGCCAGTAAGATTAGTTCTGGTCCTGTCAATCATTCATATCAACAATATGTACATTTAGAGGAGTTCCTCATGAAGTCTTTTCTTCCCTCAGATCCAGTCTCCTTCCTTCATGCCGCTCATCATGTGTCCCAGCCAAGAGTGTGTCACCAACAAATCGGGAGGCCGACTCTACCTGCAGACCAGAGGCTCCAAATTTGTCAAGTTCCAGGAGCTGCGTATTCAGGAACATGTAAGCAGCTTTAGCCAATAAACTGCTCACTTGCTGCTCCTGAAATTAATCTGTCAAGATTTTCTGATGAATGTATTATGTTGCCCCACAGAGCGACCAGGTGCCCGTTGGTAACATTCCAAGGAGCATGTCCGTGTACGCCCGAGGTGAAAACACACGTCTCGCCCAGCCAGGAGACCACGTGGCCATCACCGGCGTCTTCCTCCCTCTTCTGCGCACGGGCTTCAAACAGGCTGTTCAGGTGAGATGCTTTGGACCTGACTTTAAGCTATTGTCTAGAAATTCTCATATATGACAGGAATTCTATTCAGTCTCAGTCTTCAGCTGTACAAGATCCTAAAACACGTCTGTTGTGTTGCAATTGCGTAATTTCAGGGTCTTCTGTCAGAAACCTACATGGAGGCCCACTGCATCACACTCATGAACAAGACGGAGGACGACGAGCTCGGCAACGAGGAGCTGACTGAGGAGGAGCTGCGCGGCATCACAGGTTGGTGTCTAGACTTCAATAACTGCAACTAAATTATTCAGTATGAATGCTCAAACCAGACCATGCTGGATTTCCTACTCTTTTAGCAACTGAAGTGATTTTTTTTATTTTTATTATCTGTTACAGATGAAGGATTTTATGAGAAACTAGCCGGCTCAATCGCACCAGAGATCTACGGACATGAAGACGTGAAGAAGGCGCTGCTCCTGCTGCTGGTTGGAGGAGTCGAACAGGCGCCCAAAGGCATGAAAATCAGAGGTGAGCATTGCTAAATGCGACACTGTCCATTAGAGAGTGTTTTCACATCTGAGGACAATAAAACTTGAGCATCAAATAATAATGCTGATGATCACATTCCTTAAAATGTACTTCGTTTTCCCTTAGTTCTGTCTTTTGAATTCTTTCTCCACTCTAACATATTATGACAAATCTTCCCCCAGCAGTTGTCTAAGATATTATACAGTATGTGTGGTGCATTTCTCTAAAGCATTTGCCCTCATGAAATCCTGTAAAAACTGCAAAACTCTTCACTTTTTGGCTCTTCTCCCTCCAGGCAACATAAACATCTGCCTGATGGGAGACCCAGGAGTTGCCAAGTCCCAGCTGCTGTCCTACATTGACCGTCTGGCTCCTCGAAGTGAGTACAGTCCTGTTATTGTTGCAGTAGTCCAGTGTCTGGTTTAATATTTTATACAGTAAGGTATTCTCTTTCCATTAGAGCCGACATTGTTAAATATTAACTTTTAATGTGCTTTTCTCACCAGAGGGTAGAGGTTGTGTTTTGGACAATGGAGTAATTGGAAAACGACAAAATAAGCAACTGTAGTTTGTCGTTTGATTTACAGCCTTGTGCCAGTATTTACTTTAAAAAAGTGACCTTTCTTCTGGTTTTGCTCGTCTTCAGGCCAGTACACAACAGGTCGTGGTTCGTCTGGTGTCGGTCTGACTGCAGCGGTGATGCGTGACCCGGTGACTGGAGAAATGACCCTGGAGGGTGGAGCCTTGGTGCTCGCCGATCAGGGCATCTGCTGTATTGACGAGTTTGACAAGATGGCAGACGCCGACCGCACAGCCATCCACGAGGTGATGGAACAGCAGACCATCTCCATCGCTAAGGTAAACAGACCCACACCTGTTAATCACCTCCACAGACGGCTTAGTGAGGTTAATAAGTTGCCACATCTCCACTAACCTTTCCCGCTCCTCTGCAGGCCGGCATCATGACCTCCCTCAACGCCCGTTGCTCTATTCTAGCAGCAGCCAACCCTGCGTATGGCCGCTACAATCCCCGGAAGAGCATTGAGCAGAACATCCAGCTGCCCGCTGCTCTGCTCTCCCGTTTCGACCTCCTCTGGCTGATCCAGGACAAACCGGACGCCGACGCTGACTTGCGTCTGGCCCAGCACATCACCTACGTCCACCAGCACTGCCGCCAGCCACCCACGCACTTCACCCCCATCGATATGAGACTGATGAGGTGATCTTTTAGCTCAGTGAAAATATGATTGTCCTTCATATTTCACATCGGACCCAAACGCTGACTTCATGTTCAGTAATGTGGTCTTAACAACGATCTTAAATGTCCCCTCAGGCGTTACATTGCTTTGTGTAAGAAGCGGCAGCCGATGGTACCAGAGGCACTGGCTGATTACATCACTGCTGCATACGTAGAGATGAGGAAAGAGGCCCGAGTCAGCAAAGACACCACCTTCACCTCTGCCCGTACCCTGCTCTCCATCCTCCGCCTGTCCACTGCCCTGGTGAGAACACCGAGTCTTTGCTGGTACCCTGAAATATGCCTAAATATTGTGTTTGACAAGTGAGGATGTTCCTTTTATGTCTTCATCAATAGTCCACTGTGTGATAAAGTGCTTACAGTGCAGGTAGTGATGATAACATGGCCTACTGCAGTGTGAGCACTTCTTTCCCACGCTGGACAAAAAAATCTCCGGTCTACAACACAGATTGACAAATATGTGAGTGATTTTTTGTTCCTGGCTGTGTTTTCTGTCCTCTCTGTTGGCCTGTGGCTGTCAAAAGTGCTGTTTGTGCAGGTAGCAGTCATCTACCTACTGCAAAACCAGCACTTCAGGCAGACAGGAAGGCAACGTGCTGCACGCAGACGTCCACAAGGGGGCAAAGTGCAACAATCTGTGTGAAAGAAACTGCTTGAGTTGCAATCCTGAGGAGTAAATATGATCTGCTCCACACCTGCACATCTACTGAATTCTACTTTAATTCAGGCCCAGTCTACACATGCACGGGTGTTCTTAAAAGTTGAGACTTTTTGCACAACTGGTCCATAAATATACGCCTGTTCGCAAGATCAACAATGTGGTTCTTTTCTGTTGTATTAACATCCGTTTGTGTGTCTTTCCAAATACAAACCATACAACATATTCTGAACATTTTCACCCCTGAGGAAGTTTCCCAAAAGCTCCATTTTCACTGTTCACATGTACAAAAAGCCAAAGCGCACACACAACACATGTGTACGTGTGGACACAGATGCTACCAGTGTTTCGCCTGTATAACTGTGTGAGCGAGCTGCAGTCTGATCCTGGCCAGCTTTGCGGGGTGGGCAGTCAGCCTGTGTGCGTAAGGAGCAGCTGTGCAAACCCATGCAAAGCTGACCATGGCCAGAATCCTCATCCGTAAGTTCTGCTTAAGGATCTTTATGATTTCAACCTGTAGAGAGACTAGCTGGTGTTGAGAGGCGGAGACTTGGGCAATTGCCGGCCATCCCAGAGGGCATTGCACTTGTCTCGGTCTGACAGTGCCGGCACAGCGCAGCCTTCGTAACCCAGATGCAACTTAAATTCCTCTTTGATACATATTTAGTGTAATTCATCTCAAATCACAATCTCCACCCTCCTTTTGTTGCCTTTCTTTAGGCTCGCCTCCGCATGATGGAGACCGTGGAGAAGGAAGACGTCAACGAGGCGATGAGACTGATGGAGATGTCCAAGGATTCGCTACAAGCCGACAAGTCCAGCGCCACAAGGTCGGTGTTAACACTGGAACCTCAGACTTGTTTAATAAATTCTTCTGCTCCCTCTGCACATAAATTAAGTGACCGGATGTCGTCCGACCCAGAATCCACTTTATGAGTTTCTCATATACCTGTAAGAGAAGCTGCGTATCCTGGAGGAGGCAGTAAAACGTCTCTGGGTTTTTATGGAGCTCTGTTCACACGGCAGAGTGTTCAGTGAGGCGGGCGTCAAGACCAGAGACGTGTTCACACCACTGAGCTCGTACATTAATCTACCAGCCAGTGCTTTGAAAGTCTAGGAGGCTTTTGTTAAAAATGGGAGAGAAAAGACTTGTTTGTGCTTCTAAAATGGCATCAGAGTAGTTTTAGTTCTTATTCATTTTAAGAGTACATCCACCAATGATACACCTTCAAGTGTGTGAATAAAAGTAGTATAAAGCCTTTTGAGTCACTCAATTTTTATCATTTTGTTTTCAAACCATCCATAATGCGTCCAACAGTGTTGAAAGGGTAAAATGTCAGACAAGTGTGTTGCTTTTCAAAACTGACGCCTGCCCACAATGCAACTGAGCCACTGAGTGGTGATGCAGACCTGTAAACACACTTTAATGTCTAAAATTACACCCACTTTCTTCAGTTTCCAATATAACATTAACTCAACCTTCAACTGTGAATCAAAGCAACAAAAGTTGTTGTTTTTCCAAGATCTAAAAAGTCTAAACTCTAAATTCTTTGCGTTCAGGACTCAGCGCCCGGCCGACGTCATCTTCTCTCTGGTGCGCGAGCTCTCCACGGAGGGCGTAGCCGGCCGCGGTGGAGCCGGCGGGGTGGTCCGCATGGCTGAAGCGGAGCAGCGCTGCGTCTCGCGTGGCTTCACCCCCGCCCAGTTCCAGGAGGCCTTGGAGGAGTACGAGGAGCTGAACGTGTGGCAGATCAACCAGGCTCGCAGCCGCATCACCTTCGTCTGAGCGACCCCGAACACATCATCATGCACGCTGCGTCTCCTCTATCGTGGGCTTTCTACAGACTTCTATCGGGGCTCTACATTTTTTCCTCCTCCAGCATCTTGTAACACAAGTCGAGCAGATTTGGGGACATTTTTTAAGCATGACCGTGCTTTAATTCCTGCTGCTGGAGACCCCATAGCTTTTTATATGTTAAGAAGTAAAGTCACTTGTAAATATGTATGTCAGATCTTGAGGTTGTGTAGTTTATCTGCAGTTTAGAGCTTAAAAGCTTCCAAAGTATTTCTGTACATTTTATATCCACTGTAATGCAATTTGATCAAGATAAATTAACTTGGAGCCTTGTATTGTGACGGATAGTTATAATAAATTGTTGGTTCAATGCAAAATGCTGTACGTGGTTCATTCTGACTCCACATGAAACGACATGAAGAAGGTTGAAGTGTGCCTCGACCTCCTCCACCCTGAACACCTGGTTTGTTACAGGAGCAGCTTTGACATAATTGCTGCTTTCAGAAACGCGTCTCGCTTGTAAGAACCTGCTAACATACGCGGCTGCAACTAACGATTACCTTCATTATCGTTTGGTCTATAAAACGTGTAACAGTTCCTAAAGCCCGGGGCTGTGTCCTCATATTTTTCTGTTTGTTTATGGCTGTGATGGTTATTTTTCATTATTAATCCAGAGCGGTGTTTACCGGCCATTTTCTTTAAGGGACGCTTTTCCATCATTAAGTTAACGACCTCCAACCGAGTCACATTTTATGGGTGTTTCAGTGGAGATGTGGATGAATTTTGAGCAGATGAGTTTCCCTGTGCTTGTCATTTAGACAATTCTCTGTTCTCATATTATGTATTTTAAGCTCTTACAAGTCATTAAAACTAAAAGGATTATATTTTCACCATTTTGTTTGTTCTCTGTGACACTTGGAATGTTGTTCTCTTGGTTCTTTGTCTTACCTGCATAGTTTCCTGATACAGGATGAGGCTGGTTCAGCAGAGTGTGAATGTGACTTTTGTTCAGGTCTTCATTCCTTGTTTGAACATTTCCTATATCGTAAATTAAATCTAAACTTTAAAATCAACAATTTTGGTAGAGAAGCAATATGTTTCCTCATTATCAGATTAATCTTCTAATCTCAGATGTCCTACAACACTTTAATGTACCTGAATGTGGTAGTGTTTGTCTTTTGTGCTTGATAAACAGATTAGTTTAAGGATTTATAATTTTAATAAACTAGGTTGACACTTAGTAGAGAGCATACCTCTGCCAACGCCCAACAGTCCCCTTTAATTCAACAAAGCCTAATCAATGTCAGAGTTGACAGCTCAGTATAACGCTAAATTTTAAACCAATGATTACTGCTTAAACATTTCAACTCACCAGATCTCGGATGAAATTTTACCCAGTCGTAGATACCAACTACCTAAATATGCCTGACGTTTTTCATAATCACGTTTTATTCAGAAGTTAACTAAAATGTTGAAAAACATCCTGTCTTGTAATGTTGGAGCAAGTGACCAGCATCCAAAATAAAGCGGGTTTATTCTGGGCTGAGTCGTCCTCCAATCCAAGTTTTTTTTGGAAATCCGCTGTGTAGTTTTTGTGTAAACCATCTAACAAACCAGCGGACGGGGTGAAAACAAAACCTCCTTGATGAAGTTCTACAATCAACAGAGCAACCAGTAATGTTTTACTGTGAATCTCCCCACAGATGTGATGTGGCAGCTCCTCCTGGACTCAGATTGAGTTAATTAGAGGTGCTCGGTGGACAAACTTACATGTAGACAAAACTGTTGTGTCTGCACGGAGCCGCATGTGATGTCAGAACACTAAACAATCATAACAGAGGAAAGTCCAAGAAACTCTTAAAATAATTCAAATGAATGTATCATGTTAGACCTTTAAACAAAGAAACTCCTATTGTTTATCTTCTGCTATTCATGTTTTACTATAATTGTGTTTATTGCACGCTTATTTAAACCACATGCAGTCACATCAACACTAGCTCGACTCAGCAGAATGGCCTCGAGATATTTCTTGATTATATTGATTTTTGATAATCTTCAGTAACTCCTTCAGATGTATCAGTGAACCGCGACACCGGACTAAAGCCTCTGTGTTGCTCTGACTGTTAGAAATTACAGGTGTTCTCTGGATAAAAACAACCTCTCAGAGCTGACAGCGTTTTACAAATCTCCCCCAACGCGTCATAAAAGAACATTTAAGGCCGTGTGGGTCGTCATCTCTCAGTTTTTTTGGCTGAGATATTGTGTTAGTAGGCAGCATTTTCCCCCACAGTTGCAGTCGTCCCAGCAGGTGATGCTTCTCCTTCCAGACTTAATGGGAACTTTCCATTTGAAGTCTGAGCTCTTTATGGCTCCGCTGCTGAAAGTGCCGGGCCTTTTCATTCTTAATTGGCGCCAAAGGCCCCATATTAAACGGTATTAAAGGAGGGGTGGAGACGAGAGTTTGGTCTCAGTCTCGGAGGATTCTGATTGGACGGGAGGAAATGTGTCGGGGGTCTGACATGGGGATCTGTATTTAACCCACTGAGACGTGTTCATGCAGTGAAGACAGCTTCCTGAGCCAGGTGAGTAAAACATGATGACGTTCAAAATAACTTAAAACTGCTTTTGTTAAGTTAACTGGTAAACCTTCATGGCCTGTAGCTGCTCTTTGATATATTTAGAAGTAAGACATCATGTTAAATCAGTTTATCAAGGTGAATTTCTTCCTTGTGATGCTGTGAAACATTTAGCTTCAAGATTATTTTGTAAAATAAATTTAAATGGTGGTAAAAGTTACATTCTCACTTTAAAATGTGTTTTTCTTTGTCAGTCGTGGTGTTTAAATGTTGTAAAATCTGCTTTATGAAGATTATGACTTATATTTCTTGCTTTAATAATCAAACATTATGTGATTCTATGAGTAAAAAAAACTGTTATTGCCATGAAACTTTTCCTTTCTTGGTTGCAGGGTTCAAGATGTTTTCCTCATTGTGGATGTCGTGGGCTCTCTGCTGTCTGATGTTGCTCCCGGGTCAGTTCTGATTCTTTCCTGTAGGACCGTTTCAACATAAACGTGTCAGAAACATAATAATCAACATGGTTTGTCTCCTCTTCTCCTTCAGGTCTGCTGGAGGCCAAATCTTTGTTGAACACCATCCAGCAGGAAGGTAGCTGCACGTCTGAGAGAATGAATAAGATGGTAAGAAGAAGTTTATCTGTTGACCGACTGAGCTTTGTCTCTCCTGACAGAGATGGTGCCCGTCAGCATCGGCCCGGCAAAAGCAAACGGCTTCCTGACTCACTCCAGACCGAAGCGTAACGTGGACCCCAGGTGGTACCGAGGAAACCCAGACTTCCAGGCGTACTACCGCTACTACAGCAGCATCGGACACACTGAGGGGGTGAGACACTGTGTCATGAATCTGTCTGCTGTGAAGATAAAATACTCTGTGAACACATCAGCACCACATACTGTTACAGGAGACTTCACGTCTCAACAATTTATTCTAGAACTGTATATTACATCGTGTTAATCCAGTGAAAAATTCACAAGTGTTATTTATTAAATACTTCTCATAGTTCTGGTCACCTGCTTCCAGTGTGCACAGAGATGGAACAGAGTCTAGAGAGCTCAACTTCCAGAAACACTTTTTCAACTTTATTGTAAGACAAACGTTGCGTGGCCTTCATCAGGGACATTTTTTTAAAAAAAAGGTAAAACATGTATAAAAGACAGCCGATCATATAGATCCACACACAGATCAGTCTTGGCATCGCAAGAAAGAGGTTTTCTACACTTCAGGTGTTGCTGGAGTTTTGACTTCTTTACATGGTTACATCTCCCGGAGGTTTAAAGGAGCTCTGTGGAGCTTCTGTGTTGTGGTGAAAGCCAGTTGTTAGTACATGTTATTGCAACTCCTTACTGTTCTCTGTTCGAGGAGCGGAGAGAGGCACTGGAAGAGCGAGCATAAAGTCACATCGTTTGAAAATCCAACTGAGTCTTTTTACAAAGAAATCCACAGTCCAGCAGTGTCAAACTATCCCTACAAGTATTCCACAGGCATCTGAGAGAGACGGAAAGGTCTCATTTTTCAGGTCACGTTACAATCTGCTCACATATGGCCAATAAAAGAAGTGTAAATTGCAACTAATGGTTACAAAGGACAACTTAAAACCCTGAATCAGGCATTCAGATCACAAGTCGTAAATTAAAATGAATCTGTAAACTATCAAATGCATATTCCAGTTTATTTATGCTCATTAAATGCTTCTTCTCTTTAACTTCCCCGTCGTTTGTCTTCCTCCCTCTCAGCTCTACGAGATCGACAAGCTGCGGATGCTCTACCAGCAGATGAGGTACCTGGAGCACACCTACGGCCCCAACGCTTCGTACTTCCAGAGCAAGCTGGGCGTACCGATGCTCATGTGTGATCCAGCCACGGACAAGAAGTGCAAAGTCCCTCCTCCTCCACCTCCAATGAAAGGGGTTCCAAAGCCCACAGAGCCTCCTGCTCCTCCTCCTCCATCCATCTCCCAGGCTGACGTCCTCTTCCTGTGCAACAGGAAGGATCCTCTCTGCAAGCCCCACATCGTCTACATGCCCACAGGCGCCGTGCCCGTCCTCTGTGACCCCCGCTACCACCCCCACTGCACCCCCCAGAAAGCCACTCCAGAACCACATCCTCCTCCTCCTCCTCCCCCTCCACCCAAAAAGTCCGCCCCACCTCCACCAATCCTCGTCAAGAAGTCTCCCCCAGCTCCCATCCGCCTCTTCAAGGGCATGGAGTACGACTGCGACCCCTACTGGGACCCTGACTGCCTCATCGACCACCCACCTCGGGCTGTGAAGGGGAAGATCCTGCTCCCTCCGCCGCCGCCAGCCCCTCCTGTGGAGGAGGAAAAGAAAGAGGAGCCGGTGGAGGAGCCAGCTCCGCCTGCTCCCATCGAGAAGAAAGTACCACACTACCCTTACCCTTACTACTACGCAATGCCCTACGACCCCAGGGACGACCTGTACGACCCGTCCCGCTTCCAGTACCCACAGCCTGCTGCGTCTGCTGACGAGCCTGCGGAGGACAGTCAGTAAAACAACATGAAGGTGTTTCCAACTTTCAACGAAACAGACTTTTTTTTCATATCTTGGGGGGGATTTTAAAGGACAC
>CAEMYA010002105.1:91909-119237 GCA_903131615.1 Diplodus sargus
AGCCAGCTCCGCCTGCTCCCATCGAGAAGAAAGTACCACACTACCCTTACCCTTACTACTACGGAATGCCCTACGACCCCAGGGACGACCTGTACGACCCGTCCCGCTTCCAGTACCCACAGCCTGCTGCGTCCGCTGACGAGCCTGCAGAGGACAGTCAGTAAAACAACATGAAGGTGTTTCCAACTTTCAACGAAACAGACTTTTTTTCAAATCTTGTTGGGGATTTTAAAGGACACCTATTATGCTTTTTTTCTTTAGTGTTTGATTTAGGTTCTTGTTCATGTAAAATATCTTGAAAGTTACAAAGGTGGAAGTCAAAACCAGCAGGAGCTTCTCTCTCCCACAGAGAACGCTGCACCTGAAAGTCCTAGTTTGGTTGTGAGAATTGTTGCAGATTTTGTCTGAGCTGTTGTTTAAACTGTATTTACCATCGCTGTTGGAACAGCAGAAAAGCAGCTGTAAGTCAACACAAGCATGTAATGAAAATGGTTTTTGAGAAATGAGATAATAAAGTGTCACAAAACATTTTGGCATCAGTGAATGGACCGTTCTTCAGCTTTGGAAAAGTTGCAAGGAGACACAAAGGAAATAAAATGTTGCCCCCCTCTCAGCGCCACATGGCAGGTAGCAGCAGACTAATAAAGCCGACCTGCAGGCCGGGGGTCATTATGTCTAGTTCCGCTGTACATTTAATACCCATAAAAACGCTGACTCCTGTTAGACCCCCCTCCGCTTTTCCTGCCCGTCTGTCTAAACCTGGAACAGCAGGAACGCGGCTTCAAAAGACGAGCTAACAGCAAACACTCCTGATAATAAAGCTGCAGCTCCGTCAGCTCCACATAACTGACTTTTAATTTTTTTTCCAAGCGCAGGTCTCATTTTTATGATCTGTGTGCCGTATACTTACTGTAGTTTCTGAAACATTCAATTTTCGGAAGAAGAGGAGTCAAAGTCCCATGAAAAAAATCAGCAGATCATTTATTACATACAGAAACATGAAACAATAAAACAAACGGGGTAAAATAATAGAACGTTCATGTACAGTGGATTCATTCTGTGCATATCCAAGAAAGAGCTTTTGTACATATCTCTTATTGATTGGTGTACTAAGTGCTTTTAGACACACTTGTGGTTGAAACAGGTTTGAAAAGCTACTGAATGTGTTTTTAGCTGACCGAAATACAAACTAACCAAAAATAAAACGTAAACAAAAAAAAAAAAGGGAGACTGCAGTGCTCGTTCGTGACTCTGCTTCGGCTCACCGCCCGCTCAAAAGAAGAGTCCTCGCATCCTCCGGCCGATGCCCTGTCTGTCGTACAGGACGTTGAACTTGTTAATGAACTGGTTCATACTGTTGCAGGTCTTGGTGATGGTGCCTAAGTAGGCCATGAGGCCCACGTCATTACATTGCTGCGGGGGGAAAAAATAGGCACAGTTATCAAAAGCAAACGCCCGGTAATTCAGCACAGAGGGAGACGGACTGAGCTGACGACCGTGATGATTGTGTGATTAACAGCAACAAAAGAATCTTTCATTCTTAGAAGTTTCTGTCTTTCATCCCATACTGGCTGCTCTCATTGGCTCCCGGTCTGATTTATACTTTAAAATGTCCTCTCGTTCCCCTTTTCCTTTAAATAGCTTTTATTCTCTATATTTGATTTTATTCAAACTGACCTTTAGTATTTTGCCTTCTTGTTTTAGCTTCTCCTCAGTCTGGACTTCTTTTTGTGTGGCTACGCTGTTTAGTGTTGATCCTGTTATATCCTGAGTTTTCTGCTTTTTCTTTGTCAAAGTAAACCCCTAAAAAACATGCTACACAAATTTAGTTTCTCTTTCTCTTTCCTTCCTTCCTTCTTTCAACACACTGTAGCGATGGCTGACATCTTTCTTCATTTCAATAAACAGGCACCTAAGTTAATAACACATACACTGTTCATGCTCAAAAGCGAATACAGAGTGTATAAATCAGTAGTGGATAAAGTTTGCTCAGAACTAAAGCGCCCCTGTGCAGTTTTGTATAATAAAGCTTTATAAAGAGCCTCAGGTTTGTGCTTTGTCAAACACAATTTTAAGAAAAACATAGCCGAGCTCTCTGAAATATGCAAACAGTAGATATCGTGCATCAGAGGCATACAAATATTTTGAAGGGACAAAACATCTTGCTTACATCATAGAAGTCGGTTTTGAATTTGATGGTGCTGAGCACCGGCAGTCTGTGGCACAGAGCGTTCGCTTCTCTTAGGATCTCATGGTTAAACGGCACCTCTCCTGTGGTGGCACACAGCAGAGAAAAAACAAGTCAAAGCACCAATAGTGAGGTAAGAAGATGCTGACAGTATCAAAAACAGGCTTATAATTATGGAGTTGCTGTCAAGGGGCCTCTCTTAATGGTGTAAAAGTGAGGGAAGGAAACATTAAAGAACAGCTGTTTTCCGGACTTATTTTCACATTCTTCGCTCTCACAGCCTCGTTAAAAGGCCTCTATCATATTCTCACCTGCTTCCACAGCTTTGACGTACTCTAGGATGATCTTCACCCGGCTGTGGAGCATCTTTATCGCACTGTGCTGGGCTATAAGGTGTTCAGCAACTAACAGAGAAGACAGAGAGAACACTGGAGTTAAAACCTATTCAGACAGATTTGAATTTTTAAAGACATGTAGAGTTTAGTCAGCTCATAGCGCAGTCGTTTCCTCCGTATCCCTCAATCTAAATCTGAGGATAGAATTTAGCCTTATGCATTTCTCACAGAAGAGAACATTACTCCAGCCTCTCTTACCTGTTGAGTTTTCTCCGGTGCCGGTGGCCGTCATTCGAGCGACGTGGTCAACACCGATTCTCTCTGCTTCCTCTGTAGCCAGCGTGTACGTCAGCTCAGCAAACAACATGGTAGCCTAAATAATAACAAAAAACATACGTCTCAGATAAATCTGAAACAATTCTCTGGTGGGGGGAAGTGTGTTCACTGCTGAATGAAAAGGATGTGTAAAAGTTATGAAATATAAAAGTACCTCGCCGTTGATGATGTCAATCACAGATTCATAAACACTAACAGGAAGCTGAGGGGAGAAAGGACACATTGTTTAAAGCAGCTGTGTGTTAACACACCACTACAGTATTTTCTCATTCTTCAGGTAAAAACGGAGAAGAACTCACATCGGTGTGTTTGGTCATTGGGTTGAGCTTGAGGAAGAGAGGGCTCTCAATAATCTCACACACCTGGCAGACAAGACGGAAATAACATGGATGAGTCAACGGATGTCAGAGAAGTTAGAGATGTTCATCTCACCGAACACACTGCACCTTTAAACTTACCTGCTTGTGAATATGGATATCTGACTGGTCAGGTGGACCGCCTGTGGTGTACCAGCCTAAAAACTCCATTTCTTTGAAGACTTGTTTGACTGAGAGACAAAATAAATATTAAAGGCACAACTACAGCAAACATCTGACAACTGGATAATCATTTATCAGTAACTGAATCTAATGTTTCTTATCCATTGGTGTCGCATTTAGACACTAAAGACGTGTTGGCAGGTTTGTTAAGCAAATAGTGACCTGCAGAATAGTTATCGAATATTTTATTTATCATAGCTACCAAAAAAGAATTCGGGTAAATCTAATCCATCCAAGATATTTAAGGAAATGACCTCACAGATGTTGGTTTAACCAGTATAATAAATTAACTCACTTCCTGATACATAAGCAGGACAGGAGGCAATTAACTTACCTTCCATGTTATTACACAAACACTCTCCCAGGGAAACGCTGGCTGCACTGCATTTCATAAAATTTGTCATAAAATGAGATGTCTGAAAAGAGCTGTGTGTTCATCGTTTACACATACAAACCACTTACATTGTTCTTCCTTAGTGTAGTAGTACTCCTTGTCAATATGCACTCTGTCATCTATGGTGTGAGACAGCAACTCAAACGAGTTCATCACCTCGATGTTTCTCCCTTCTTGCTTCCCGATCAAGGCTCCAATCACTGAGCAGGAGGAAAAAAATGGCACATGAACAAGCTGCTTTGTTACTCCTGGTTACAGCTGTACACTGCTGTCATACAAACCCTGCATCGGTCGTCCCTCTTGTGAGCGGATGCGTATCCAGTGGTCGGATATGTTGAGGATAACCAGAGGGTGTAAGGCCACGGAGACGCTCCCGGTGACCCCTGAGGCCATAACACTGGGGCTGGCTACAGTCACAGACACAAAAACAAGACGGGGTTTAACACTACAGCAAATGCAGCAGTGCTGAGACAAGAAGCTGATCATCTGATCAGATGCTCGACTTACAAATTCACCCAAAAAATGTATCCCTTAATCAGCCTCTCTGTTATGGATCGTGGTAAATTGAAGATTGAGTGTTGCGTTTTTAACAACAACAGAGCCAGAAGACTGGCATTAGTTATTACCGATATATTATCAGAAAGATTGGAATGTGTTATGAGGTTATGTTACAATTGGCCAATATACATTCTATCTCTTTTATAAATAGGCCACAAAAATCCAGTCCAACTCTCGCTGAGCTTGCAGCCACAAATATTTGATAATATGACAAGTAGAGCAATCAGTGATTTGCACAAACACCCAATAACTTGTTACCTATACTTCAACTAATAGTGAAACTAACAATATAACACCATATTTCCTTAATCTGTTGTTGTATTTAGAGATCACCATTGATGCATCATTCCTGCTGAGAAAATGTATCTATAAAACAATCATCAGCACAATCCTTGATAAAGACATCGATTATAAACACAGTTAAATACAGAACGACAGAGTCATGTGTTGGTTCATCTCTGGACAGTTGACGTCCACGACCAGCGCTGATCTGAGGTCGGGTTGTTGTTACCGTCACTGAGGCTTTTCCTTTAACCTTCCCGTGCTGACAGATTTAGGTTTGTGTTCCTCATGCAAACTCCAGTAAGACAGAAAACGGCTGGACTGCCTCAGACACACACAGTGATGAATATGTTGACAGCTTTACAGCAGAGCCTGGTACGTTAACCCTGTCAGCAGGCACGCCACCGGCCTCCTTTAACACCGTGAATTCAGTTCTCACGTACACTCACGACATCAATTTACAACACATGATACAACCTGCAGACAGTTTCATAGTGATTTCAGGCAGAAATTGTGTGATAAGTGAGAAATACTCGCCTGCCCCATCCACTTCCATTCCTCCACCATTGCTGGTCGCCATCTTGTCCGGTAAACCGCGCAGGCGCACTGGACTGTTCAACTAACGGACGTTAGGTGGCAACATCGCTTCATCAAAATGTTTAAATAGATCTACCGTTTAATTACTGACATAAATTTGAGTGTGTTTTAAAGAAAATAACCGTGGTTTCAACCGAGACACAACATGTTAAGAATAAAGAAGCATATTTGATTTGTTCGGGGAGTTCTGGCTCGGTCCTACCGGCGGCGGGCCGCTGTTTCCCGGGGATTGCTGATGTGAGCGCAACCTGTGTGCGTCGGGATATCAGTCCGTGTCCGAGGTTTAAAGAGTTTTGTTTACAAAATGGATGAATTTAAACCCTGTAATCTGGATTACTTTCCCGAAAACATTTTAATTGATGTGTTGTCGTATTTGAGCGTGCGGGAGCTCGTCCGAGCCGGGAGGTAAGAGAAATGAAACTTTGCTGACAGTATTTGACCAGTTATTCGTCTTGTGCAACAAAAGTCAGTGCCTGCTCTTTCTTTATTGTGACTCATGTCACATGATTAAGTTATTTGTTGTATTTTACGCTGTTTTGTAGAGTGTGTAAGAGATGGAAACGCCTCGTTAAAGACCAAAGACTGTGGAGAATTGTCGATCTGACTGCATGGAAAGGGGTAAGAGCGTTTCTGACAATGTGGCTTTACCCTTCTTTCCATTTGCCCTTTTATACAATGTAGTGTTTACTTCATCCACAATAATTAAAAAATCTATGTAATGTGATGTAATTGCTGTACAACACGAACAAGTCCTGAGTCCCAATGACGCTTGTTCCAATAGCAATAACTTTACCACTTCCTTTTCCGATAAATAAGACGAGCTGAGAGTCCACTATCTATCTTTAAAAACAAAAAACGTAATCAGCAATCTTTGTGTTAATAAGGAACTGGTGTTAAAAATGTCAGTGACAACAACAATTAGAGTAGAAGAAATGTACGCCTTCATGTCCAACAGATCTCACCTCAGGTCTTTAAAAAACATATTTTGTTAGTAAGCAGCTGCTGCTGAAATTATCAATCTTGCCTCTTTTTTAAATATATATATTTATTTTTTGCCCTTTGAGACAAAGTTTGCGAATTTAAAGCTGCTGTGAGTGATATTTCTATTCTAAAATAAGTGCTCAACAGCTCTGTATTACAACAGTTATCAGTGTTATAGAGTGTTTGGTCAGTAATCCATGTCTCTCGTTCCTCTGCTAATGCAGTAAAAGAGAAAGGAAATGTCTGGTATCCCTGCACACTTTATCCTATCAGGACAGAGAACCATAACGAGGCCGTCCTGTCTGCTGGCTGCAGAGAGCAGGATTCTCCTGTTTGCTGCTATTTCTGGTGATAAATGCATCGCATTCATGTGATGATGTAGAGATGAGGGAGGGGATTTCTTACTGCATAATAGACAGGAAGTTGGCAAAAACAATGACAATGCTCAAAAATGAATCAGTCTTAGATCAATAACCTGTACACATAAATATTTCAGAGTTCTGTGGAGGTGTAGGGACCCACAGAGCTGTGACCACCTAGAAAAGCAGATGAAAGTCTTCTATGTTCTCCAGCACCTTTGACTAAACATTTAGCGCTCATCATTATTCCCCTTGCACATGTTTATAAATCTACTGTTTATTTCTATAATTGGTCCTTTTTCATTTCTTATAAAATATTCTTATGAAATATGCTCTGTGGATGTTGTTTGGTCATACGCCTCTGATGAAGTAAATGTTATTACATAGGAATTGTTTGTGCAATTATTGACAGAAACCATCTTTCTTCTGCCTCCCATCCCCCGACCCTCAACCCTCACATGCCCACTGTCCACTGTGTGTTAGGTGACCTCCCGCATACTTTGGCTCCTGCTGCGTCAGTACCTGGGTTGTGGACTAAGGTGCCTAAGGTTGCGTGGTTTGCTGCTTTCTGCCCGAGGGGGCACCTTCCTCTCTGAGTCTTGGCTCAAATCCTTGTCCACAAAGTGCCCTCGCCTGACCAAGCTCTATCTTCTGCATGCGGACTTGAGAGGCCTGCCCAGTTGCCAGCTCCTACCTGCTTCTTTGCAGGTGCTGGAGCTGCGAGGTTGTGAGCTGCCCCGCGAATTTTTCAATCAGGCTCCTACTTCCCAAGACAGAGCAGAAGCCACATCAAGTGTTGGTGCTCAGCAGCAAAAAAGGAATCAGAAAGGAAAAGGCCTTGCCTCTCCATCAGGGATTGGTATTGGTAGGTTAGTCCTTAATAATGTGCCCTCTTTCACGGACCAGCATCTGCAGAGTCTGACATCATGGGAGAGGCTCATTCGGTTGGAGCTGCGCGACACCTTTCGTGTGACAGCCAACGGGCTCAGAAGCTGCGCTGCCAAGGACGGCGTCTGTGGTGTGGAAGGCCTTTCCAGGCTCAAGTTTCTAGAAATAGGCATCACTGGGCGGCAAGGTTACCAGTTACAGATGGCCTCCCTTGGTCTGGGGGCAGGATGGCTCGGACTGGAGGAGCTGAGTCTGGGTGGTAAAGAGGTGGGGCCCGGCCTGCTCTGTGCCAGCCGTCTGAAGGACCTGAAGTGTCTGTGCCTGTGGGCCTGCACGCTCAGCGAGATGCAGATAGTCCGGAGCTGCAGGATGCTCCGTGGGCTACGCAGGCTGGAGTTTTTGGACGTAATCTTCCAGCCTCGACAGTGTCCACCAGTGGTGGAAGGGGAGGGGGAGGGTGAGGGGGAGGGTGGTCATGGTGGTGATGGTGGTGATGGTGATGATGGTGGTGATGGTGGTGATGCTGCCGGAGAAGAGCAGAACAACGAGGAAGCTGAAGGTGGAAATAACAGCAATGATGAAAACAAGCCGCTAGATATGAATGATCCCATTCCAAGTTTGCGTCGCTCACTTGCTGTCCTGCTGCCGTCCTGCACACTAGTTTTCACCAACTGCTCTGTTCAGATCAGTGCAGACTAGATGAGGTTTCCTCTACTAATGTATACAAATGGCCCATCTGGATCACTGTCCTTCACACTGGCATCAGTGATTTTATCTACGGTTATGGATTCAATGAATGAACTTAGTTTTTATTATTGTGCCATGAATATAACTGTGCCCAGCCCACATGGGCTGCAAGATATCACAAACTCATTGTCGGCTCCAGAGTGCTGCTTATACGTTTTCAAACAAAACTACAAAGAGGCAACCAAATTCATCAATATTCAAAACTTCGTGTCAACAGAATTTAAAAATCACTGGCCAAACATCTACTGAATAATAGGGTAGAAATCTAACTAAATTGTCCATCTAGCCTTTTTTTCTAGGATTCTGAAACTATTTTCCTCCTGAAAATGTTTGAATCTGACAACCTCAGTATGCAGAAGAAGAAGTTCTGTATCATGCAACTCAAAATCTTCGGCTTCCACATACGTAAAATATTACATATAATTCAGGGCCATACTTTTGTGCATACATCTATGCATTCATTCGCATATGTTTTTAGTTTTGGTTTAGACGCAATATTTTTAAACCAATTTCCTCAAACTTGAATAAAAGCTTACTTTTAATGGAGCTATATGTTGTGATATTGAACATTTTTATGGAAAATCAACACGAGCGTCCCTGATCGACCCTGATCAAACGATCATGTTGCCACAGAGCAGTCTTGCTCTTTGATCCTCAAAGACTCAGACATATTGAATTTGGAGATAACACATTATAAAAAAGTTTTGAAAGGTCTGATGGTAAATATATTTATAGTGTCTCACCGTATGTATCATTTCATTGTCCAACCCTGCTGCTTGACTCTGTGTTTCGAGGTAAATCAGTGGGCAGTCTCACTTCCAAACTGATTGCTCACATGGAATTAAAAACTCATTTTTTAGCAAAGTCTTTAAAAGTCACAATATAAAACAAAACATGGATTTGTCACAGCAAGACTGTAAAGTCATAAGACTAAAGACATAAGCAGGTGTCAGCTACTATCTGAAGCATACTGCTGGCAACCATCCACCTGTTTCCTGTTGCTTCTCTCCTTTTTGCTGATGTTTACATTCAGGAAACTGTATCTGTTACAAGCAGGTGTTTGGTTTTGAAGAAGGAGCACAACGCATATTTAAACAAATCTTTATCATGTCCCAATTGATGGTTACTACACCATTTTTAGAATTAAGAAATGATCATTGTAAATGTAAATGTATTTTTATTGTGTTCATGAGGAAAAACATGGAAGAACTGTGTCATTGACGTGAATTGCGTTGAATTTAAACCATTTTAATTTCACATTCTTTAAAATGATAAATGAGCAATTGTTTTGAATAAACCTACATTGACTAAATAAATCTCTGTCATTTGTCTTTTAATTTTTTTGGTTACTTGCATCATTCTTCAGGAAAACTCAGGAAATCATCAACAACAATTCTTCTTCAAACATCTGAGCTGCAACAAGAAGGAAAGGAAACAGTCACTGAATTAAATAGCTCAACAAAAATGAATCACTGCCAATGTGGATGGAGAATTAATAGTAAGTCATATTTCTTAAGGGAAAAACACAATACTTTCTCAGGTTTCCAGCTTCTTTAAAGTGACGTTAGCCTGCTTTACTTTGTATAATAAGAGTGAGAGGTTTTTGGATGAAATCTTATGTATGTCATATATTTTATCCAGAGATAAGCGATATCATAACGTAACAGTTAAAAAGCTATTTGACGACGGTGGTGTCTCACGGTAGCGTGGCCGAGCGGTCTAAGGCGCTGGATTAAGGCTCCAGTCTCTTCGGGGGCGTGGGTTCGAATCCCACCGCTGCCAGTATCTTTTTTTTCTTTCAATTAAAAAAGAAATCATTGCTTTCCACCTCAGCTCGATGTTAGATTGTTAATGCTGTGAATGACGTGCACATATGGTACCAAACACGCCAGTGGTCAATGTGATGACGTTTATTGTCTATGACAACTTCTGTAGTTGTATTTAGCCACTTGTTATGAACCACGTGAGCGATTTATAATAAAATTGCACGTATTTTTAAATGATTATTTCATGTCGTAGAACAAAACGTGTAAACCTTGTTGTAACCACAGACTTTATTTCAGACTTTCGACCAAAAAACCATTCTGAAACGTAACCGGATGTGCAAAAATGCTAACTGTTTTCCGGTTTTAGGACTACAGGCCACATCACCCTGTTGTTCACATTAATGCGTTTTGTAATCGTTATAACCACTTATCCTTCAATACCTGAAAGATTTTCCATACTGTATTTATTAATAAGTGAACTCGACTTTTACTTTGGTATCGAAGCCCTCGCTTTTCAAAGCTCTTCCGGTTTACCGGCAGTTTTAGAACGAACTGTACTTCCGGGTCAAACCCGCCTCGAACTTCATAAACCATAACAGAAACCCTTCGCGTTCAGGGCGGATTTTACCGTAAGTGTTGTCAGTATAAGCTACTTTAATCAGCCGAATCAAAGTTTAGGCTAACTTCGTTCCAACATGGCTGGTTTACCGCCCGGAGACCCGCAGCTGGTCTCAATGATCGTCAGTCATTTAAAAACACAAGGACTCTTCGACCAGTTCAGGAGGGACTGCCTGGCAGACGTCGATACAAAGGTAACGGATCAACACACCTTTCCGTGTGTTAAGCGACTTTTAGTTTGTTGTTTAAATGACAGTGAAACATTAATGGTTAATCATTCTTTAGGAACATTTAAAGCAGCTGTCTGTTTTCCTGCCTCTCATCATAAACACGTCCTATAACGTTAATCAGCCGATCAGTTGGCCAGAACATTATCTATGTGAGCAGCAGGATTGGAGCCAATTTTATCTACGTTTTATCAGCCACTGATTTTCATTAATTTCCTTTCATTTAAGTACATTACAATAATCAACTTGGATCACTTTTAGGAGCCTTTATTGAGTCAGAATAGCTGCTTATTGACCTGTGATGATTTATTGATGAATGGAATGAAATGAAATAAACAGATTTTTTTATTTTGACTTTACTAAAACTAGAGCCTGACCGATATATTATTTCAACAGCAGATATTGGCCTTTCACTGATGTGTCAGTATCATACTTACTTCACTTTTTCACTGTACTGAAGTCCTTTTTGACATTTAAGTTTGTTGCAAAACTTAAAGTATCTTTTTCACGTGTTTGACAACCACATTGGAGGATCCATTGCAGAGAAGTTGTATTTATGTATGTTTACATTTATACTTGAATGGAAAGCTCAGTGGATAAGACCGCTGTGGTTTAGTACAGGCACTGCACTCAGTTATAAGTGGAGTAGGATGATGCTGGGGTCAACGAGGTCCGCATCAGTGCAGCCTGATGAGAATTGGGCTACTGGAACACCTTCATAGCGGAGAATATGGAACTACTGGAATGCCACTTCATGAGTTACCCCAGTGAGAGGTCGGGTTCGAAAACCCCAAATCTAGACTAACAGAGAACAACTTCTAGCTGAGCGTTCCAACATCAGCAATTGGGAAAAAAAGTTATCGCAGCCAGAGTTTGATGAGGTTCAACAAAATCCCTATGGTGAGGGGGAACCAGAACGACAGGTCAGGGGGGATCAACATCCCCACACTCTGATATTGAGAGGATAAAGTCTGCTGGCTGCACAAGATACAGGAAGTATTGTTATTCAGTAATTCATGTTTTACAGTTATGGGCTGTGCACGATGGGATTAACTGGGATCATATTCTTGCTTTTTCTCTTGCAGCCAGCTTACTTGAACCTGAAACAAAGAGTGGACAACTTTGTCTCTAATCACCTCTCCAACCACACATGGAGCCCTCACTTGAACAAGAACCAGCTGAGAAACAACATCAGGCAACTCGTGCTGCAGTAAGTGAGAATGAAGCTACTTCCACCTCCTGTTCTTCATCTATGCGTTGTGATGTTTTTACAACAATGTGCAAGAAGTTAAATGAAACTGCTCTTCCTAGATCAGGGATGCTGGAGCAGGGAGTGGACAGAATCGTGGCCCAGGTGGTGGATCCCAAAATCAACCATATCTTCAGGCCACAGGTGGAGAGGGTGGTCCGAGAGTTTCTGTCGCCCGGCAGCTGCTCAGAGGAGCCGCCGGCCCCGCCGCCTTTACTGGAGATCAAACCAGACAGCAGCATTCTTGAGCAAGGTATCCACATTTATACAACCAGTATACATAAACAGCACAGATGTACCCAGACAACAAATAATCAAATGACAAAATACAATGATATTAATCACACTCTACTACATCTTTACAGCGCCGTCTTCTGCTCCAGCCACCACCTCAGCCAGCGACGCCATGTCCATCCTGGACACCATAACATCTCTCAACCAGGAGGCCAGCAGCAGGGCCAGCTCAGCCACAGATAAAGGACGCAGAGGCCAAACCTCAGATGACCTCATGCAGCTGGAGGAGGAGGGCGAGCAGGACATGAGCATTGATGAGGACGGAGACGGCCAGTATGATGGGAGGACGCTGGACGAGGCGGAGGAGCTGGCATCAGAGGTCCAGGCGTTGGAGGTGAAGACAGAGGACACTCAGGAGCAGGTGGACCTGGGGAGAGAGGGGCTGATAGAGGAGGTGAAGATGGAGGAGGAGGAGTCGAGAGGCCAGGAGCTGACAGAGGAGGAGAAAGATAAAGGTGTCGCCAAAGCGTCTGGAAAACCAGCAGAGGAGAAGCAGGATGACGATCAGCTGAAATCTACATGTCAGGCCAAGCAGAAAGCCAGAGAAAGGATAAAGGAAGGTGAGCTGTTGTTCACTCCGAATGTGTTTTTAGTCTGAGATGCTGATATTCTTTTTTTTTTTAAATGGAGTAAAAGAATTTTAAATATTGGTGTGTCTGTTCCCCGCAGAATACTTTTTGGAGGACTCGGACCTGGACGGGCTGAGCGACATCACGGTGAGCTCTGTCCACACCAGTGACCTGTCGTCGTTCGAGGAAGAAAGTGAAGATGAGGAGCAGCCGTCTGATTCCTCTGAGGAGGGGGAGCTTCCACCAGATGGTCTCAACTTTTCAACACATTTTGAGCAGTTCACTGTATTTCTTGGATCCCTTCTAGCACAGATATTTAGTCCTGAGCTCACCTCACTGTGTTGGACCCTTTGTGTGTTTTTCTGTCATCAGATGAAGGTGAAGAAGCAGAAAAGACACAAGGCAGCGGCGAAGTGGGAGAGGAAGATCGTAAACCTCGCCGCAAGGCCTACGTCCACAAGCCCTTCCTCTACTCCCGCTACTACAGCGACTCGGATGACGAAGTCACAGTGGAGGAGCGTCGGAGATCTGCGGTGAGTTGAACAGCATGAACTTTAAATCTAAACGTTTTTATGGTCCTTGTTTTTAATTTTTTGTTTGTTGTTTTTTGTTCTCAATGGTGTTCCTCCAGGCAAAGGACAAAGAGGAAAGGCTGCTCAAGAGACAACAGAACCGAGAGCGAATGGAAGAAAAGCGTAAACAGAAAGCAGCGCAGGCCGAAGAACAAGGTATTTTTGGGACCATCACAGTTATTTAAGATTTTATTGCAATAGCTTGAGTTTCTGCAGGACTTTCAGGTTGCATGATATAAGTACTGGATGAATGTGTATTCATGTTTATTATTTAATTGTGTCTAAATGTTTTCTGCAAATGTGTTTCTGTTTATGTCACAAAATGTAAACGTGTGTGATGTCCAGTTTCTTCAGTCATGCTTCCTGTCCTCATTGTTCCCATCTATAAACTCTTAACTTGTCCTTTAACTTGTGACTGTAACCGTTCATCGAGCTTCATTCCCGACACAGATCGTAAAAAGCAAAGGAGCGGGGACGCTGCAGGGCTGGAGGGCCCCAGAGCAAAAGAGGCTCGCAAAGAAAGGAAAGTTCTGGAGAAGAAAATGGCTCTCAACAGGAAGAGGAAGCTAGACTCCAGGTAGAGAACCGAACAGATGCCGCTAAATGAAACAGTCAGATGTTTACATTTACACCATGCTAAAACTAAACGCATTCCTCCATCTCATCCGTCAGGAAAGAGGGAGATGTTTCCAGCAAAAAGAGAGGAGATGCAGAAGGATCCAAGAAAGCGGTTTGTGTAAAACAGATTTCATTATAGGGAAACAAGTTTGATCTTTGACTGTTGAGATGTAAAAAGTACTTTTTGTGTTTTGTTGTTTCATAATTAGGAGCCAAAATCATCTTCAAAGACTCCGCAGCCGAAACTAATCAGAAATCTGTCAGAATCTACATCGTCCGACGAGAGGCACAGGAGGATGAGTGGCAGCGTCTCAGAAGATTCCAGCGAAGCCAAAAAGCTGTGCGACAAAGGCAGAGCGCACTCCTTCTTCCTGGAGCTGGAACAAGGTTCCCAAGAGGCTCTTAAACAACGTTCAGTTGGGAAATTTGATAGGTTGTCCCGCAAAGAACCGCACTCTAAAGAACGCAAAGAGAAAGAGCGCAGCTTGTCAGATGAACACGCCAAACTCAAACAAAAGCAGGAGAAAAAGTCTGAACATCAGGCAGATGAATCTCAGCAGAAGGAAGGTGCTGCTGGTAAAGTGTCGTCTGAAGAGAAGAAGTTTAAGATTAAAAGCGAGAAGAAAACCACAAGAGAAGGAAAGCCGTCTGTGTCAGAGGTGGTGGCAGATGAAAGTCCTAAAGATGCTGCTGTGAAGAAGGCGAAAGCTCCGTTTGTAGAGGCTGTCAAAGCAGAGAAGGACAAAATCAGGGAGAAGGAGAAAGATAAGGAGAAGAGCAAAGAAAAGGAGAAGGTCAAAGGAGAGAAAAGTTCAGCTAAAAGTGATTTCAAACAGCTGCTTCGTCCCGATTCTGCTGGTTCTTCTGAGGATCGGTCTGACATGGAGCCCGGGATGGACGGCAGCAAGAAGAAAGAGAAACACTCCAAGGAAGTCCTGAAGAGGTCCAAGAGCCACACAGAGGAGAGACCGGGAGACAAACCCAAATCTAAAACAGAGAGCAAAGACAGTGAGAAGGAAAAGACAAAAACAGATCAAGATGGCCAGAAATCAATAAAGTCCAGCTCTGAAACCGACAAAGATCCAAAAAGGGTCAAGCCAACAGAAAAAGGAAAAAGCGTGGACAAATCTAAAACAAAATCAAAAGAGGAAGCAAAGACTCTGTTATCAAAGACGGATAAAGTTCAGAGTTCAGAGGTCAGAAGCACAGGAGGTGCATCCGTCAGCAAACCAGAGACAACGAAGGAGAAGAAGAAAGAGGGAAATGCGAAGGAGCAGCGGAAAGTCTCAGAGGAGCCTCTCCACGAGAAACCGGAAAACAAGAGTGCAAAGAAAAAACTGGAGAAGAAGGAGAAAGTCCCAGACAAGAGAGATGATAGCCAAGAAGAGAAGAAAGCGCCTAAAGACGACAAACTGGAAAAGTCTGAT
The DNA here is from genome assembly GCA_903131615.1 of Diplodus sargus. Classification (NCBI taxonomy): domain Eukaryota; kingdom Metazoa; phylum Chordata; class Actinopteri; order Spariformes; family Sparidae; genus Diplodus; species Diplodus sargus. The sequence continues at coordinate 107,454 of CAEMYA010002105.1, forward strand.
AAATCTTCAAAGTCGTCAGTTTCCTCGCTGAGTCTAGATGCAGACGAGCTGCCGAAGAAACGCGCTCTCTTCCAAGACACAAGCACCGACTCCGACCCCGTCACCACCACCGTCACCACCTCCTTCTCAGACGACACCTGCGACGCTTTGAGCGACATCACCCCCGAGCCACCTGAGGGCGAGACGGAGTCGCGGCTCAGTGAGATGCCAGCTGTGCCGGCCGAGGCCGACGCTCTGCTGACTCTCATGGACGTCTGCACCTCAGCAGAGGCGAGACTTCCTCCTGAGGGCAGTCGAGAGGACGCGGCGGCTGAGATGACTCTGCAGGATGCTGATATGAAGATGAAAGAAGCAGCTCTGACTCTGCTCTCCATGGATCCTGACAGCACAGTGTCCTCCAGTATAATCTGTCAAGATGCAAGGGAAGAGACTGAGGTGACTCACACTGCGCCGCAACCGATGGAAACCGCTGCAGCTGAACAAGAAGAGCAACATCCTGCGATGGACGAACAAACCGCTGCTGAAACTGAGTTCACAGCCACTGAGCCGTCACCAGTTACATCTCAGGAAACTGTTGAGGTTGTTGCTGAACAACCAAACGCTACAGGTAAATAAAAACTGATGGCATTGTTGGCTACTAAACATGTCAGAATGTCTTTCTAAATATGAATGTGTGTCTCTTTTATAGATGCGTCTGACAATTCAGAGAAGGAAATGGACGTTGCAAGGGTTGAAATTTTGGAAACTCTGGCTTCGCAGGTAAATAAAGAACACACATTTATAGAATTAAATTCCAGTATTAAAGGATTAGGTGCAGATATGGAATACAGTATTTGTGTGGAAGTCCACCATGTTGTGCTGCCATGTTTTAAAGTAGCCCAGAATGGACGACCACTGCTTCCAGAGAACGTCTTTTATGTTTTTCATGGTTTTAGCAGTCGATGATGCTGAGACGAAGGCTTTTCAGCTGGTTGTAATCTGCAGCCTCACTGCTGGATACCTCTTAATCCTCCACACGCCTTTGTCCTGTTCACCCACAGAGATATCCATCCATTGCCTTTTATTTAGCCTATTTCACGACTTCCATTAAGCTTCGTTTGGATCACAAACTTATTGTGCAGATCCAGACAAAAGGGATGGATACAGGAATTTTGTTTGAAATAGGGCAATAACTTTCCAATGAATAGTGCGTAGATCGATCATGATGGAAAAAATCCATTCCTGTCTTCTACACAGGAGGATGACACAGCCTCAAATGAAAATCAGGCTCCTGTAAATGAAGATGAAGCCAAATGTGCAGAAGTTGCTCCTGAAACAGAGCCGGATGAAATAACGGCACCAACAGCAGGAACTAGTAAAGAAGGTACGATTTCTTTTATCTCCTATTTTAACTGAAATTCAGTCCAGTACAACAATCTTATTTTGTGATTTTTGACGAAGGGTTTTTTCTCTACAATATTTCAGCTGCTGATGAAGTCGTGTGTGAACCAGAAGAGGTCAGAGGAGCCGCGGAGGAACGTGCAGCCTCAGCTGTTTCTGATGCCGCTGAACAAGTCTCAGAAATGTCCAGTGAACGAGGTGAGTGCTTGAAAAAACACGCAACGTGACTCAAAGTAAAAGAACAAGAGCTTTTTCTTTTCTTGGGCTGATTATTGACCATAACAAGTTCTTGTTACTGTAGAACAAACTGAGCCAGATGTTGAAGACACAAAGTCGAGCCCCAAGGTGAGAAACCAATCATGTGCTGGTTTACACATTTTTTACTTTCTTTAAGATTTTTAACATGAGTCTGAAATTAAAAGTCATCTTTCTTAAACAGCAGACGGAGGACGAGGTGGCTGAGGACGAGCAGGCCACGATGGAAGTAGATAACAGTGAGTCTTCTCTCTTTATTTCATTAAAATCTTTCTAAATACTGTTATTGTATCTGATGGATATTTAAGTATATTCATAAAAAGCTGTAAAATAGGATTACACATTTTAATAGTGCCTCTTTTTGACCCGAGGTGAAGCAGAGAGTAAAACGATGGAGGAAGAAAATGTTGCAGAAGAGACGACGGATCCACAAACTGTAAGTGTTAAACATCGTCCACTTTGTTTACATCTAAACGACCAGTAACATTTGCACCCATTATTAATATTACTGCTATAATTCCTTTTGTTGATCTGTGTGTCCTTCTCATAAATGATGTTTAGGTGGAACACAACGTCCCGGAGAAAACTGAGGAGACGAAGGAAAGTGAAGCTGACAGTCAGTTCAAACTTGTCAAACAAATCAGTGAGTCATGCAGTTTTTAAAAATGCTGATTAATACAGATTTTAATCTCATGTCTTTTCTTATTCCTCCACTCTTTCTCAGTCATCACTATTTGTTTTGTGTTTTCCAGGTAACGTCTCCAGCACAGACAGCCAGGAAGATGAGAAGGGATCGGACGTGTCAGAGAAGGTTTGTTTGAAATCACGTATGCAGTAAATGCAGGTAGAGCGTCGCCTGCTTTCTGTGCTGACGCTCTGTGTGCTGACGCTCTGTGTTGTGCAGGAAGAGAAGACGGAAGGACGCGGGAGACGTAAACGAAAGCTGTCCACTCATAAAGTTGCAGCAGTGAAAGAATCTGTTGACGAGAAGGATGAAATGGAAAACAAAGAGCAACCATCAGCTGAGGTAAATACAACTTTGTTCACCTTTATCAAAATAAAATCATATCAGAGAAGGAACAACAGTTCTTACTCATGATTTCGACTGTTTTTTCTTTCTTCAGGAAACGGATCAGGAGAAGGTCGTGGCAGTCAGAACCCCACGTAGGGGTCGATCATCCAGAACCAGCGAGGAGTCGGAGAAGGAACCAGAGAAACTGGAGGAGACTCCGAGTCGCGGAGGAAGACGATCGGGAGCCAAAGGAGCCGCTGCCGGTAAGACTGCTTATTATTATAGTCTAAAAAAGATTGTGATTGGTCGGGGTTTGAATTATGGAGATAGAAGATTATTTATGCCTGAAACACGCATTATGTGCTTCATTATTCAGAAATATTGAAGTATACTCCTGCTCTCTCTAATCATGGGTGTTTTGACTTTTCTGTGATGTTGCTCTTATTTTAGCCTCAGATGATCAGAAGGAGGATGAGAATAAAGACGAGGAGGACGCAGAAACGTCGCCACAGAAACCAGCTGAGAGTGAAGAGGTACATTAACATGCAACGTGAACATCAAACTGAGTTCCCAATTAATAGAAAAGAAAAGTCAAGATTATGAATAATTAAAGAAGAAACTTGGATTAGCGAGCATGATGTGCCACTGTGTGAGTGATGTATGCTGAAAAAGGAAGCGGACATGTGTTGAGGGCATTTCACTGCACCTTATCTTTCATAGTGTGTTCACAACATTTTTCCAATCTGTAGACGACTGAAGAGGAAAGTGTGCCAAAGAAAATCGGACGTCGTGGAAGTCAAGTGAGTCTGCCGTCTCCTGTTCCAGAGAACACTGAAGCTGCAGGAAGCTCCGACTCCAAAGAGACCAGAGACACACGTATGTTATTTTATTCAGGTCAAATATATTCACTCTGCTTGTGTTGTTGTTTAACTGATGGAAGGAACTGCGTGTGATTTCCTGGATTAAGCACTTTGTAAATGGTGAATAAAGTTAGTTGAACTGCATGGAGTTGCTGTCATCACAGTCAACAAGCTGTAAAATGGTTTGAATGAGTAATTATTAAATTATAGTTGACATGAGGGAAGACGTGCAGCTTTTCTATGATTTTAAATTTGACCGAATGTAAAAAAAATGATGATGACATTGAACATTTCATACCAGGTACACCAGCAGTGAAGAGGAAGAGGTCCGAGGAAACGGAGGAAACGGAGGAAACGGAGGAAACTGTGGAGGTGAGATCTGTCGTCTTGGTGGATTAAAGGATTCTTAAATCTGTGTTCACTTCTCTGGTTATGTGTCTTCATGTGTATTCAAATTGTAATTCTGCAGGAAACCCAGACTGAAGAGGAAGTCGAGAAGGTCAACAGTCAACAGGAAGAAAGTGAGCAGCAGCCTGAAAAAGATAGTGGTAAGAACACACACACACACACACACACACACACACACAAGCTCAAATTAAATTAGAATTTATACTTTACTTATACTACTTTATACTTATTTAATCTATAATTTTATTCCACACTGTGTCCAGAAACACAAAACTTACCACCTGAATACGTAATGTAGAGATGAAACATCACATAATGTGGTTAGTTTGATCATTACAGTCTCTGTTTTTGTCTGTTTTCCAGCTTGTTCTCCTTCAGTGAGTCAAACAGAAGAAGAAGAAGTCAAAGATGAGATCAGCAGCGAGAAGAAAACAGACGAGGTATGTTTGTTTTAGTTATCAGTTGTTCTGTTTGTCGTCACAGCTGTTTGTGCATCAATCACTCTTCCTGTTCTGTCTCTGTTGTCTGTGTGAGGACTTGATCATGTTTATAGCTGCTGTGCAGAACTTTTGTCTCCCTCGTGTGGCAGAGAGAGTAACGACACAAACGCTTCTGACCGCAGAGGCTCTGCAATACATTTATCTGCTGTAGCCGACTGCACGCTACAGTTGCGTCTTTCTTCTTTTCTGGTGTGCCAGCGTGGCAAAGACGCCACAGAATCCAGATTTTAAAAAACTCTGTAGTACTGTTTAATATTGAGATATTTATCTGGCTCTGATGGACTTAATCAGGATTGTCTGGACTATTTGGGGAAGGCCTAAATGTAACAGATGTTAAACTCCAGCAGGTTTAAGTTTTTCCTTTAAATGTAGGGCCTCATGTTTTAGCTCGTGTCCGTCAGTGTTTGTCAGCAGGATTACACAAAAACTCCTGAACAAATATTCCAGAAACTTGGTTAGATGTTGGATCTCGGCCCAGAATAGACCGCATTAACTTATCGTGTTTTTATATTTCCTGACTTTATTTAACATTGGCAGAGGTACGTGCTCTACATAACGCCATTCCTGTCTGAAATATCAGCAGGTGTAGGGTTTTAACTCTTTGTTCATATGTCTCCAGGTTGAGGAGGAGCAAACCCAAGAGGACCAAGAGACGACTCCAAAGAGAGCCGGTCGGAGGGGACGACCACCGAAGGCGGCGGCAGCAGCAGCAGCTGCAGACGATCCAGGTGAGGAGATTTAAAACTTGATCTAAAGTAAAGGTTCGTCTTCACAGTGTTTCCAAACAGCTTCACAAAAAAAGGGATACAAATCTGCATCTGTGACCTTTTTTTGTTTCTCTCAAAGACAAAAAGCCTGAAGAGAAAGACAGCGAGCAGAACGATGAAGAGGAGGAGGAGGACGATGCTGAGAGAGAGGGGGAGGAGAAAGGAACTGCGACCAGAGCGACCACGCGCTCTGCAGCTCGCCTGGAGGCCGAGAGGTAGTTTAACAGAACCAAGTGACCACAATAATATGTCATAGTGATGTAATAATGAATAATCACTCCAGTAAAATCACCCATCAGTCAAGCTTTATTGGAAATGTGTTCTTCATTTACAACATTTGCGGTAAAAACCTGCAGTAAAGCGAGTAATTCAGATTTAATTAGATCACCTAAATCTTCTCTGATCACAGACGTGTCACCAGAACAGCTGCAGATAAATTCTGTCAGCAGCGAACTCATCAGTGCAGTTCTGAGACTCCGTCAGTGATTTCTGCCGCTGCATGTTTGCCCTCCAGCAGGCCTCATCGCTGTCACATCCTATTAAACCGAAGCAGGGGAAGATTTAGCACTAAAGCAACAACTGTTGTTTCATATTTGTTTTTATTGCTCCTCAGAAACAAGCCAAGTAAACCATCCACCCGGGCAAGTCGACAGAACGGTAAAGAGGAGACCGCAGCTGGCACACGGTGAGTTTGTCTCATTGAGGTTCAGCAGCAGCGACGAGCTTAAAGGGGAATCCGACCAACCGGCTGCTCGGCCGCTGCTCCGTGAAAGAGAACATTTCACCAAACGCTTTTCCCGGAATTTCAAAATGTTTTTTGAGGTATTAACTCCAAAAATAAAAACAAGAAATCTTTTTTTGCATGGCCGAACCTGTTCGTGCTCTACAGGTACAAGATCACTGTCGACAACCTGTGAATAACTTGATTTGATCATTTAATATTTTTCTTTATTTGAAGAGTTTATTTAGACTTTGTGTTCACTTTGTACACGTCTAACTGAGGCACAAGTCTTTACTTGAGTAAATGTAACTTCAGGCTATTAAAGATCCTGTTGTACAATTTTACGGTAATTGTACTTTAGTACTTCCTTTCTTTGTTTAATGTTTAATTCTTCCACTCTACTACATTTTAGAGGCAAATATTGTACTTTTAATGTTATTACCTTTATTTGCTGCATCAAAGCCAAAGCAGAACATTTTATCATATATGTATAAAATAATCAGTTTATTTTATCAGCAATCAGATAAAAAGATAATAAAAATAGTGATTCTGATCATCAAAAAGTGTTTAATATCAGCAATCGGCTAATAATTTGTTCGACCCCATATATAATACACAGAATATGCGTGCATGTAAAAATATATATATTTATTTATTTATTTATTAATATGACATTTAATGCATCAAAAATAATAACTTATGAATAATGTTTATTTTTTGTGACAAATTGATTATTCTGTTTTAATTTCCTTCTGTATTTATTAACATTTGTATTAATTCCCCCCTTTTTTTACTTTGCCATCTAATTTTTCAATCGTATTTATTATTTTATATATTTTTTAAATTATTTAACATATTTATTTCTGTATTATTTTCCCTTCACATTTTGCAAAAAAATACATAACTGCAAAACATAAAATAATACAACTTTTAAATACAATTTACAAAAATGTAATTTTTCTGTAACCTGTTATTGTTTAAAATGTTACATTTAATTATTCTGATATCTTCACTCGCCTGCCAACCAAGATACCAAACCACTTCTTTTATATTTAATGATTAACGATTATTCCCTCCGTCTGCAGATGTTTATAATCTATATAATATAATCTAATAATAATTTAATTCAGCCCGTTTGTCGCTGGAGCAGATTTTCAACACAAATGTTCCTTTATTTTGTTTTTGCACTCAAGTTCCAATGTTAACATTACGAACATCTTCGGGGAGTCTTTTTAGAAATCCATCTTCTCTGTATTCAGGCGGGAGCGCGGCCACTCTGTGCTCTTACATGTAATAAATGAGGGCTGGTTATTGCAACACTTCTCATGAATAACTCTTGAATTAACATTTTTTTGACCAAACACGACACTTTAGACAAACGCACTGACACTCGCTCCTTGTTTCCCTCCTGCAGCGGGACGAGGGGCCAGGCGGCGGCGGCGGCGGCAGCAGCAACGGTGGCGAAGGGGGGCCGTAAACGGGAGGCCAGCCCCCCTGCGGTGCGAACGCGGGGAGGACAGAAATCGGAGGAGCCCCCTTCCAAGAGAGCCAAACGCTGAAACCTCTGGCGGCTGGCGGACTGGTTCGCCTCCGCAGTGTTTCTCTGCACTCCATGTCCTGGTCGGTCTTGTTGTCGGGGGTCAGAGAGGCTCTTCGGTCAGTCGGCACGTGAGGCTGTTTCTGCTCCACCGACTGTAGATATTAAAAAAGCTCTGGATAGTATTATTCACTTAGCTCTGATAGCTGAGTGTAAACCTGCGGATCTGTGCAGGAATCCCCCCACAGAATACTTTCTACCGCGCTACGCCCATATGGTTTGGATCAGACTTCATCATTCCTCCGTTTGTTCGCTAATGCCCAGCGAACCGAAGTGTTTCAGGCCAATCAGAGGCTTTAACGTGCAGACATAAAGATAAAGAGGATGAATTCAAACTCGGCCTGAGACTGTCACACCTATAAATGTCAATCTGTGAATCCAAACACTTGTACATAGAAGAAGCACTGTGAAGTGTTCATTGTGAATTTTATTCATTCTGTGAATGACAGGAGGAGTTTTTCACTGTTTTTTAAGTTAGTTTTTATAAATATTCAGAGGTTGAGGGGAGTTTGGGGGTATTTTTTGATTGAAGTAACATCAGTATTACTCAAACGCAAGATAAACAGTCCATGAACAACACAAACAAAATGTTTCTGACTGTCTCAGTTGATGTAATCTAGTTATTTTTGTTGTTTTAGAGTTACCTGTGTAACAGCAGAGCGCTGCAGGGATGTCGTGTTTTTGTAGGTCGACAAGGAAGTTTGCGTCACATCGGTTCCCTCAACAAAAATCCTGTGGGGTTTCTTTTTTTTCACTGGAATTTGTGCAAACTGATACTTCGATGTTTTGTTCAGCAAGATGATCCACTTTTAAAGCATTAATGCTTTCGGAAGTGAAAATCTGATGTTAGGCTGCAAACAAACTACAGCGCTGGCACCGCCGATAAGTGTCTTACTACGCACACTTTACAGTGAATGGATAAATCTACAAGTTGTGAAGTTAAAGTTGGAATAGTTTACATTTAAAGACGGACTTGTGAGTAGATGAGTTTCTGTGTTCTTCGAGATTGACGTTAAATGTCCCCGACAGCTTCTGTTGTCTCATTAAGCCGCCTGTTAGCAACCGGCAGATAAGTCAGGACGTTTTAATTTAATTTAGGGGGATTTAGTGACATATTTTGTGTTTTTTAAAGGTTGGGAAGGTGATTCTGGAGAAAGATGATTGTTTGTTGAGTCTCTTTCCCAGGTTGTCAAATAAAAGACACTTTGGGTCTGAATTTTGTGCCGAATACGGACTCATCGAGCCGAGCGATCTTCTCTCATTCTCTACAGAATCACCTTCCGTACCTTTTTAAAGCTCTCAAGTTCCCTCAAGCGAAGTTTTTATTTCAGGCCTTAAACAGAAAATATCCATTCAGAGATCCACAGAGTTTTGGGGACGAGGGAACCAGAAGTGTAAACTCATTCCTGCAGCACTCCACGTATCAGTGTTCCACGTCTTTCCTACCTGTAAATTTAAAGTTTTGTTTCATAAATGTGAAAAATGCTGAATGTTGTTTCCTTTTTTTAATTGTTCTTATCAGAATGTGTTTGTTCTCTTTCAACAAATATTGCTGCATCACTTAAAACACATGAAGTCGCTGCAAACTGGTCGTTATATTTTCAGCATTTTTCATTTTGAGGCTCACATTTGACTAATGTTCACTTAAAAAAAACCCAACAGAATATACAGATTTCTTATTAATTGACCCCTATTATGTCTCCAGTCTTATCTCCTGTGTTTCCTAAATGGATGTGCTGTCTGTAAATGGTGTAAATAGCCGGAGACGTGAACCAATCACCTGCGAGCGGAGAAGAGGAGAGGACATTCCTGCCTGCTAATGGGGGATAAAACTGACAAACTCAGAATGAAATATTCCACCATCATTAACACGTTAGGAGGCTTTAATCGCTGCACCTGAACCTACTGGATCCAAACTGCGCGGAGGGAGGTTACGGAAAGCCCGAGTTCTCCCGACGAAGTTTCCAACCATTCCTGCGGAATGCTAAATTTGATTCCTTAAAGGTGCACCTCTCAGGTATTTCCTGGCGCTTGCAACCCAAGCCTTTAAAATATTAGCCCGACAGCTCCAATTTAAAGGTTTGGATCAGCTTTCATTCAGCCGACCGGGCCTGGCAGACGAACAGCGCTCCTTTCACTCACGATGCCACTGGAGCCACTTGAGACGTCATTTTTATTATAGTCGTTCGCATTGTAGTCCAAAATGATTTTTGAATTTGCCAGGCAGGTTTCCACCGCTGAGTATCAGCAGTTTGAGACACATTAGACGGATTTTATAGGCGGCAGGTTTTTTTTTTATGTGTGAGGCTGTTTCAGCTCAGCGGGGACCTCACATTGAGATTATTTTTGGAATAATAGAGAAAACGGCCACACAAAATAATAATCTGAGTGAGCAAATGCTGAACCTGCAGAACCAGACAGTATTTTTCCACATATTGTAAGAAAAACAGTTTTAACAATCACAAAAGTCAGAATGTTTCACTCCTCGTTACTCGTCTGATGTCATTTATAATGAAACAGATACTCGGATTCTCATCCAGATGAAGCCGGTGTGAGTTTAAAGTCACAACACATCATCATTTACAGCTCGTCACGTCAGTTTTACTCGTACGATTCCAGTTCACAACACAAGCTTTATCTGCTCCCCTGGTACAGATCTAATCCAAACTCTTTACCTGGTTCATTTACAGAGACGTGACACTTCCTCCACTTCGGGTCACGTCTCCTGATTCTGTTTACGAGCCCGGCAGCCGAGTTCTGGACGATCTGGAGCAGATTGAATAGATTTTATGTTTGAGGCGTGTTTCTGTGTCTCTGTAAGATCAAATAAATCTTATTTTAGAAACAATTCAGAGATGATAAAAACATAAAACTTTGCAGGTTTTGTTGTTTGCTGTTTTAGCTTTTCAATTCATTCATACTCATACAGCAGACGTCTTCTCTCTTACAGAGAACAAATAACATTAATCATAAATACTTTATTGATCCCTGAGGAGGAAACTGAGTACATTAGAGTTCCTCCTTCAGAGAGATTATAAGACAATGTGAAGAGAGAAATGCACATATCCTTTACAGTTATCTTTAATGTCTTATTCTTACGTACTGTATATTTAATGTGTATCTTTTCTCTGTTTAAATAATCTAAAAGGAGATAATACAACATAAATCTGGATAATAATGATGATGATTATAACTTTAGTAACAGAGCACTTTTAAAAACAGAGTTACAAAGTGCTCAACATATAAACAACAAACTGAAACAGCAGGTATTACTGTAGAAAACACAAATATAAGGACAACATAAAGAATAAGATGGAGACAACATGAAGTAAAAGCGTCTAAATCAGGATTATAAGCTGCTGCAGCGTGCTGCAGTTCGGAGGCTCTCACAGTGAAACTCTCTCAGCTGACTGCAGAGTTTTGCCTCATGATCTCAGCTGAGGCACATTTGGCTGTCGGAGGAGAACAATGCTGAGATATTTAGGTACCGAGCCAGAATAAACTGAATACAAATATTTAAGAGACTTTTGAGAGTGACGTGGTTGCAGGGAGTCGCTGTCGTCAGGTGAGATAAAACAAATGTGTTGACGACCGTCTCCAGATCAGTGAGTGACAGAAACGTAGTTGATAGAAACAGAACTGGACCGGATTTATACATGGAAGTCAGTTTGTACAGAAGGGGAAAGTTCTGCTCTTCTCTTCTTCTTACCTTTTTGTAATATCATTTATTTTTTTACTTTTATTATTGTTTATTGTCATATTGAACCGTCCTTTACCTGCTGTGACGCACACATTTCTCCATTTCCACACATTAATAAAGGAATTTCTAAAAAAAAAAAAGCTTTGCCGAGATAATCTTTGAGGTTCTTTATTAATAAAAAACATTTCTCATTAGTGGCGAAATTTTTCCAGAGAATTTTCTTTTTCATGAAGATAAAACCATGAAACTGAATGTAATCATTTTATTTTGTTTTTGTTTTTTTGTGTGTGTGAGCGGATGAAAAAAATCTGGAGAATTATTTTTTTTCATGTGTGAACCCAATTTTTTTTTTTTTAATCCAGTGTCACACATGATTAAAACAAACGGAAAAGGAATTGAACTGTTCCACCTCCAAAACATTTTGCAAAATTTTTCACTAAGTTTCACAGACGCAAAAACTTTTTTTTTTTCTCAAAAAGAGGAGAAAAACATTTGTGCACCTGGTTTCACACATTTGATTTTTCTCTTTAAATCTTTTTTTGGTAAATGTGTGAAACTGAGTGAAAAAAACTATCATGAGGAAA
>CAEMYA010002105.1:119904-135947 GCA_903131615.1 Diplodus sargus
CAAAAAAAATGTTCTCACAAAAAAAAAAATGTCCTGGGAAAACATGTTTGCACCCTGTTTCACACATTTTATATTTCTCTTAAAATCTGTTTTTTATTAAATGTGTGGAACTGGGTGCAAAAAAGTCGTCACAGGACATTTTTTCTTAATTTTTTGATAAAAGTTTTTGTATCTGTGAAACTAAGCGAATACAGAATTTTCATGAGAAAATGTTTTGTAAATTCTGAAATAGTAAATTTTCCGAGACAATTTATTTTTCATGTGTAAACCAGATTTAAAAAAAATTAAGAGAGAATAAAATCACGAGTAAAACTGAATGGAAGAAGAGAGAATAAGTAAAACTAAATTTTGGAAAAAAAAAAAATGTTTTTGCATTTGTGAAACTGTGAAAAATAGAAAATTTTCATGAGAGAAAACAAATTTCATGTTGTTTTTTTAAAATAATTATAATATTCATGAGTGAAACCAGATAAAAAAAATTGAGAGAAAAAAAAACACGCGTGAAACTGAGTGAAATTAAAACAATTACGAGAAGGGAAAACTTTTTTTAGGGGAATTTTTCTTCTTTTTTTCATGTGCGAGCCCGAGTGAAAAAAAAGTCTCAAATCATAAACACAGGAGAGAAAAACATTCAGCTCAGACGGAGAAAATCATCAGAACAAAAAATTCTCCACTTGCCTTTCAGAGCTTCCGTAACTTTAAGTTGGCGCTTCAAGATCAAGAAAAACACATTAAATGCAATTTGAGCAATTGTTATAGTAACTGCTTTGCTGGTAGCTGCATCTATAATATTACATCAAAATGTATTAGTTGATTATATTTCATGTTCATAATTAGAATCTGCCAAAGCCACTAAAGCTGCCAGATAAACAGAGCAGAGAGAGAAGTGCAGTACAAGTAGAGTTGTCGTATAAAGTAACAAAAATGGAAATACGTGAGTACAACTACCTCAAAACTGTACTTAATGTGTTTTCACTGCATGATACAACAAATAAACTACGACTCTATTTAAGTGATCTTGCACTTACAGCCTTAAAATACAGTTTTGGGACTCTTCAAAGTTGGTGATTTTGGCCGGACTCACTGCGCTGGCATCTAAAACGTGTTACAAGACACCAACGACATGAGCCGCCTCACGTCTCCTCACTTTGCCTCTTAAGCAGGTCTGCCGGTGGGCAGAGCTGCAGTTTATCCAGCCCAGAGCTGTGGAGAGATGGTGGTTTCACGCAGCTGTCAACTGGAATTGAGCTAACTGCTGGTTCTGATCCGAGGGGGGATCCTCGCAGGCTGCGGGGATCAGGGGGGCTCAATCACTCCTGCTGCTGCTGCCTCTCTGCTGGGAGTGGTCTTTCCTCTACTGGGGATTTGGCCAAGCCGGGCAGCGCCGAACATAATGCTCTCCCATTCAGCCACTCCTCTCACAAGACATAAAAGTTAACAGGTGTTTAACGTCAGAAGTGCTTCATGCGAGAGTCGTAGAAATGGCCAGCGACAGGCAGCGGGGAGGGGTGGAGGCTTGGAGTCTTAAAGTTTTTACGTGTTGTGTGTGTGTTTTTTCTTTCTTCTTCTCATTCTCCTGCAGCATTGAAATAGTTCTGCAGTTGAGTCGAGATTTGGATCGACTTCTGGCATCTGAGGCTGCAACAAATACAGCCCCGAGTGCAGGAATATTTCTGAAACATGTGTTTACAGAGCAGCTCTGTGCAGTCAGACCGAGCGGCTGCAGAGTGTCAGCATCGTGTAAAGTCTGAAAAGCATCATGTTTGTTCGTATGTGTGGCAGAAGGATCTTTTCAGCCTTCATCTGTAGCCTCACAATGCAAAATACGTCACTGAGAGGCTGCTGCAGATTAAACTTTCTGCTGATGAGGATTTGGATGCACTTAAATAAAAACTACAATGGTTTTGTTTTTTCTTCTTTGTTTTGTTTTCACATTTTTTTCAGCCTGGGTGATTTAAAGCCACTGAAAATTCAAAGAGGAAAGAAGAAACAAAGTTTAAGTCTGGAAAAAACAGTCTCAGTTATCTTGTATTTTAACAATGGATGATATGTAAAGCTGCAACTACTCAAAATGAATCTGCATCTATTTGAGTTCTCAGTTCATCGTTCTGTTATTTGTTTAAGCAAAAACACAAAATCCAGCTTCTCAAACGTGAGTATTTTGGACTGTTGGTGTGAAGATGCCACTGTATGATGCTGAAAATATAAACATTTTTCACAAATTTCTGACATGTTATAAGTAAATATGAAATTCCAAAGAACAGAGAAAATTATCTGCAGACAAGCTGATAATAAAAGTGTTTTGGTTTGTCCAGATTTGTTCCGTAGGTTACTGCCACCAGATTTGGACTTGCATGTTGCTGCACTCTGATTGGTGCACACATGTATTTTTTTCCCCCCAAAACTTTTCCCAGGTTGGTCGAGTGTTTGACGAGTTGGGAATGAGACTCAGAAATCAGCCTTCAGGACCTTTAAAGATTTGAGTCCTCAGTGAACGAGATGAGAGACTCGAGTGCCACCGAGAGTTTACGGAGGACAAGACATGTCAACTTTTTTCAACATTTTTTTTTCTCATGATTTTTTATCCATTCAGTTTCACATGTGATTTAAATTTATTTAAAATTTCACAACACATGAAACACTTTTGCCCTGTAAAATAAGGTTTGCACCCGGTCTCACACAGAGAAAAATAAAATCTGATAAACTGCACAATGTTTGCATCTGTGAATTGAAAAAAAAATTGGGGGGTTAAAACAGTTCATTCTATTTCAGGAGATTTCTTATCGTGTGTGATACTGGATACAACATTTTTTTTTAAAAAGATCTTAAGAGAAAAATAAATTTGGTTTCACACATGAAAAAAACAAAATTCTGACGTTCTAGAAAGATGACAAACACAACAAAACACAATGAACGCATGACTGTTTTGGTGTTTTCATGGTATTTTATTGATAATAAAACATTTAAGTCATTATCTGTTTGGCCTTCTGTTTAGTGCTCTCTTCTTTCACACGTGTCAATTGTTTATTTGTTTAATGAATTTGTTATTAAGATTTGTTTCAATTTAAATTTGTGTTTTTGTTTGCACTTTTGCTCGGATGTACACTCGCACTTTGGTTCTGTTTAGGCAAGAAAACTGTTCGTTTAAGAAAACATTGCTTCATTAGTTACACGTGTACCTTCACTTGAGTGACGTTATGTACGTTATATAAATAAAAAGAACTCACTGTTGACTTGTCTTTGGTGAAAGTCCTGTGCTGGTTCCCACCGTCTGTCCACGACCTCCTCGCTCTGCAGACTTCATCACTCTTTCCTGGTTCACATGACGTCCTCCTTTGCTGCTCTATAATCACTGCGGCCACTAGAAGTGGCGGCCTCGAAATTCATTTTTCACCTAAAATCTTTTTTTTTATTCTAAACCCAGTTTAAAAAAAATTCTCCAGAACAAGATTAACTGTTTCACACATGAAAATAATTTTCTCATGAAATTGTCCTTGAAAAAAACCTGTTTGCACCCAGTGACTTTTTTTTCCAGGACAAACTTTTTGCGACAAAAAAAAGTCATGACTTTTCAAAAGTACAATTTTATTGCAGAGATTTTTTTATGTGTGAAATCAGGAAAAAAAATATTGTGTGTGAATGAAAAAAAAAAAATTGTATAGTTATAGATGTGAGAAACCAAATTATTTTTTCTGTAAAAACTTATTTTTATCCAGTTTCACACATGAAATTTTTATTCTCATGAAACTTTTTTTGTTCTGGTAAAATAAATGTTTGACAGGACAAACTTTCTTGGCAGCTGGTTTCACAGATTTTATTTTTCTCTTAAAATCTTACAAAAATATTTTTTAGGGACAATTAATTAATTTTTTGAGAAAAAGTTTTAGCATCTGTGAAAATTAGTGAAAAAGAAAAATGAAAAAAATGTTCATGTGTGATACAGTGCGTTTTTTTTTTTTTTGGAAAATAATTTTATTCATGTGTGAAACCGGATAAAACAAATTGATGAAAAATAAAAAATAATAATTTGAAACAAAAGTAAATGTGGGTCATAATAAGCTGCTTTCATCAGTCTGATGAGGACGGACTGTGAAAACTGTCTTGGACATTTTTAGGGAATTTTTATTTAACAGTCCAGTGGGAAGTTTCAGTGACATCTAGTGGTGACGGTGCAAATTGCAACCAACTAAACACCCCCCATCATTTCACCCTCCCTCAGCGTTAAAGTCTGTGTTTGGATTGTCTGTGTTTGGATTGTCTGCTCTGAGCTTCCGTAGAAACACGACGCTGCAACATGGCAGATCCTGTGCAGGAGGATCTGCTCCCTCGTTCTCAGGCGACAAACACAACAACTCTTTCAGGCGATTAGACACTAATGAACACATAATCATGTAATAATGATTATGTTAGATATTTGCCTCTAAGTCCCCTCAAATCTTTCACATGTGTGTAACCAGTTCAGAAAGTATTTCATGGATTAAGCAGAACAGAAGCATCGGTCCTCGCAGCCTGTCAGAGAGATAAATCCATCATCTGCAAACATCCTGACAGCGACGCTCGTCTCCGTGAACCAGAAGCTGCAGCTGCAGTCCGACGCCCACTTCACCTCCTGACAAAGGAAAGGCCCATAATATCTCAAGAATTTCTAAATGGTCCTTGAAGTTTTCATAACTACATCCACTCACAGGCTCCAAAGTGCTGTTTTTACATGTGACATGAAACCGGCCTCTCTCCGCTTTGAGGGACGTCTTTATTTAGGCGTGAGCGGCCGCTGAGACCTGAGCGGGCGGCGAACGGCCCTCCAGACCTCCACCAGCCTTTCATGATGTGCTTGAGCTGCTGCATTATCTGTTGCGTGCCAGAGGCGGATGGAAGCTCGTTTGTCAGCTGAAAATAAACTATAAATCACGTCTGCGCTATCTACACACATTAATTGGACTGTAACAGCGGGCTGCCCCCCCCTCAACCACCACTTCTTCTTCTTCTTCTCCCGTGTCTGCAGTAATGCAGCCATCGCTGGGATGTTTTGAATAGCTTCCAACAGACGGAGGAACTTCTCTCTGCTTGTCTCTTGGTTCCATTTACTGTATTAAGTGTTCTGTCCCAAGGGCTCTTCCATTTAGTGCTCCATCGCATGCAAGGATAATTCTTCTTGGGGAAAAGAGGGTTCAATCGTAACTTAGAGACTAAAAGCATACTTAAAGCTGGCAGCCGCCCCCCTCCTCCTTCTGCCCCTTCCTTCCACTTTCCAATGTTGAGGTTGATTAAGGGTGCTATCATGGTGGATCTGATATTTGGTGAGAAATCTAGAGGGCATTTCGGGAGCATTTACTGCAAATGAGTCTTGGCAGTGCCCTCTCATGTGTTGCTCCATCTGAACACAATTTGGCAGCTATTCTCACACAAGAAGGGGTGGGGTGAGGAAAGGGAGGGAGGGGGTGGATGTATGTGTGGCGTGCCCTGAGTCTTCATACCAGCACGCAAGAGAAAAAAAAGAATTCAAGACCTGTCATAAACACCCAGGAGAGGAGGCGAAACAGAGACGTTACCACAGCGACTGGCATGTTGCTGCATCAGGCCAGATTTCTGTTTAAAAGCCCAGATTAAAGTTACAAGAAGAGGCAGGAGGGTGGAGGGTGGAGGCTGAAGTAAAAAGGCTAATATGCCATTAAAGTTTATTTCTTTACTGGAAAGGTGGTGGGAGTTAAACCGGAGCGGAGCAGACAAAGAGTCTGGGGATATTAAGAGATCGTGTCGTTTCAGATAGAAAAAGAGGACAGAATATACCTTTTCCCGGCACGACGATTATGTAGCGAACATCTCATCTTTCCACTTTTTTTTTTTCTTCTACAGCAGCAGCAGCTCCTCGGCGTCGCCAGCAGAGGGAGCCGTCCGGTCCAGAGACACAGAACCAGTCAGAGTTCTGTGTGAACTACAAGCAGACAGAACAGGGTTCAGATCAACAACAGTTTGTGTCTCTTTCTTTTATTTATTTCATTGCATGTAAGAAATAAAAAATACATTAAAGGTCAGTATGAAGGAACAGAATACAAACTCTACATGATGATTAGGAAGTAAAATAAAAACAACACCTGCAGGAAGAAATGTGCAGAAGAGCCGATAAAGACTCTAAAGATGTGAGACATAAAGAAAGAAACAATCAATCAATTAGTCTTTAACTTCTTTTAATAAATGATTCATGTTTTAAGTCATTTATCAAGCTGAAATACCAAAACTCAACTGGTTCCTGCTGCTGTAATGTAATATTTTTGTGTTTTGGACGGTCGGTTGGACAAAACAAGACATTTGAAGACTCTGTGGACGTAATGAGCCTTCTGTCTTCTGTTGTTTTACATTTTTATGAATTAAATTAGATTTAAGAACAAAAACAATTGACAGAAAAAGTGCTTTACACCTCAAACATGTTGTCTTTAATTTACATCACATACATATTTTTGCCATTTGTCTTTTTGCAAAATGTGATTTACAATTAATGCAAATGAAAAAATCAAAAACATCACAAGACAGCGATGTTCTGTAGTACGATTTTTCTACAAAAGTACGATAACTCCTGCTGCTTCTAATAACAATAATTATAATATCATTCACAAGGATAAAAATGCACCATATCAAAATGCTGCAGCTAATATTACATCATAAAAATTCATCGAAGTCTCCATCTGTGTAGGAAAGAAACCACGTCGAGTACTGTGCTTAAAAAAAAGTCACTGATGGAACATTTGGTTTATTTTCATCATCCAGAAAACATTTGTGGAGCTTCACAGCAGAGCAGCGTTGCATCATTAAACAGATGAAGAAGTTATTTAATCTCTTTTTAAGGTGAAGCTTCGCTGCAGCTGCTGAGCTGAAGGTGTTAACGTGCTCGTCGCTGCATCACGGGTGTAAATAATGTCTCCTCACATCAATCTCAGAGCTTCAGACTCGGATCACACCCGTCGAGCTGTTTGGAGACATTTTATGTTTTATTCTGCTTGTTTGTTTGTTTTATAACATTTTGAAATAAGTCCCCATCGACTGCAGCTGTTTAGGAGAACGCTGTTTAACTGTGAAGCTCCTGAAATGTTTCCTGGACTATTAAACATCTCCTGACTTTCCATCAGTGTGACGATGACGAAGACGATGACTGAATTTTAATTTGTGTTCCTTTAAGTACAATTTTGAGGAACTTCTTTGCTTTGCACTCATGCTTCTTCATACGTCCACTCAATTAAATGTATTTAACAGATTATACATACAACATGTATATAAAATATTAAGCATCAATACAGATTAAACTACAGAGCAGTTTATTATGAAGTAGTTAAACATTAAATTATTACTTTAAAGCGTGTAGTTTTGTAGCATGGAGACAAAATTGAAACTCTGATTTTCAAAATGAACAATATTATTAAGGTAAACACACAAACTCAGAAATATTTCTCTCTTCCATTAATGAATAAACGAGCTGTTCTCACAGGAAAATAAGGAAGCTAGAAAGGTGGCAGGGTCCGCCACATATGAACAAAGTTAAACAGTGTGTTGTTCTTTAAGTCAGTTTGTTTATTTAGTTTGTTTCGGCTCTAAGATCTTTCGCCAAAACTATAACGCTCCTTTAAGTGAACTTTGAACTGTAACAGAGTGTTTTCATGTTAGTTTCTGACCTCCGACAAGCTCATGATTTGACTTTTATTACTTTAATTCTACATAAAATGCAACAGAAAGTCTTAAATAAGCTGATAAACGTCACATTTTAATGAACCATCTGTGTGGTGATGCTGCTCTTACAGAATTACATGAGAATTATTAATAGAAAGTTGTTGTTACTTTACTTTATTTGGATATATCCAATAAATTAGATGATTTTTCACTAAACTATTTGAATGTGTCCATAAATCAAGACATCTTCAGTTGCTCAGCTGATCACTTGTTCTGTCCTCTGAGTGTAAATCAGGACAAACTGACCGTGGATCTGTTTTAAACGCTCCTGCAGTTGTCTGAATGAACAGCGAGCGGCCGTCCGAGGCTGCTGCTGTTTACATTTCCTGCCACTTACAGCTACTTACTGCTTATTACTCTTCCTCCCAGTGTGGTTACCAAAACACAGAGTAACCCGCCGGGCTCTGCTCGACATCACACTGATAGGCGCACACTGACTCACTTTGTTGGAGAATTGGCAGACAGTTTTTTATGTATTTATTTTCCAGTTTTTTTCTCCCCCTCGCAGGCTAAATCAGCCTTGTTGTACGGGTCACTTACAGGCTGGTTTTTTAGGACAAAAGACAACAGTGTGGGATGAATAACAACAAAAAAAAGAAGCCTGCCTGGAGGCCACAGAGAAGAAGAAGTTGTACAATACAAGAAAGAAAAGAACAAACTGTGTGATGCAGCACTTGTGTGTTGGCCTTGAGGGGAGGAGGAGGGAGAACGAGGCTGTGTGAAAATATCCAGACGTGTTGGTGGTTTGAGCTTTTCTCCTCGCCAGTTTGTGTTTTCATTGTTGCGGTGACGCTGGACTTTCATCAGACAATGCCACATGGTTTTATAAAACCCTCTCAGGGAGCCGGAGCCGAGCAGCTGAACCGAATCAGACTGTTGAGGTGAAGTTTTTTAAGAAGAAGAGTAAATAATCCAGTAGTGTTTTTAGGGTGACCGTTAACAGTGCAGGCTCTGTGGCTCCGAGCGGAGCTGAGTGTGTTTTCTGACCCCCTGAAGGTGCAAAATGTCAAAAAGTCAAGATGGAGAGGTTTGTTCAGTGGCCACTAGATGGTATAATGTATGCACGCAAAGGGGTTTGGACCCAGACGCCCCTGGAGAAGCTGACAGCAGCACTGAGAGATGAATATTATATATTATTATATATTTAATGTTCTTTATTATTCTCATTTTGTTCACTGGATCTGACAAAGATCTTCATGTTTTCTTTAGTGTGTAAATATCACGGGTGAAGTGAGGAGAGAGAATATTTATCTTTTAGTTCACAGGTTCATATTTTAAACACACTGAATTAATCCGCATTTTTCATTGATTGTTTTACCCGCAAACTCAAGATTAATCAGGAATTCAGGGAATTAGGAGTAATGATGAATGTTCAGAGATTAAAAATTGTTTTCAAAATTCCAAACTAATTGAATTTGAGAGAGAAGGAGTTTTTTTAATTTGATTTATTTCTCGTGATGATCCGTTGCGCGGATCAAACTGACGGTCAGAGAGCAGAAAGACGCAAAAAGCCTGATGGAAAATAAAAATGATCAATTTATTAGTAATCTATTTCACTGTTTTCAGCAGCTGTCAGCATCTCGATGGATCTTCTGATCTGACGGCGTTTAATCCACTTTTCGATTTTAATCGGTTTTTAATTTCAGTTGTAACGATTAAAAAAATAGAAACAAAGTTCGAACAGCTGAGCACACGATTATTATTATAATTATTATTATTATAATATTATTATATTGTATCATGCTGCTTGTTCACAATATGAATTATAGTTTGATCAATAGACTGTATCGACGGGACGCTGAAGTCATCAGGACACTTTCATTCAAATTTATTAAACGATTATGATCGATTTTTAATTTAAAAGAGTAAAAGGGGTTTTCAGAGTTTATTCTGAATTATTGGGAATTTAAAAACGTAATCATCAACAAATCCTCCACAGAAACAGAATGATTTATTAAAATAACAGCTCAATTAAATCGATTTAATTAAATATCTCCCTTTACGCGTTCAGCCGAGAATTTGTTTGTGTTGTTTACCAGAAATATAAATCATCTCAAGAAGTACTGGAACACATTTCTGCTCTGACGAGTGAAAAAAGGCAGAAGGTCACGATCCGGATCCGCAGCGACAGAAGTTTGTCCACTTCATGTCGAATTAAAACACGCTGACGCCATTTCTGCGTCTTTTACAGTTTCACAAACAGATGTTCAACATCCGGTGAAAGTGAAAATAAACAAGTGTTCCTTTTCACGCTGCAAAAAACAAAATGCCAGTTTAAGATTAAATTCTCACACATCGGGTCAGATATTGAGCTGATGGAACGTGTTTCTCGTGTCACTTCCTCCGGAATCTCTAAGAATCAGACATCCGTGTTTGTCAGACGTCGCACGCGCATAAACCGACACCAACAATCATCATGTAACCTGTGAAAACGTTTAATAAAAACCGTCTCAGCAGCAGCTCGAGTAACTTGTGTTTTTATCATATTTTACAGTGCGGGAGTTTGGTTTGCGCACGAGCTGCGGCCTACCTGGTCACGGCGTCCCATGATGCAGGGAGTGACAGAAAAATCAGCACTTTTGAATGTTAATAAAAACGCGTAAAGAGTGATTCGGTAACAAACGGACGCGATGGTCAGAGCGCAAAAGGTCGCCAAAGGGAAAAAACTACCCGTCACATTTTACGCGTTACGCCCAGCAGAACCTGTTCGGATGACGAAGGGTTAAGTTTTCAAAAGATGACATGTCCTGAGAATTTATTGTCCTGGTGCTGCATTCAGGTGATGCAGGGAAAATTGGAGACACAAATTCCCTGTTTTTATTTTGCAGCTGAAATCAGCTTTCTTGTGATCTCAGACTTTTACGCACAGGCCGCACGGATCTTAAACATCACCAGGCCAAGAGAATTATGCATCCAACTATTGCCTAATTAATGCTAAATCATTAATCAAAATCAGCAAGATGATTAATTATAAGAAGCCTGGTAGATAAACACGTCGCTCTCCGGGTTTTTATGAAGTTTAAGTTGAACTGAGTGTGTGTGGTTGCAGCCTGTGTGTCAGTTCAACCTCCTGTGAAAAACTTCCACCAAACTTTTCTTGAACTTTTTCCCACCCGGCTGAAAGCAGCATGACGTCGTTTACAGTGGCCAATCGTGAAACGGCTTTCCTCCTCTCTGAGCCAATGGGAGGCGACGAGGAGTGCCTGTCAGTCACAGGTGAGGGTGGATGGTAGAAAAAAAAGTGGGTGAAAAGGGCCGGAGACTGGAGAGAGCCCGGGCTGATGGCAGAGCTATGCGGAGGAGAAGCATCGCGCCTTCGGATGTAGCAGAAACTTTCCACGGCTTCTCCCGCGGGGATGCGACCAGGAACCAACACTGGAGGGAAGAAAAGTTAAGCGACAGCAGCGCTGCACGGAGGGAGTAGCCTAAAATGTGGATGAACTGACATTCCCTCCTCTATCCGGGCCGGTTAATCACTCCACTAGAAAGAACTTCGCTTTTTTGAAAAATGGCCGTTCGTGGCAACTCGTTGATGCCTTTCTCGATCCAAGCCATCCTGAACAAAAAGGACGACAGTCGACACTTGCCAGATTTGGACATGTGCTTCTCCAAGACGGCGTGCTGGAAAATATTTGGGGAGATGAACGGCGGCTCCCGGAGAGATAACGCGGAGGCTTGCGAGCCGACGGACCAGAAAAGCTACGACTCGGACTCGGGACTCAGCGACGACAACGACAGCAAGACGGCGGCCGCGTGCAAGTCGGAGAAAGACGGAGACGCTGCGTCGGATGTGCCGGAGGAGAGTCTGCAGGAGGAGACGGACCAAGAGTCCGCAGCTGCGGAGAACACGAAGAGTGACAGCGAGCCCAACAATGCGACGGGTGAGTAAAGACTGAAATGTTTAAGAATAAATGAGATTCTGGTTTTAAAACAGACACGTTTGACTTAAAGAGCCGAGAGACTGATCATAAACATATCAGGTAAATATTTCTGGGGCAGTTTTCCAGGATCATAACGAGTGTTGAGATTATGTTGTTGGAGGTTATCAGGCCGTTATTTTATTTTTTTTTGCCAAATCTCTCTCGCCTGAAAACTTTTACGCACGGATTGCCTCACTTTTACGCACGATTATAAATGGATACCCTGATTCATAGTTAAGTTTTGGCACTACAGCAGTCATTCTTTATAGATTTATTAGAGTCCTCGTGGTTTTATTTTTAATTTATTCTGCATTGCCACGATTTAACTTTGGACAACAGTTAGAAACTACCAGAAACAGGCCACTGATTGAAACATACTATGAGGAAATAAACTCTGCGTATTTGTGATGCTAATGCAGGAATTTAAACTTTGAGCAGACATTTTCTAGTTTGATTTGAGAACTCCATCGACCTTTAGATAAAGTCATGGAAGCTGAAAGTCTTCCGTAGACGCGCGCACAATTTTTTCAAAATGTTCTTTTCTTTTTATCAGTCTCATCTAAAAAACACTCGCCTGAAATCAGCACATGTGATTTGCAGCTGCACTAAAACAACAAACACAGGAACTCACTTCACGTGTTTTTATCTGTGCGTCTCCCTCCTCCAGACTCCAGCACCCTGGACGAGAAGAGCCTGGACCAGCCCAAGCAGCGGAAGAAGCGCTCGAGGGCCGCCTTCTCTCACGCGCAGGTCTTCGAGCTGGAGCGCCGCTTCAACCACCAGCGGTACCTGTCCGGGCCGGAGCGCGCAGACCTGGCGGCGTCCCTGAAGCTCACAGAGACTCAGGTCAAGATCTGGTTCCAGAACCGGCGCTACAAGACGAAACGCCGCCAGATGGCCGCGGACCTGATGGCGTCGACTCCCGCGGCCAAGAAGGTGGCGGTGAAAGTTTTGGTGCGGGACGACCAGAGACAGTACAGCCCGGGAGAGATCCTGCGGCCCCCGCTGCTCTCCCTGCAGCCGTCCTACTATTACCCGTACGCGTACTGCCTCCCTGCATGGACACTGTCTGCGTGCGCGGGGAACCAGTGAGAACTCGCTGACTGTATTTATTCATTTTTATTATTTTCGCTCCCAGGAAATCAAACGAACTACATATTTTCTGACAAGAGGAGGAGACCGGAGGGGGACTGAACCTCCAGCTCCTCTGCCTCACCGAGTCCTCCAGGCCTGACCAGGGCTCCCCAGACTTTTTTATTCACATCCTCAAATAATCAAACACGACTCCTTTCATTTAATACGAGTCTGCCTCGAGGAACCCGGTTCAAGAAGACATTTATCCTGCGTAGACTCTAAAGTCTGACTGGACCTCCTCACACAGTTGTCAGTATGTTGACCTCTGAGGAGCGACACACTCATAACACTAAAGTATTCCTCTCTTTACTCGGGAGCCCCTCAAGGACCTCTGAAGCCCCCCGGACCCTCACTTTCGGGGCCAGGCGGCCTTAAACAGACTGAAAATGTCACCTTATGTTGGTTTATATTTGACATGCGCCTTCCTACCTCTGCAGTGATTGGAAACAGGCATATTCCATTGATTATCATTCTAAGCTGTCTCTGTTACAGGTTGTGTTATTTTTGTTTTTCTTGCTGTGTTTGTAAAGGCAAGATTATTTCAGCACTTTTGAGCATTTATGTTACATTATTTCAATGTTAAAAAACAAACAAACAAAACAAATAAGCATTACAGTGTGGACAGAGTCGAGTTTTTTCTTGTGTTAACGGCCGTAAAGGAAGCAGGCTAAAACAGACCAACTTCTAATTGAAAAATGTACTTGTGTTATTTGTGTTAAATGACTGTTTAGAACGAAAAACATTAAAACATATCAGGCATTATATCTTCATTTGGATGCAGTTTTATTTAAAAGGTGTTTTAGTGTAATAATGGGACATTTTTCTAATCGAATAACAAAAAGACAACAGAGTTGTACTTTTTAAGGGTGCTCTGGGTTACAAGTTAACTTTGACATGATGATTAGAGACTGATTAGCAAAGTAAAAAAAAAAAAGAATAAAAAAGAAAATACATAGTTCTTAAATTTAAAACGATCCGACAGCCTGGGTTTTACGCGCCAGGCTTTCTTGTACGAACACGATGTTTTGCGCGCTACTTTTCACACCAAACCGCATCCCAACATCTAAATAAATCCAAATTGACCCTCCGGTAACATGGAAAAAAATGTTTCATGAATACTTTGATATTTTGTCTTTAGCAGGCTGCTTTAGGGAAGCTTTTTTTAAGAGTAAAATCAAATTGTTTTTGTAGTTCCAGCGCATTGTCGCGCGTAAAAAGGGTTTTCCATGAAGCCTTTAAACTTCCCTTAAAGCTTCTTGGTGTCATCTGGACCACTATGACTTTCTTCCCAAACACCTGTCACACAATGATGAATTACCTGGACAGGGCAAACTGACAGCTACCTTTAGGGCTGCATGTCAACACGGTGAGAGGAGTATTCCGGGGTTAAGGAGGCCCATGTCACTGCGCCTGAATTTGAGTAAAAGAAGGAAAAAACGGACAGAGAAATACTTTAAGGTAGCTTTTATAATTTAAAGCCTGCTGCTGGAATTGAAGTATTACGGGAGGATTTTTTTTTAGCTGTTCTTCTGTCTCCACTAACAGCCTGAATGTTAAGTCGGGGTCAGCAGGGAGCTGCCGTACAGTAGCTATCCATCTTTGAGCTTATAAAATACCTACAGACCCTGCAGACAGTAACAGCCTGTGGGATGCTGTAAATCAGGAAGTAAAAAGGTGTATCGCGTGGAGGACGAGGCCAAAAAGAAGACTCGTTTCCACGCACAGATGTGACTGATACATGGGCAGTGAAAGCACCAAAGATACAAACAAACATGTGATTCATTTATGTGGACGCAACATGCAGCATCTGTGTTTCAGCACCGACCGCACTGCGCAAAGACGCTGCGCTTTTACGCACGTCTCCGCGCCGTCACCAGGGTCCACGCTGGGTTCTGGTTGATCGCTGCTCCGTCTTTAACCCTATATGGTAAAAGAAAAAACAAAAACACACCGGCGCCTATATGTCCTAAAATCTGATCTCGTTGATGCAGGTACACAAACCATCCGAGGCCTCAGTCAGCGGCAGCGATACTCCTCATTGGCTGCTCGGAGGCTTAAAGGACAGAGACGGAACCTGAGGACCGTCCCACATAACTTTCTGTCGTACCTGCATGTGTGGAGATATCTGATATAGAGGGACGAATCGCGGCGGTTTCGTTGAAATGAAAAACACCCCCATCAGTGTGCAAGAGCCCCATTCCGACCCCGTTATTAGTAGGAATGGGAAAAACATACTTAATGGAGATGTTTTACGCAGAAACATTAAAAAAAAACTAACTTAAAGGGGAGATTACTGCAGAGTATGAATTCCATTTGCACCATTTTGCATCTAATAAATTAAAAACACACATTACGCACATGTAAACTGATGTTTTCCGCTGTTTATAACACTTTGTGGATTGTTCGTGACCATTTTACGCACGCGCTCCTTCTCCCCGTTAAGGGCTTTGAGTTTGGAATTATAGTTTTCCCAACAGAAATGTTGTTTATCCCCACAACACTTCTTCACACGAGTCTTCTGACTTTTTCTGAGCTCTTCTTTTGTGGCCTGCAGTGATCTATGGACATGTGAGTCCAGGACTTTTCCGCCGCTTGCTTGGCCTGTAATTTACATTTTAAGAGAGACGCCTCAGTCGTTATTGATGACAGAACTGGTGTTTAACGCTCTACTTTATTCAACACGCTATGCAGAGCCGATCAATGCTCCACTTCACTGGACTGAAGGATATTTACAATCACTGCATCAGAAATACGCACAGTTATGAAGAGTCGGTGTCCTTTTCACCCAGCAGACTGTATTTGCGTCTTCTTGTGGCGGAGCGACCACAAAGACTCACTGTATTTAAAGGTTTCCCACCAAATTACACTGCAAAACATGTCGATTTAATAAGAAAAGGCAGATTTCAGACCGAGGACTCAGTGAGCTGCACGGTCACTGCTCATTTGTATTTTTACGACCTTGGAGCTTCTTATGCGTGAAGAGCACCTGACGTCTGTTTTTCTCTCCTGACCCAGTCAAGCACTCGACTTATTTTCATTTTTTTTCATTTTTTTTTTTTTGTTGAAAAACATTGGATTTTATTTTTGAATCAACTTGTGTTAAAAAATACTTTTGCGTTTTCATTAAAATTATCCGCCCAAAATCACGATTCACATTTAAAAGAGCACGTAAAGATGAAGATTTATGAAAAATGTGACACGAAAACTTATTTTATTTATCAGGATACAACAAATGAAATAAAGATAATTGTTTTGAATGGTTTAACAGGCTAA
>CAEMYA010002105.1:136057-166076 GCA_903131615.1 Diplodus sargus
TCAGTGCAGCGACAACGGAGGTTCCCATGTCATTGATGTTTCCATCAAATGACCAGAAGATTAATCAATCTGTGAAAATCACAAATGATCATTTTTGTATTTTCTCAGTGATTTCCGTGGAACAATAACGCCTCACACAGACCGAAATACGGCTTAATGATCACAGGTTGAATCCTCGGACACTTCTCTCCTTCCGTCCTTTATTAATTAAAGCTGAATCCATTTGTCTCCACAGTTTTCAGAAGAAGCAGAAGAAGAAATGATCGATCGCTCTCCGTTCAGGCGATCAGCTGCAAAACAAACCAGTGAACTGAACAGACGCACTGACAGGATCGTTCAGGCTGCAGCAGCTCTTCATCTCTTCTGTCTACAACGTTTTTAAAAAAAAAACAATTAGAGCTAATTTCCCTGCGCTGCTCTCTGTCAATCACACCCTCATGAGCCCTGTGGAGCAGCCTGACCTGACAGACACCTGCTTCACAGCGGCCCAGGTGTGAATTCCTCTTCATCCCTCCCTCATGCTGCAGCCACATCTTCCTCCTGTGTGAAAGACTTCAGGCCTGAAGGCTGCAGTCAGACACACAGAGACTCTCACCAAACACATCAGATGAGATGATGGAGAGGGAATTGGGAGATTTGAAGCGTTTCAATTATTTATATTTTTGTGCACAATGCATCTTTTATCTTTTATCATTTCCCAGTCTGGGATCATTAAAGTATTTCTATCTATCTATCTATCTTGGTTTGTTCAGAATTGCTCAACATCAAACTGTTGAGAAAATGTTTGAAACTGTTTTCATACGGAGGTGAAATATTCCTGGAAATGTTCAGTTTCACAGGTTGTAGATTAATAAAACATAATGCACAAAACTCCTTTAATGTCCCGTTCCTGCTGTCTGACAGATTTATGGTAAATAAGAATGAGCTGAAGGTCAATGACGCACGTTTATTCTTTTAATTCCTAATGAATTATGTTATTTCAGTTTATTAGAAGAATATCGTTAGTGAGATGTTTGTTTAATCTTCTTGACAGCAAACAGAATATATGTATATTTAAAAAAAATTAAAAAACTCTCACACACATCCAGTGTTCCTGTTTCCTGCATAGAAATTAAATAATGACTCTTTAACTACATTTCCCGCAGTGGGACTATAATTGCTTTAATTTCAAATCTTGAACTAATCTGGAAAAAGGAAAATGAAATTCACTGGAGAGAACTATCACAAAATAATTGTCTTAAAATGTTCTATTTTGTCACTTAGACTTGAGTTGGAATTTGCCAAGAATAGTAATTCATCATTTGGTAAAAACATCAGTGTGTCATCCTGAGCAATCGCATCGCACAGCTGGAAAGATATTCTTCTACACTGTGGCGGAGTGGGAAAAAAAAAAAGGAATAAGTCGGACATCTAGTCGATTAACAGCACAGAGTTAGAGCAAAAACTCCTAAAGGTGCACTGTGTAGTTTTAATCAGAATAGAATGACGTTCATGCCTAAACAAATGTAATAAACAAACTGACCTTAAAGGACAACACACTTTCAGACTGTTTTTAACTGTTGGTGGCGGACCCTGCCACCTTTTTCAGCATCGAGTGGTGTTCTGGGACGTTATTTTCCTCGGAGAACAGCTGGTTTTTTCACTCGTGGAAAAATAAATATCACGCGTTTGTATTATCACCTCCTTGATATTGTAAATATATAAATCCTGACTCTGAATTTATTCTCTAAAACCTCATAGTGCCCATTATAAGTGTGTGTTGGCTCTCTTCAGACTTCACACTGTTTAACAACTGACGTCTGTGTTTTCATGCCGGTGAACCTAAATAATACTGATCGGTACCCCAAAAAATCTTTTTGACACGGTTTGACAAGACATGTAGAGAACGTGTTTGTGTGAGAGACTGTAAGATGACAAGACGAGTAAAGAGTAATACAGTTGGAGGCACATTACAACTCTTCAATAAGTCACATTGGGTTCCTAGATAATAGGGGAAAACATTAATAAACTCATAAATATATGATTACAATGACATTGCTTCAAATAGGTTTGTGTCTGCAAGTGCATTTTTGGAAGAACTGTATTACGACTAAAGTAATTGAGAATTCCAGATGAGCTGCTGAACAAACTGTGTCTGAGAGAGCCAAAATAATAAATGATTTAAAACATAATGTTCTGTTAACAACTCAAATAAGACATATGTAGTGGAATATTCAGACTAAAAATCACTCCATTAATGTTGATGCTGTTGTATATGTGGTGAAGATGCTGGTTAAGAGCTTGATACAGTGTTTTGTGTTGGTAGTTTACAGTTTACAGCAGCAAATTTAATGAGTTGTTCATGTTTTTAAAGTACAAAATGGCAAAACATGTAAATACTCGAGTGAAGTACGACATCTCAAAATTGTATGTAAGTATAATACTAGAGTAACTCGTTACTTGTTGATTTGTTGAGGTACATTTTAAGTTGTTTTCTGATTTTAATGTTTTTTACTTACACTTTGACCTCTGTAGCCATGGCAACGGCAGCGCGTCACACGCAGGACGCAACCACCGCAGCGCCAGGGATTGGGTTTCCGGTTCTGATCTTTTTCCCCGTGAAGGAAAAAGAGCTTCGTGGCGATACTGAACATATTTAACCAACTTAAATGCCCCATCGTGGCTGCCTGTGTGTTTCTTAGTTTTGGTGGCTGTTAAAGTCGTTTTTAACCGAAGAATCAGCGTTGGCCGCAGGAGAAGCGTGTGAGTGGATCATCCCGAGCGGAGCAGTGGTGTTACTGGAGTCAAAATGGCGTCTGCTTGCCCACTCCACTGTCGTTTAATCCATCTGTGATTAGCCTGATAACTTAGACTCGACATACCTGAGACCATTTCCCAGCGCTTCGGTTTGCCACAGATAGAGTTTCTGAACGTTTCTGCGCCATGTCGGACTCGGAGGAGGACAGCCAGGACAGGCAGCTGAAGATTGTGGTGGTTGGAGACGGAGCGTGTGGGAAGGTGAGACCATCACAGACACAAACATGAACTAACAACACAGCTACACACAACCGTGAAGAAGACAAGACATTCAGATCAAAATTCTCCAAAACCGACGGTGTTTTGTTGTCAGTTACACGACCGTTGGGTCTGTTTACGTTGCTCATCCTGACGCTGCACTGTCCTCTCAGTCACCATGGCGACCGACGCTAATGTAGCTACGTGGGCTAAGTGCTAGCTAACGACACCCCACGGCTAACAATCACATTTAATGGGATATAAAACGCCACAGCTGTCGTCCAGGACTGTAGCGCCGTCTCGTCTTCTTCTTGCAGCGCAACATGTTCGCTTTGACTTGTTGGAGACGTTTAAAGGAAACATCCACATTAACAATAAAGCTCATGTACGTTGTTTAGTCAAAATTAAATGCTAAATATCTCAACCCAGATCAGAGGAGTCACTAAGTGCTCAGATATCCCGCTGTAGGAAACAATTATAAACCTACATACTTAACTTTACTGACGAAGAACAATATAAACAAACATAAACTAAATCAACAAATTCATACTGTTGTACTGGTTTTGTATGTGGCGGACCCTGCCACCTTTTTTAGCTTCAAGCAGCTTTATGGGGACCTTATTTCCTCTGAGAACAGCCTGTTTATTCAGTTACTTAAAACAATAATATTTCTGTGTTTGTATTATTATCTCATTAATATTGTAGATATTCATTCTGGCTGACAGTATTTCTTATTAATAATTACAGCCTTTTGTCAGAATAGTAAATTACCGATGATTAAATATCCATAAAGTCAAGCAACAAGAAAAAATGGTATCGTGCAGCTCTGCTACTTACATGTAAAACCTACTTTGTACAGATAGATGTGTAGAATTGTTTGAAGGGCTTCCTGTATTATTACCTGCATGTACTTAAAAAGATTGGTTGGTTATTTCAGTTGCAGTCTAAAGGAGGAGACACCCCGAGTAAAGAAATGAGTCCACAAGCAAAAGTTAAAATTTGGGATAATCCAGTTTCAGCTGGGAAGCTGCAGCTCACTTGTTGTCGGTATAGTTTGCAAGGAGAGACGTGAAAGTGCTGAGATGCTAAAAGTCAGTAGAAAATGTTCTATTGTTTTCTTTTTCTTTCCTAACCGTACCTTCACTGGAAGTAAGTAGCCATCGTCTTTATGTCAAGTTAAGGAATGAAAGACTAGTTGACAGTTTACTAAGTAAATCTATGTTAACTAGTCTAACTACCAGGGTGCAAAATTAACATGGCTACTTAAACGCATTTTACTAGCCACTAATTTTTTTTGGCTGGTCAGTGAAGCTAATAGTTCCACCACTTGCATATTTTACCAGCGTTTGGCTGAAGCAAATTTTGTACCATGGTTACTACTAACAACATCACAAAGAAACTCAGGGTTAGGCCACTATAACTCTCTGAAAACTGGTCAGATGGATTTTTTAAGTTTGTCCGTCCACACCGTTTGTCCGGTTGAGGATGAAGGAGTTCATCACAGGCAGCGCTAGAGATGGTTCTATTATTGACAGGGGAGAGAACTGTATGAGAAAAACACTGAACTAATCGCAAGATAATGGACACGGGAGAATAATGATTCCTAAACGGCAATATAGACTGAACATATGAATCACACATCGTATTGACCGCATGGTAGGGTATAGATAGGATCAGTTATTAGACTAACAAATCATGCAAGAACTGCTCTTTGTCCATATAAAAACTCTACTTCTGTACAGGGAAGTCCTGGAAAAAGTCACAACCTTAAAAAAAAAAGCATTTTTCTGATTTGTGAGTTTATCTTGAGAATGTATTGGGATATTTTAAGATGTAGTTTTGATTCTGTCTCAAAGATTCATAGATTTAAATCTGTTGTTCTAAACCTATTAAGTCTATCCAGCTCTTAATCCACTTCACGTCTGCCACTGAATGTATTTGTAGGCTGCGTGCCGGTGGTGCCGTGTTGTATAGTAACTAGTTACCGAGTTTACAAGCTTACACTGTAAAGAATTTATATCTGTAAATCAGTCATCAAAATTCACCACTGGTGTGACAAATGTGAGCAAATTAAACACACAATAAGTAACACACATATGTAGTAGCACCTTTGAGAATGACACGTCAACTTAAATATTCCCTTTGAGAATAATTTGTTTAAATAAAAGGTTTGTTTTGAACGTGAATTATAGCCAAATTATGAATTTCACTACATTTGTGCTGCTGCTCAGTGAACTCTGGGTAAAATGCTGCACTGTGCAGTATTACAGAGTGTGACAGTTGCTTTGCCTGGTTCTTGTAGCTGATGGTTGTTTTCCATCAGTTTACCTCTCTGCTCCTGGACAAGGACCCCCATATGGCTCCAGAGCGAGGCCCTGTTTAAGAAAATTGTGTCCGGACGGCAATCATGAGAAATGTTTGTTTCTTTGTGTTTGGACTTTATGCTTTCATTGTCTCCGTCTGCTAAATCTGCACAAGCTTTTGGACGAGTGTTAGTCTCAGAACTAGTCCACTGACTCATTCAGTATGTTTATCAAAGTCATTTCAAAGATGTAGATTAAAAAGGTCTCAACGGGGATTTTTTTCCGTGTCACACCGAGCAATCATATGCAGCAAAGCGAGGAGGTTGTCATGACAATACAGCTATGTTTCGTCTTCGCTGCATCTCGTATCCCCGATTGAACGCGGGTGAATGTAAAGACAGGGACGTCAAGTGGTTTTCAGCTACACATCCCCTCTCGTAACTAATCTCTCCTTCCTCTGGGAGAAAGAAAATGAATGTAGCAGTAATGCTGAGACTCAATGAGAAAAATGAATGTTCTCATTCTGGAAAGTCGACATTTTCTTTTGGGGGAGGAGGGGCGGCGAACACACACAACTCAGTTCCCAGTAGATACGCTACATTAATAACCCTCCTCACACTGCTGCCAGGTGTCAGCTCGTCACTGTCTGAATGACTTACCTGCTTGTCTGTTTTGGGCAGAAAACAGGAGCCCTGCCCCCCATTTTGAGCAGGCACCACTGACTGACATCTTGAATGCCGTTTCCCCCCTTATTAATGTCAATTTGCTCAGCAAATTGCAATCGGATCGGTTTTTCTTGGACAGCTTTTTCGGTGGTATTTTCGCTTGCGGTTGGTTGTCCATTCAGAAATACAGGGAGATGTGGGGAGGCTTGTCCACCTGAGCAAGATGTTTTTAAAATATGGAGTCTCACATTTAGCCAGGCTCTTCAGGTGCTGGGCATAACTTACACACAGGTCTATTTTTCAACCTGAGCTACAAGCCTCGCTTCAGAATATTTGCTGTTCTCTTACCCAAAGGGTAAAAAAGGAGCTTGAGCAGCAGGTCCTGTGCTTTAATGGATTTGGCATCCCTGCAATATTATTTACAGTCAAACTCTTTACTATAATACCCACATTTATATCTGTCTTAACTGTTTAAGTCGAACAAAGATGCAGCATCTCTCACATGAGTTGCATCACATGAACAGAGTAAGCTTGCCATATTTTTTCCACTCTCTCTCCCAGTCTCTTGTTTCAGTAGAACTTCCCCCATTTCCCGGCAGTGGTATCATTGGTGACCCTGTGCTGTTCTCTGTTGGAGTGTCAGCATTACGCCAGCTTTTACATTCGCTGGTTAGTTCCAATTGTACGTTGGAAAAAAAGGACTACGTCGAGGGAGGAGAGCCAAGCTACTGGAATGCCAAGACAAATGGCCGACTAGGCCAACGCGAGCATGTGGAATACATTTTTGCTGTCCGAGCTTGTTATTCCTGTGTTGTCAGTGATTGTTTGGGCTACTTAAATGGCCGATTTTCTCCTTGTTGCGTCAGTCACCTCGAGTAATTTCTCAGTCACTCGTGAGCCCGTGACATGCTCCGCAGGCTGAGATGAAAAAAACGTCGGTAGGTTAGAGAACTTAAGGTGAAATTAGGTGGATAAAACTCTGTTATGCGCTGCCAAGGAAATGTTCGTAAAGAAAGCCATTGGCAAAGGTTATAAAGTTATGACAATAAACGTGGCTTCCATACAGACAAATCAGTGCTTTAGGAAAGCCAGATAGACTCTTGTTAACTCGGAGAAGATTTGGGTAAAACATGATAAGCATTTTTTCTGATAATTTAAAATTGTTTCTCTGGAGGAATTTGAAAGAAATGCAGACTTACTGGCTGAAGCGTGAGTGGAGGTAGATAAGGACAGGGGCTCAAGTGAAAGCTTAGTGTACTGAAAGAAAGAATTTTGTTTTAAATCCTTTTAACCCGCAGTGATTGTCAAGTACCACATTAAAATGAATTTGCTGCCACATGAACACTCAGGGAATCCCATCGCTTCACGTCTCTGTTGTGTTTATGTAAGCACACGGCTCTAAAGATAGCTAGTAGACATTCAGCACTTCATTTTTTTCCCCCCATCCCCATCCTCATCCATCAAAATGAATTAAACTTGGCATGTCAAGTCTGCACTATGAATTTCCCATGGATGTCAGGAGAGCCCCTAACATGCTATTTTTTTCCCTCCTCAAACACAACAGTGACAGTGATGGAGGTTTTATAATTTGTGGCAATTATTAGGTCTGCAGTCCGGAGACATGACACATACCCAGACACCTGTTTTTGTAATTCGCGTTGATTTTCACTGTCAGAATTGCGGCTGAGAAGTGAGACGGCAGAGGAGGCAGACAATTACATCAGCGCACCTCCCCGTCAATCATGAGGTTTTTGAAGTCAAATGGATTTTGTAATGATTGAATTAATGTCCTGCAGCAGAAACATATTTCAAGATTGCATCACGGAAAAGAATCTCGTAGAAAACCTATGACATGATAAATTACACCCTGGCATTTTTCTGAAATGCTGGAAAATGAAAGGTGTTTTTCTACTTCTTCTAACCACCAAAATATCTCTTCATCACAATGTTCTTTAATAGATCGTATATTTACTCTGAGAGGAGTTTTACTGTATGCTGCATTTTGCTCTCAACCATGCTGTGATATTAATATACGTGTTAATATTAATATTTCAGAACTGCATCAATGTTTCTTTATCCTGGAAGCACTTTTTCTTTTTCACTTGTGATTTAAATAACATACTTTCAGTCCTCTTGATTGCTGCAGAGGTGTTCTGGCTCTCATTCTGCACGTCTCCCCCTTTTGTCTCTCTGTTTCAGTCATCACTCGCCACCAGGTTTGCACAGGAGGCCTTTGGGAAGCAGTACAAACAAACCATTGGCCTGGATTTCTTTCTGAAGAGAATAAGCCTTCCAGGTGAGACACCTTCACAATCTTTTTCGGACGGCTCGCTTGTTCGGAGACTCTGCGCGGACACGCGTGTTGCACAAACACAAAGTGGCAGAGTGCAGACTTGTTAATTCAGTGAAATACTGCGGATACGTGGTCGTCAAGATTTGTACCGAGACAGCCTGGCGTAATTTAGACCCAGAATATTATTTATATTAATTGAAAGTCTAACAAAGAAGCCTGTTGTTCCACCTTCACATTCTGTCATATTTTTATTTCTCAGACTGTTCATATTTTGTCGTCCTACCTTTTCCACGCCAAGTTTGTTCTTCAGGTTAACTCGGGAGCTGAATGTGTCTTTTCTGGTAGCTCCTCATTGTAGAGTGTCTGCCACTTCTCAGGCTTATTCACTCTGAAAGCTCTTCTCTCCAGAGCAAACAGCACACTTTTTTTTTTTTTTAGCAGACTCCACAAGGCCAATGGACAGCTTATGTCCAACCGGGCGAGCCTTGCTCATAATTCTGTGGGCACAGTACAGAGTAAATACATTAACATTTTATATCCATATCGCTGATCCCCGACTTCAACTGATCTTTGTCCTCCACCACATAAAACATTCATGTTCTTATTTGTTTATGTTGAACCCGCAGAAATAAAGCCACACTCTGTATCCCCCCTCAGATCTGTAAAATAAATGTTTATTGACTAATGCTATATTTAGACGAAAAGCACTCCATTTTTACTTCCTACCATGTGAAATGGGGATTTTCAGCATTTCAAATAGCATTTCTTAAACTCTGCCAAAGTCTAAGCTCCAGAAATCTGCAAAGTGCCTCCATTCTTTCATTACTAATAAAACAACATTAAGCAACGGCAAATTAAGTGCTAAAAGTAAAAGTTATGCTGATTTGTGAGTTGGCTGAAAGACTCTATTTTGATTTTGTGTCAGTTTCAGCTTATGAGACTTAGGAGAACTAAACCCCCAAAAATGTTGTGGTGGAGTCGGGATGAAAAGAGCCAACCGGCACAGGCTGGGCTCAACTCCTTAATGTGAAGTCGAACAAATGCTGTTAATCGTTTGACTTCTCTTTCCAGTAAGTTTCTTTCCTGAAACAATCGTAGTGTGTTTTAACTGTAACCTTTGTTTTAATATAGTGAACATACGTCTGTATCACTGAGGCAGCAACAACACCACGTCCAACACCGGAGTTGTTAAATGGCCCATTTTCTGGGGAATTGGGTGTTGATGAGCTGATGAAGAGGAGGGTGGCTCTGCGAGCTGGGTGGTCTCAGACTTCGTTAGGACCCCCACCCTGCCTTGTATTGGAGAGGTTGTGTGGCTCTGCGGGTCTCTGTGGGGCTGTAAGGGTCTTTTGCAGCAGGGGGGAGAGTAGCCTATAGCCAGCGTTGGCCCCTCTCACCATGAAGGCCCGGCTTGTCAAACTTAATGTACATTTTCCAACGCAGAGAGAGGTGAGGCGAGGCCGACTGGCACACAACAGCCTCCTCTGTGTGTGCTTTTTATAACAATACCTCTTCCAGATGTCTCTGCCAAACCAATGAGGTCCAGGCGGTGAAGGGGAATGACTAGAGGTGAAATTTAAATTTGATAAATTCTGTCAAACTCTAGCTTTCAGGAAGCGGCTTTGTCTGCGTCCACTTCGTGTCACAATGAGAAGATATTTATCTCATCGTAGTGCCTTTTTTCTAACATAGTCATCAGTTTTAAGGTTTGTCTGTTAGGTTCTCCATCGCAAAAAATGTCAGCCGGTTGAGTCAGCGTGAATCTCAGAAACATAAATAAATCTAGTGTCCGAGCACGGTGGACGGGTGGGGATGGCTCCTTATAACACCAAAGAACCGTTATTCATTGCACTCTTCAATGTAGCTTTACATTGACACTGTATAGTCTAGATGTAGTGACTGTGAACCTCAGCGTTTCCTTCCTCCGCTTTTAAAAAGGGGACTTATGAAGGGGTTGAGTCGTCCAGCCGTGTCCACAGTGTACGCTCTGCTCCCCATCGCCGCTCCAGCCCAGCGCAGGGCCCTCATCACACCAACATAAACTCCTCGCTGTCTCGTCCTCCCTCCTCCACTTTTTTTTTGGGCCTTTTTTTTTTTTTTCAACCACCCCTTTCATTTTCCAGAGGAAGAAAATATTCATTTGGATTTGTTTTTTGTGCCCGTCTTTCTCTCTCTCTTTCCACAGGCACAGGGACAGGAGTCTTCTTTTCCTCTTATTTTGTGTTTAATTATTGCTATTTTCCTTAACAGCACATAATTCTCCTCACTTTCCCAACTTGGCAGGATACGGCACAATGCAAACAGCTCTTCTCAGGCTAATAAGAAGTTATTTTTTTTACTGCCAGGCTATTGAGAACGTTTAAATTAGAGGGTAAGCGTACCTATTCATCCCCCTCAATCTCGGGGATGGATATTCTTGGATGTGAGGTGTGGGTGACCTGCCAGGCGAGAGCGTTTAGCCTGAAAGATTAATCGCTGATTTATTGTTTCCATTATGTACATCAACAAGGTTGACTTTTATTGTAGAAATCGCTCACCCAAAATACAGGCTCCAGTTACAGCTGACTCGTTATTTTCTCAGAATTATGAGCTTTGTTAAAACAAACAAGTTATTAATTTAAAAAAAAGTACAAAAACATCCTGAGTGTACAGTTTTTTATTTATTGATTAGAAGACAAAAACACTTTTTTAGAGAATAAAGTGGGAATCTAAGCTCAGAAACATTTATTCCTCCTTCATATAGCTGATTTGTACTTTTTGTTTTAATTTAAATCACAGTCCTTTTTTTACGTTTAAGATATTTCTGTCTCTTTTCTCAACTGCAGGTAATCTGAACGTGACCCTGCAGGTGTGGGACATCGGAGGCCAAACGTTAGGAGGGAAAATGCTGGACAAATATGTATATGGAGCTCATGTAAGGCAACACGCATACACACAGATTCACTCCGAACCCTCTGCTGCAGTCATGAACATCTCTGCCCTGTGCAAAAAGACACAAAAAGTCAACTGTCGTTGACTCCAGAAGCCTCAGGAAGGATCAGAAATGTGTAAATTGTGGATGTTTGTGAATTAGTGAGCAGGAAGCACAGAAAGAGTTAGTTTCCATTTCCTTAATACTCTTGTATCTGTGACTCTGTTCAGGCTTATTATTTCAGCCTCGGCAGCTTCACACAGGCCTGCCACTCCCTCCCGCTGGAGCCAAATCATAATAAACTGTCATTTGGATTCACAGTGAGCGTAGCAGGTCAAAACAGCTTTAAAAATCAGTGTATCTCTACATCTTGTAGGGCTGAAACTAGCTATTCAATTGGTCAGTTATTTTCTGTATAAACTGATTAAATGTTCAATGCCCACAACCCATATTTATTCAGTTTACTGTCATAGAGGAGTAAAGAAACCAGAATATGTTCTCATTTAAGAAGCAAGGATGAGAACATTTTGACTTAAAAAAAAATACAAAAATACTCAAATCTATTATTGATTATCTTAATATCTGAAGATTGATTTAATTGTTTACAACTACTTGTGTTAAAGTTGCAGCTTTAACTTCTTAACAGAGTTGATTTAGTTTTATATTTTATTGTCATACGGGACAAATATTGATAAAACTGCACACTGCAGGCCAGTACTGTGAGTAACACAAATACTTTAGAAACTACCTCCTTAAATGTGTCATTTTATGTTAGTTTAATTGAACTTTAAGCAACTTAAATTGCAATAATTATAAAAAGTAACGACCAGCATTTAATAGTACTCAGGTCATGCATGAAGGAAAGCACGGAAAAATAGGCCTCTAATTGATCCATATACTCTCATTTAATGCTTTTCCTGTGGAAAAACTCATCAATGTGTTGATTAAACTGACAGCTGGTCCGTACATGTGCCAGCAACACGAGACGAGAGCTTGCTGTCACCTCCAGAATGTCTCTTGTTTTGAAGAGGTCCACTTAATGACCATCGTTGGTCTGATCCGAGACCCGTTCTCCTGCACAGGAGGCAGGAAACTCGTCACATCGCAGCTACATGCGAGCACAGTTTTGTCATGTTGGTCTATAAAAGCTTGACAAATATTACATCCAGGTTCTTTTCCGTTCCCTGGATCCAACTGGCTTAAAAAATAAAGTGAAAGTGAGATTTTTTGGGGGGCATTTTCTGTGCCCTGCTCTCAACTGTGCCCTTACAACTGTATACATTATCCGTCTCTGCATGTCTGTACTTCCTTTACCGTCTCTCCCTCACAAACCAAATGTCGTACATCATTGCCACATTACGACACGTTGCTTAGGGAGTTTCTCGTCAGCACCGCGTAGAACTTTCACACCTATTGTTCAGCGCGGTGCGTCCTGTAATCAATCATGGCTGTTCGTAGAGACTAGCGGTAATTGTCAGCGGCCTAAGCTTTCGTCACCGACCGTGCGTGTTGTGACAGTGCGTGTCCGCCGAACAAAAAGCAACAGACACCTCTTTGGTCGTGTTGCATCATGCAGAAAAAGTAGAGACACTTACCTCAGCTCACGCTCATTTCCAGCAATAGTTTACGCAGTGATAGATTGTTGAGCTGTGTGATTATACGTCTTGAATTATGCCAGCGGCTCTTGTATCTGTGTTTACTCTTTGATTAATTTATGTGTTCGTGTAAACAGCCCCTTCTGGCCTGAGTGTTTGCTCAACCGCGGCCCTGGTGTTGTTGCACGAGTGTTTCTGCTGCGCCTACAGTGTTGAGGATTACAGAGGGAGACAGCCTTCATTAATTAGCTCTGATAGAAGATAACCTCACCTCTGCTCTCAGAATTCTGGACTGTGCTTACAGAACTGTAGCCAATAGGATTTTACATATTCTTACTGAGATCATAGTAGTTCTGAACCTACCTCAGATTATGTGTGAGTGAGTGTGTCCCCTTCTATTTGAATCTGTGCCCCACGCTAAGAAGAGGAGCAGTGCCACCTACTGTTCCTTTGCTCGCTCAGTATTACTCATGTTAATATCAATGAGTTTGAGGTGATTGAAGGTAAAATGATCCAATATTTATTTGTCAAGGAGTGTAAAGGTGAGCTGCTGAAATAAAAAGTCTGAGGTTGTTCCTGCTGTTTTTCCGATGCAGGGGGTTCTCCTGGTTTACGACATCACCAACTTCCAGAGCTTCGAGAATCTGGAGGATTGGTTCAGCATGGTGAAGAAGGCCAACGAGGAATCTGACGTCCAGCCTGTCATCTCCCTGATTGGGAACAAAAGTGAGACTTGAACACAAACACGCATACATAAGAAAAAAGAAGCATATCAAGTTTGGACACTGCTTTATTTTTCTACTAAGAGGTGCAAATGAAATTCGGTTATCTTATATTTATTGGACTCACTTTTGGCCTGATTCATTTTTCATTTTGCGTGTCTGTGTTTGTGTGTGGAGGAGTGAGTGTTTGATGGTAGCAGACGTGTTTGTTGGAGCACCAGATAACTGATCGGTGCGATAAGCCAGTTGATAAGAGAGTGAGGTTTGGAGCGATGGGAATGCTGATGTTTGTGAACTCTGGGGAGTGACTGACGATGATTTAAGATCCCCGGGCCAATGGACCTAGGGCACCGCTTATCTGTGCCCCCCCAATCCCTCCCAGTCAGTACCCGTCTGCCCCCCCAAGCCCGACGCTGCACTCCTGTCCCGAGTCGTCGGTTAAGGAAAGGAACTCGACGTTAACCAGACGGCTCTCCTCCTATCAGCCTGCGCCCATCCACCCATCCCCAAAATAAAGAGTAATAATGATGACTCTTTTTAAACATCCCCTTGACAGATGTGGAGTCATGGCTGCCGCCGTGTTATTGTAAAGTGGGGCGTCGGTGTGTGTGTGTGTAATGGCGACTGTCCACCTTCCCGGGCGATGATGAACGGTCAACAGAGTGGTGCCTGCACACAGGAAGCTCTCGCTAATGTTACTCAACGGAGACCACAGGTCACGGTTTAATTCGCCTGTCTCGAGCAGATTCTCTTGTCTTCGCATCCGTTGCATCTCCTAATGCCCCGGCTTTAACAGTGGGCGCCTCTGTATTTAGGCTAGGTTTTTTGGGTGTGTGTGTACTGTAATATTTAAGTAGTGTTCATCCTGCTGTCAGGCTCCTCACCCCCACACTCGCAGTCATTCCCCCCCTAATGGCTCTATTGCTGAGAATGGCCCATGTGTGTTTTTTCTGTTCCTGCAGGCTGAAAAAAAGAAAAACAAAATCCCACACAGATTGCCCCTCGAGGAGCAATCAATTACCTTACGAGACTTTATGAATCCCTGAACCCTCCCACGGACTCTTTCTTACTTGGAGAGGTAGTCTGGATATCTAGCTAAAAATGTCCGCACCTACATTATGTTTTACTTTTTCATCTGACGTTTAGCATTTTAACATTTTTGTTCTTTTCTCCGACTTGGCACACTTCAACAGTAATGAACGTATGAATACACAGCTTTCTTCAAAGTCTAGATGTCTTTTAAATGGTTCCCATGATGTGAGGCAACATGTTTGTGACAACAGAAATAGAAGTACAGACATAACAAGGAGCTTATAAAAACACTTCAGATTTATGTCTCTGTGAGGACGTGTCCTCGGGGAGATTGTGGTGTTTCCACTCAGATAAACTTAAGGTGAACACAGGCTGTCATGTGCATAGTAGTTCTTAAGTTGCTGGTTAGAGCAGAAAGAGTTATATATACAGTACATGCTGACGTTTTTTTCCCTTCCATGCACTGAACGACATGTTACAGTATGAAATTTAAGTCTGGCTTATTAACAGTACATGTGCTACCGTATACATTGAGCTTAAGTTTCCTGATTTACCTCGTGCCTGCCTTCTGGTTTAATTTGAACACTGTCCTCTTTACCCAGCGGACGGTAATTGAGCCTATGGACCAGACTGGTTCATTAATGATGCTGTCCCCTCCTCTCCTTACCCTGGCCTGACTGCCCTCCTGTGCCATGTCACTGCCGGGGAACAACCTTTCCTTTCTTCGGGCTTAGCATGGCCGGCTGGGGTTAAGTGTGCTTGTTAAGCATGAGCATGCTGCACCCCCATGCCCTCTACATGCCGCCCAGAGCCTTGTGTTAAATAATGGCACCACTTGTAACAATTCAGAGAGGAAGCCAATGAAATGTTTTATTGAGGGCACACAATTATTTATGCAACTGCACGCACACACACACGGAGAACCGTGCACGTAGGTAAAGCGACACACTTGTAGGGTTTCTGGGAACACAAGGGTAATGGAAGAATGCTAAGCTCTTGGTCTGTCTAAACATACTATAACTGTTTATTACAGCGCAGCCCAGTGTAACACCGTATGGTACACAGGAACCTCTCAAGAGAAATGTTGGCTTGTTGCGCAGTCATCTCCTTCACCACTCAAGTGTTTCATTTTTAGTAGACTAATAAGTGCTGTGTGTTTTGAAATGGCTCCAAACGATAAATTCTGCTGCTCTCTGCCTAACAACAGCTGCGTTTGGCCTGTTTGTGACTGTTTGTCTTTTAGATCAGAGATTGTCACGGATCTAAAAACTACAGCACGCTGTCAGCAGTCCTAATCTACGTCTCGTATGTTTGTGTATTGTAACGAGGAATGGGACGATATAGATGTTACTGCAGATTGCGATATAAACAGTTTTATTTTGTTTCATTTTTGGGATAATCATGAATGTCCCCACACGAACCACTTACAAAGCTGTCTAACTCACTGGGCTCAGCTTGTACATTGTATCCCCACAAAAACAAGTTACATCAGATGTGTGTGAAAATGTGGATTCAAAACAAAAAAATTAAAGGGAGATGAGCACTACCACCATTTATGTATCCTTTATCTGTGCAGCACTATCTTATGATTACTTATTTAAGATTCTTTGTTTTTGAGTCCCGTCTGCGAGGCAATAAAAATATTTGCTTCCTATCAACAGAAAAGGTCAAAGTGATTCTAGTATGTTCAAGTGCAACTACTACAAGTTTTTATTGGGATATTATGATGGAATAGTTTAAACGTGGCATGACATTTCTATATCTTCCCATGTGTAGTTTGAAACATACACATATCATCATTGAATTGGGCCGTCGCCATTTTAAAATGGCTTATGTTACTGTTTGAATTTAGAACACATATTTCTTTGTAGACATTAAGCTTGTGTCGTTTATCAAACCAATTTGTTTTTATTAAGTGGGGATCGCAGGACCCCTGCTCGCTCCCCGCCCACCAGCCTTCCCCACTGCAAGCGCTCTCTCCCTCAGGAACTCCGGAGCATCCATCATGGGCTTGTACAGCCCTTATTTGGGTGACTTAAATGGGTTCAGTTCTCTTAACCCCTCCTCATCACTCATGGCTTTCTGCTCCGAGGTTCTAACACTGTTCACTGCCGATCCACTCAGGCCTGCCATGGGAAACGTTCCCTTCTTTAGGGAGATAAAGTCCCCGCATGTAGACAATCTGTACACTCAATTACGTCTTACCTGTCTTTCTCTTCTGCTCTGTTTCTTTTTCCACTCTTTCTTCTCTACGTCTCTATCTTGCTCCATCTCTCAAACACACTTGCGCATTCATTTTCATCCGTGTGCAAACATTAA
This sequence comes from Diplodus sargus, assembly GCA_903131615.1. Lineage (NCBI taxonomy): Eukaryota > Metazoa > Chordata > Actinopteri > Spariformes > Sparidae > Diplodus > Diplodus sargus. The sequence goes on from CAEMYA010002105.1 coordinate 152,892, forward strand.
CTCTTTCAATCACGCACTTAAACTGACTCTTAACGCTTATCTCTCACATGTGTAGACTAACACTTCTGCTGTAGCTGCTTTTACTTACAGTAATGTCTTTTCATTGGCTCCGTGTCTCTGTTGTGTTAAACAACATGCGTGTGTTTGCTTTCTGCATGCTACGGCAGATCTCACCGCATACCGTTACCCGTCGCACTTCTCTCTCCCCAGTTTTCCATCCAGCCATGTGAAAGTTAAAGCGAAACACGGATCTCCTCTAACTCTCGATTCTCATGAAGCATGTCCTTGCCACCAACATTGTTGGTCTTGAGTTGTTTGGCCTCTTGGCAAGGCCTCAGGTGGAGCTGAACCCCCACCACCCTCCCCAGCTCTCTCACCCCCGTCACCTCGCTGCCCCTGTAAAGCTGCCACAGTTCCTGTCTGTTCAGTGCAGGCCTGCACATTTCTTAATAGAGAGATGCTCAGAAGTCCAGGAACGCAGAGGAGCTCAATGCGCTTCTGTTTTTGGTTTAGCTCAAAAATGTTTTTCCTGGCTCAACCCACTCGTACTTAGGTCCTCTTACAACAAACTAAAAGGTCCTAATTGCCCCCAAGGGAAAGGTTTAGCCACAATAGACATGTGGTGGGACAAAAGCCCAGTACTCTTACCCCGGCACCCACACCCCTCCCCAGATAGGAGGGATGAACACGTCAGCAGTGTCTGTTTTGCACTGTGGTAAAGCGACCACAGGTTCGACACTGTAAAACATTATATATACAGTATATAGACATAGTAAGGCACGGTGTATGGCTGGGTGAAGATCTGGAATGTTTACAGTTTACAGCAAATCCAGTGTTTCCTGTCTCTCTTCACATTTTATTGAAGGTAAAGGGTCAGAACAGACGTGTGTATCAAATTGTCTCAGTAGCCGCACCGACTGTAGCCTGCTGTCTTTCTCCATTTCTGGAAAAGATGAGAAATAAAGATTAAGGTTACAAAAAGGAAACAGAGGGATGAATGAAGAATTACAGCTGTGTTACACTGTGGTTGATAAATCAGTGTAAAATCACAGCTGCAGTTGCCGAGATGTTTGATTAAGAAATATTTTTGAAGGGTTTGTTTAAGCCTACTCAGGTGGCTGATAGCTGGTCTTTCCTGCACAGGGCACCGCAACCGCTGCCAGTCCAGAACTCCCTGCTAAATGAACTAAATACTAACATTTAATTGTAACAACTGTCTGACCCAGCAATGGTCCCTGCTCTCATCTCTCTTGACTCTCATGCCTGTCGAAACATGGAAAGTCCTCATTCATTTTAGCCATCCATAAAGCAAATATTGTTGCACATGCAGTAGATGATCAGTCTTCGCATACCTTCTTGTGTGGTAAGTCATGGGCCATTTGAGTTGTACAGCACAGCTTAGCCACCTGACCTGAGTGCAGCCTGGAACCCTCATCACGCTCAGGCTGTACTTTATTTCTCCGCTGCTCCACAACATTGATATGGAGGAATTCCTGGAAAGGGGCCTTGCTGACACAGGGTTGGGTAAATAAGCGATTGATCTGGATCCACAGGCATATATTATAAATATATGTGAAACATCAACAAAAATGTACTTCCCTTTCTGCTAAATCTACTTATTCGTGGTGTTAAATATTACATCACCGTCTTTGCGCCCGGCTCCTGCTTCAGCTTTTTAACTTGGTGGATGTTTGCTCAGGCCAGAAAACACTTCCATGCAGCAGTTCACTGCTGTGGCTTTAAGTTGAATAAGCAGCTCAGTCCAACGCATCACTGCTCATAGAAAGACTTTATAATTATGAATAGACTTATAGGGATGCGATGCGTACGATTACGAACGCTCCCCTGTGCTCTGTATAATTATTATAGCGCGTAGTAACGCTGCCGGCTCACAGAGGCATGTATTACAGCTCGCCCATAAAAGACCACTTAGTTTAACAGCGACAGGAGAGCTTGGAGGACATGGCCAGTGAAACCCCGGGCAGCGTCTTGTGCGGTCGGCTCAGAACTGGGCCTTTTGTTCACTTTTCATGAGTCCTGGGAGTCCGTTAACCCGGGCTGCAAGGCCCTCGGCCCCATGTTTTACTGTAGCAGTGACAGCCCAGCACTCCAGCGCTCTCCCTGCCTGCACAGCTACTGCTGGACACTCTTGTTTTACATTCCCTGACCGGGGAGGAAGACCACATTGTTTTACTAGCCACAGTAGAGTATCTGATTATGTTTTAAAGTGTGAATGCATGTGTGTGTTTGCACGTGTGCGTGTCCACACGTCGCTTCATGAAGAACGATCAAATGACAAGATGAGCTGTGATCAATGAGCTGTCGACAGAACACTTCTGACCTAGTGGAAAGCGAGTCCCCCGACGGTCCCGGCCCGCTTCAGGCCACCGGGGCAGGGGCGCCGCGGCACAAAGAGCGCTCTGTCTCTGTCAGGATCCCCCGGAGGACTTCTGCACGGGCCCCGCTCACCTCGACAACACCAGGCTACTAACAGCACTTCATCTGTCTGTACTCACTCAGAAAAGTCAAGATAATATTATTAACTTACCTTCAAGCTTTAATATACTGATAATTATCTATAATTATTCCAGATTAGTTTCTATTCGCAAACATCCAGTCATACATTGTCCAATGTCATCAATAGCCAAATATAATTGGCTGAAATAGTCTGCAGCAGTAATGATGCAGGAATTATGATTTCCTCAATTGCACATGTATATTAAAGCCAAATTTAATATTAAAATCTAGTTTCAGGTGCTTTTGCATTAAATTTAGACGTCCAGCTCTCAGAAAATAAACATTGCCTCCTCTAAACAATACCTGCACTGTTAAGGTCTAATGAAATGTGCAAGAGTGCCGTTTGCATGGTTGACTTCTGAATGACTGCATAGTGTCTTAAGAGTAAAGAAAACACAAAGTTTTCTGTCACACTTCTGTATGATACTGTACGTCAGAAAACAGAAACGAAGCAGGGATACAACCAGCTCTTATTTGACGGGGGAAAGTAGTTATTGTTTGCATTTATATTATGTCGTCCATATTTCAATTTAAAGTATTTTAATAGAGGCTAATCACGTACTTCATATTTCAGCTTTTATGAGCTCTCTCCAAGTCGTGTAAACCAGTTGGACCCAATCATTTAAATGCTCTACATAAATTCCAGTAGTCGTTTTTATTTTACTAGGCACTTGTGCTGCGAAAGTTAAATCAATGTCTAATTCAATCAGACATCACACAGAATGATTCATTATACTTTTACTTGACTTTTTAAGCTGGTAAACGCTTCCCTGTAACTTGTACCAGAAAATTTAAGAGTAAATAAAATGTCACACGCAATTAATCTCACCTGTTCATGACTCTGCGGCTTTGTCCGACTCCTGCGGTTTCATAGTCGATTGATTCAGTATTAGTTTTTGTAACATGTTTTTTGTGACATTGCAATATTTTCTGCAACATATATATTGCCCTATGAAAAACAATAATTCAAATGTTTAACGCTTCAAAATGAAGAGGATTGCCAATCATAGTCACGTCTGACAAATAATAACTATAGCTCAGTCAAAACATACAAAACAATAAAGCAAATACCAAGACGAATTGAAATATATGTCACCGAATATCAACACTGCAAAACAAATAGACCACAAGTCAGTTCAGTTTTCTATATGTTCATTAAACCAAGCCTTAAATCTGAGTAATTCATGTTTTATCAGACAGACTTCTCTTATAGATTAAGAAAAATGAGAGCCATGTGAGTTTTACTGATGTGTTGAGACTCAAAATTGGCGGCAGGACGTGTTTGAGTTTATTCACCTTTGCTTGAGTCCTGTGATGTGGAGAGTTGGTGGCAGTAATGTGATCTCAAAGGTAGCAGTGCAACAATAAAAGAAGAGCTCTGCGAACTGATGTCAAAGGCTCCAAATATTCAAAAAGGTTTTGAAAGAAGGAAAAGCGTCCATCATGTTTACATTAAACACTGAATGTAAACAAAACCATGGCCACTGATTGGAAATCTTAAATTTTGGGAGATATTAAAGCAGAATTAAATTACATTTTGTTTTAATGTACACTGTCAGCGCAAAACATTGTTATCTTAGTAAGAAGTCAAGTCAGAGTACAAATCCATAAATAATATACTTTTATTTGACTTTGACCTTTATTAAATTTAATAACTCATATTTAAGGTTCTTGTATATGGGAAAGCTGACCAAAACAGAAAGTGCTGCAAGCCAAACAATACTTGAAAACAAATCATAAAAAATCTAACATGAGTTAAGAAAAGAGGCAATTAATAAAAGGAGTAATTTAATGTGGTTTAGAATTGACAATAGTCTGTAAACCAGCCAGAGAGATCAAATTCCTCAGTTTAAATTCCTTTACAGACTAAATTGGCTGTCTTGTGATCTCAGATAATGAATTCAAGATGTACCCAAGTATGTTTTTAGATGTGCAGATGTTTCCTCAGGATGGTTTAAGATAAAGAAATATACCAATGACCGAGACAACCAGCAAACTTTGTAACAATAAGCACAATTATAAGTGAGTGGTTTTAATTTGGTACCAAACGTCAAAACTCAGTAATAAATGGAGTGAAGCACAGAGGTGTCACATCAGCGGTGCGGCTGCCCTCAGAAGGGCCGGCTGTAAATGTAAGACTATATAAATCTACCTGTTATCATATTACATAATTAGGGAGGTCCCTTTGGGAAAACCTTTTGCAATCTGCTGCATACATTTTTTTTGCTGTAACGTTTGCAAACATATTCTGTTGCGAATGCAGGCGGCTTTTTAATTCCTGGACTCTCAGTTGTTTTTCTTGGTGGCTAAGATTAACATACTTGACTCTGTGTTTGGTGTCAAAGTGCTGCTGTAAACCGTGTTCCTCTGGCACTGCCTCGTCACAAAGAAGACATCCCAGCTCGTTTTCATTCAGCACAAATCTCTCATTAAGTTGCCTTCCCTCTGCGTCGACTTCTCATTTCTTTGACATTTCGCTCAGCTGCTAATATCAGAGTGCCAGAGTGCTACTGTTGGAAATGGCTGTATGATATTGAGATGGTATTTAACATACGTCTGCATCTAGCAGCCAGACGCCTTCAGTGCATGGGACATGTAGTTTTTGGACACAGTACTTCCGTAATACAGCATAGAATTTTATTGCGCAAATTAACACATGAAATGAGTTTGACACATGTGCCTGTTGGACTCCAGCATGTGAGGACATTCATGTAAAAGGCCGCTGTGAGTGCTTCAGAACTGACTGAAGCAGCAGAGACTCACAAAACCCCACTGAATGTCAGAGCTGCAGAAAAGTTCTGGGGTGTTTTTTAAATTTGGTGGAGCCTCGTGAACAGTGTGCTCAGACAGTTGTAAGTCATTTCATTAGGAATTGGACTCGGTTTGATAATCCGTACCCTCACTGTACGGTCTGAATTGGCTCATGGTCGCTCATTGAGGGGAAACTGAGGCAAACCCTCTTAAAAGGGTCTTAAAGGCCGAGTGTGAGGTAATGTTGGAAGTGATAGGTTCTCCCCTGGGGTTGATTAGGCTCAACCCTGTAACTTTCACTTAATGTGATATGACCCCTCGGAGCCCCGAGTCTCTGACAACACACACACGCCCCACCATTACTACCACACACAGACACATAGACACACACGCAAGCTCGCACATTCCACCCCCCGCCCTCACACTCCCCGCTGCACCAACTGCTGTTTAGTTTAAAACGAGGCTGCCGGCAATTAACTGTGTTATGTCAAGCTTATTCTCTGGCCGTTGCTCGCTGGGTAAACTGTTCCAATTGGTCCCCAGCAGCCGACTCAGTAGAACAGTAAGTAGGTGTCTCTGTTATCACAGCATGGTTTTAAAAAGCCCACTGAGGATCACACAGCGCAGTGTAGGATTTCAGGCTGGTTAGCCAACACAGAGCTGTTAGCTTATTGTTTTGCTTTGGCAACGTGTGTTGGTGAACTCAAGAGGAAAAATCCATCCTTGAATTCCCACATTTGGCCTGTTACTGTGTCAGTGAGAATAACAATAGAATGTGTCTGGAAGTTCAGCGTTCAGTGCCAGTAACTTTTTGGATCTGGAGGGAAATTTTCACTTTAAAGTGAGAGCGTAACTTTTTAAAGAAGAAGTAACATAAATCCTGAAGTCCAAGCTTGTATTCATGCATAAAACCAGATAGATAAAGCCCTGTAACAGACACTTTGTTATTGCTTTCCTCTACAGTTACGCTGAATTTAAGCTTGAGCATTAAGGTTCATTTAGGCCCCCATGTGTCCTTTATGTTGGCATGATGTTAAGCATTCCATCCACTCGAGGGCAGCGCAGAGTCAAGACTCACTGCCAACAACAAACATGGCCACAACGAAGAAGGTTGTGATGTACCTGGTACCCCCAGTGAACCTGTTAATGTAGTGGCATAAGCAGAGTCAGTCTTGTAGACAGCAGTGGACTGTGAGGCCTTTAAATACATCGCAACATGTGGACGGATAATTAATTTCACTTTACCAATGTAAAGAAACTGATGAAGAGCGCCATTTCCATTTCTTTTGGATTACCGCCATTATTCAGACTTCTTCACTGAGTCCTATGGTCATACTGCTCTATGTGGTCCCCACTGTCCCCCCACCTTTCAGAAAAGGCACACAACTATGGCCAGATTGAATGTTCAGTTTACTCTGCATACGTATCTAATGTTAAGCAGTATCCCCGTTTTGAGCGTTATCCTGGTTTTATATCTTCTTTGGGATACGACCGTGAGGATCCTTGTTGAACAGTATCCGGGCTTCTGATCCTGTGTGTGTCTTGATTCCTCAACATCTCAGTCCCTCATTTCTCCAACGACAGAGAACGTTAAGAAACCTGGATTAAGTTTTTACATGCCACTGCACCCTGGTTTCTATTGGACTAATCCCGCTAGCACATCCAGATCTCTCAAAACCAGGATAAGATGTAAATATCTATTAATCTTAAATGGTTTTCCAACTATTTCATTTCAGTCTCTAGTTGGTGCACATCCTCTTTTCGGAAGAAGGTGATAAAGCAGTGGTATTGGTTTAAAAGCTTGCTCTGGGCAGATCCATCCAACCAAAATCCATCCTCCTTTCTAATTTAAAGTTTTTCAGTGACCTCTTCCAAGTCTGTCTGGTTTCAGGATAATCAGGTCTGCCAGTGAGAGGATTCTTTCCATGAAGGAGCTAAGCTGACATCCCCACAGACACTAACTTGTGGAGAAGAACATCCATATTTTCTTCTCATTTGGTTGCGTTCCCGTTTATATAATAGGTCACCGCAATAACAAACCGGTTATTTACGGTAAAAGCCTAATTTATCCGCCAGATATTAATCTGTAACTGTTGTCTTGTAATTCACCGCAGTGACAGGCAGACCTTTTAAATAAACACTGATGGTGACCAGAGCGAGGGAGGGCCATCGCTCTCGACGAGTGATGATCCCCTCCACTATCTCTATGCGCTTGGAGGCCTAAACAGTTTATTTCGTGTTTGCAGTCACTTCCTAGGGGTTGTTAAGCTGATGTACAGTTTGACAGAAACGGAGGGAAACCAGATCATCGGAGGAAGATTGTTTTGACCTGATAAGTAGAAATGGGTACATTAGGGAGAGAAATGGAGCAAAACACTAAAACTGTGGGATTAGTGTTGTATTCAGTTTACAGACAGATGTCACATGCTGCGAAATTCTTTTGTGTGAGAATGTGGGCCCACCTACAGTATGATTACGTGACTGAAGGAGCTTGTTCTAAAACCATGACCTCTACCAGGAACATGCACAATGTAAGAGGTCAGTCTTTTCATGCATATTGATGTATTTATCCAGTGTAATTTATGTTGACAAAATAATCTCATCATAAGGTCTATTAAGAAGATGCTCCGAGGCTTTCTGTCGTATAGTGTGATCTTTAAGTTTGCCCTCTTATCATTGTAGATCCTTTTTTCTGAAACCGTTAAGTGTTCGTAAAAAAATTGGAAATTGAAACGTTTACTAAAAACATAAAATACTTTTGCCTTCCTGCTGAGCGACTTCAGATGGAAAGCAACACATCAGCTGATACTTTGATTACTTTCTCCTTTTCAACTGTTTTCAATGTTATCTTTCAGTTCATCTACTTTCAGTACTTTTAAACTTCAAGTTCAACATGCTACAATGCTTAAACATGAAAGTAAATGCCTTTAACAGACAGCTGATACTGCTTTAGTGCTTCAGGATATAACTTTTTATTGCTCACTGAGATAAAAACAGTCACAAAACGTTGGTTGTGGTGAATTTGTGGTGATCTCACATCTTTCATGTTATTCCAAAAATCCTAAACCTGTCACCATGGCTGACAACACACCTGTTCATTGGTCCACTACAGAAAAAACTTCAATTTCAAATGCATAGATAATATGAATTCCAAACAAAAGAACGAGAAGGTTATTAATTCCTACTACTTAACCTATTTAAGATTCTCACCTAAAACAATCAAAAAGATGTGCTTTGTATCTGTGTGGCAACACAAATATTTGTCTCGTAAAGTCATTCCAGTAAGTTTTAGTGCCATTTTGAGACTATTAAGAATATTATATATATATTTATTTCACATTGTCTCATTCCAGGAGCAACTCAAATTTTCTTCGCTTTATTGTCTTTCCCCTCCTGTTGCCACACGAACAGTCCCCACCACCAGAATCCAGAAACGTCACTCACTCGTCCGTCTTTTTTTCTTACAGTAACGTGCCTTCAACAGCTCCTGAGCCACTATGTTAACGTTGGCTAATCTGACCGTGACACATGATTGATAACCTTTCCCAAGTGTGCAGGATCCAAAGGATTAGCGGTGTTTACTTCTAGTAGCATGCTGGGTACCTCCGCTGTTAATGACTGGAATTAATAACGTGCTGACGCCTATGAGACAGCTATGTTTATGCACCGGCACAGACATGACAGTCTGCCCTGGACATTGAGTAGTTGTAAAAGTGTCTGCCCTCGCCCAGAAAGGTTTGTGTTTATATGTCACTTATGATGATGGTAATTTTCATTCTAGTCTAAAATGATTCTTTCCAAATGTATTTTTTTGGCCTTTAACATTTTTGGGTCATATGACTTACTGAGATATTAATAATACAGGATTAGCGCAGTGTTTACATTTCTTCCATGCTATGTATCTGTCTCTCTCTTTCTCTGCCGCTGGCTCTATTCCCCAGCCTCACACACAGACACACACACACACACACACTGAGGGGCATGAGAACAGGGTAAATCCTTGACAACTTCAATGAAGCCTCACACAAAGAGTAAAACTCGGGGGGACGAGAGAAATGCAACACCGTACAGTAGCCTGACCTCCTCCAGCTACCATAGACATGTATGCACCAGATACCGGGCGTGGCCGCCTTTCTGCACAAAGCCAGAAATAAAGAGCGAAGCTATTGCTTTCAGCAGCAAGACCCCCGGGTGACCTTCCTCATCGACCCCAGCATGACCCCTTAGTGAGGAAGGAGAGAGGCAAAGCGCCCGGTATCACTGCACAGGAGTCGAATGCACATCACAATAGCTATAAAGGAAGGCCGTCATTGTGTGCTCACAGTAAATCAGCGTGAAGGTGACAGTCCCAGTTCTTGGGCCTGCGTGCCCACCTTAAAGGCCGGCACGCTCATAAGTCAAACTGTTTTCTCCATCTACACTCTCACTGTGAGTGTCGCCTCAAGACTTCGGTCATCCACACATTGTTTCTTAAGCATTTCTCCACAGCTGGGCTGGTTTGTCTGTTTCGGGTCAAATAGAGGTTCATGGCTTCAGGGTTCAACTGTACTAGACTTACACAGAAGAATGTGTCGCATCAAGCCTTAATACCAGCTGGGATTTGAAGCTCGGGGCTACTGAATTGATCATTTCCACTCTAAAACCACCTGAAATGCCTCTCTCTGTAAGTTAAAAAATTCAACAGTCAGGAGCCTCCACAGCTGAGTTTGAAAGCAACATAACAATTGAATTATGTTTTGTTTTCATGTTCATTTATGTGCACCCTTCTCGAACACTAGGCAGATCCCCTGCCATCTTAACTCGAGTGTAAACAGTTATCTTCTCTGTTTATGTTTAGATACCTGACAGTTAACCCTGCGAGAGCGCTGCATAACCACCGTATACATCTGTGTATCTACCTCTTGTGAGTTTTCTCACGTGTCACGCTGTGTTTCATCCACAGTCGACCTGGAGCACATGAGGACGGTGAAGGCTGACAAACACCAGCGTTTCTGCCAAGAGAACGGCCTCATCAGTCAGTTTGTATCGGCCAAGACAGGCGACTCAGTAAGTACCAGCCGACTCACAATAAAATGTTAAAATGCGGAGTGGCTCGGATGAGTCTTACCATGTCCTATTTTTCTTGTCATCGCTCTCTCCAGGTGTTCCTTTGTTTCCAGAAAGTGGCTGCTGAGATTCTTGGTGTAAAGCTAAACAAAGCAGAGATAGAGCAGTCCCAGGTGAGCCATAACAGCATCAAGGTCTCTCTCAAGTTTCTATGCAAAAGTTTCTGCGCAAGCTCCATCTACAAATACAGATCGCTCTGTCCTCATATTTATAACAGAGGTCTGCAGGAATGATTCCTAAAACCCAGAAATCACTTAATATTTCGGTTTTTGAAAGGGTTTTCAGTTATTTTCACGTTTTGTTCAATGACATAAAATACGTCAGTGAATACCTCATGTTTGAATTAAAAAACTTTTACATGTCTTTAACAAGTGGCTTTTGGAGACCACAGAGGTGTCGAGGACAATTAAACATCATCACGCTGAACATGAAAACTCATTTACTCACTAGTGCGTCTTTACAGGCCAGCTTGAGTTGCAAACTATTCGAACTCTAACTTTACAACCTGCAGATTGATCTGTTTATGGTAAAGCTTGTATTATATGTATAAGACGTTTAATAGCTAACGTAACGTTAGCTTTTCACTTCTGCTGATTTAATTTTTGCCTCATAAATTGGAAAAATCACTCTCATTTGTAAAGATTATCTTGCCGATAGAAAATCCCAAAGGCTTTTAGTTGAGAGAACCCGCCGATGCCAACTTTCAGCTTTGCCAACAAAAAAACGTAATCTCTGCTGCACTCTGTTGAACGGTAAAAGAGTGAAAGTATTCGGTGGTATTTCCGGGTTCCTCTCTCACAGCGCTGCGTGTAATGTTATGCCTGAGCTCGAGGGAGGTCACAGTGAGTGTGTTAGGTCAGCGGAGGTCGACACACACTGTAAAGGACCTCTTGTTGTGTAAACACGAGTTTGTTACGTCTGCCTCCTGTGATGGTCTACCTGCCACTGACGCTGCCGGTCTGTAAATAGACCCACATTGACCACATTAGCGCGTGAAGTGGGAGGTTAAAGGTAGGCAGTTGTGGGGGTGAGGAGGTTAGGACCAGCTGCCTGATTTATTTGGTTTATCTCCCACCGTTTTTGGGCCGAAACAGGGCTTTAGCTTGCCAGCCAGACCAAGGTGCCCAGTGGTGGCAGCTGTGGGATTTACAAGGTCACCTCCCCCGGAGGCATTAATCCTGGGGCTGATATGACCGCTTGGAGCCACACTGGCTGGGTGGTGGTTGATGAGCCGGGGGGCTACAGAGAGGTCAGGACCCTCAGAGAAGGGAGAGCATGTAAGGGAAGGACTGGCCGTATTCTCAAGCTTCTCTCTCATCACCAACACTACTGCTGACTAGCTGAAAATGACCGTCGACTAATGGAGCTGTCCGTCTACTTTCTGCTTCCTGCCCTCCCTTGATAGTACTGTCAATAAAGCAAAGTGGTTTAATCCAGGCTAATCAAGCAGGCTGAGTGGCCAGATTCCATTCACACTTCATGGAAACAGACAAGTTGACAGAAACACACAACATGTAACCATGTTAAGGGCTTTTGTAATCTTCTGATGGAAAATACAATTGTGACAGTCAGGTAGTGACCTCATGAAGGAGGCGAAAGCTCATAGAAAGATTGTAAAAACTGTAAAATGGGATTAGTCAGCTGTAAATGTATTTTTTCAACAACAACAACAAAATATGTTTCCAGAGATGTCAAAAGCGTAATGTTAACAGGACACTACAAAAAATGAGAAGTTTTATCACCACTATGTTTTAAACACATTCAACACATACTGAATATTTTCTGGTCTGCTGCCATTTGTTCTGCCTATAAAAAGGTAAGAAGATGCTAATCACAGAGCCAAAGGTAACATGGAGGAAGGTTTTTTTGTCCCAGAGATCTTAAAATCTTTTAAATGACATGATTCAGAGAAAAGCAGCAAAATCCTCAAATGTAGGAAGCCGGACCTCAGGAATGTTTGACATTATTAAAGTAGTTTACAGCAATGTGTGTATTCAAACAAGACAGTATGGTTTTCTGATGGTGGAGATGTGAAGGAGGGACTCTCAGAGTTTGTCTCCTAGGTCATGGTTCTGGGTCTAGCCGTGAGGCCAGCGAAGCCTCATTATCAGCTGTCAGCTTTAGAGAGTCAAACATGGGGGTCACAACCCCTGACAGTATTATATCTGCCTGGCAGCCTTTTCCGTCATGGTCCTCTGTCTGCTGGATCAGATAGCGAGGCCTCGGATCACTCACTGACTCCGACAACAGGCTTCGGCAGCTCGTTAATCAGACAGCCAACCAGGACCTGCTCCTCAACCATGTGGTCTGCTCTTCAGCAGTTATACAGCGGAGAGCCCCGCAGCCTGTTGCACCATTCAGATCAAATTTAGGCTAATTTGTAATTGTCCCAAGCTAATTTACCAGCTGCCCCAAGGGAAGATTCCAATATAGATTTACGCCAAAGCTTACAGAGTAGAGGTTCAAAATGCTCTACGATGTGTAAAGAAAAAAAAAAGTCAGTAAATCTGGCTTGCAGATGGATTTCTTTTTACCCGACTGTGCTTGCTATCTGTACATGATGTCATGCTTTCCTTTCTGTCTCATCTCTTACATTTCTTGTTCGTCTCTCTCAATGCTTCTCTATTTATTTTCCTCACCCTTCATGGCTTTGAACTCATCTTTTCTCCCTCTTCATCCTCTCACATTGTCCTTTGACTTTTTGTTTTTGTCCTTTTGTTTCCGCCTCCATCTCTGCACTGCTCTGACGTGTTGAACCGGCTCAGAGGATTGTGAAGGCTGAGCTGGTGGACTACCCACAGGATGAAGGAC
>CAEMYA010002105.1:182389-195576 GCA_903131615.1 Diplodus sargus
GATTTTATCATCTTGTTTAGATTTTCATGTGTCCAAAGTTGAGTTTAAAACATACATGTATTTGACTGTGGCCAACTAGGCTACATGAACAAAGGACCAAATGTGCTGTTTTTCATAAATACATCCTTAAAAGTCTACAGTAATGCTTCTTTATTTTTTAATGTCTGTGATATGTTTTGTACAGATTGTGTATGTTAAGGTTGATGTGACTTCCTGCCAGATTACACAGATTAAAGTATATTGTGAGGTTCATCTGGAGCTGTATATCTACATTTATATTGATATATTTGTTTTGTCTCGTCTTTAACTAGAACTCAAGTCAATTCCAGATTTGTTCCACTGAACTTTATGTTGTTATCTCAACCCCCCCTCTCACCACCACCCACCTCGGGGACCCCCTGACCTCTGACACGGTGCTAACAATATCACCGTCGCTCTCTGCAGGTATAACTCACAGCTCAATATACAAGTTCACACGCCTCTTTTAAAGGCTGCTGAAAGGCCGAGTGGGAGAAGAAGGAAACTGCCGACTGAAAACATGCAGAGATTCCTGTCATGAAATAAGTCCTGCAGTGATTTGAGCATCAGAACTTGAAGTTTGAGAAAGTAGAAATACTTTGTTGTAAATCCTGCATTTTTTTTTAACATCCGTGTTTACTAGTTTGTAGTTTTCTTTTTCTTCCAACTGTCGGTCAGCACAAAAAGCACAAGACAGATGAAAGCAGTGTGTCTGTGTGCAAACAAAACACAACCGGGAAACACAAAAAAAAATTGCTCCAGAGCACAACTAGTGGTCAGAAAGTCCACAGGGCTCCTTCAAAATCATTATTTTAACTAACTGCAATTACAGCTTATTAGATTTGATTCAGCGCGGCACACGAACAGCAGCATCAGAAATCATCGATTAAATTAAAGAAATTATTAGAACTGGATGTGAAAAGTAGAAGTTGGTATTCTGAATGTTCTGACAGACACGCTGCATGTTGTGGAGGAGTGAGACTACAGAAGACAGTGATGATGAAGTCTTCCTGTGAGTTAAAGCTGAGCTAATGCGTAGTGATGGTGATGTACCTGAGCTCAAAGGCCGAGCTGAAATATACAGTATCGTATATCCCACAGGTGTCTGTCTGTGGCTCAGCGTCAATCCCGGGGATTTACAGCCGGACTTAGAGCTGCTCTCTCTTCATACCACCTCTGGCAGCGCGCCTGAAGGAATCAACAGCTCCGGCTTTAAAAAAAAATCACTGTCAGGACGTCCATGAGGGAATTCTGGCAGGTTGGAAACTAACATTGAAACTGATCCTCCTCTTTTTGGCTTTTTCTGCTCAGCTCTTAATCCATAAACCATCCCTGAACAGGCCCATCTGGCATCTGGTCACCGACTCCCTCCACTCTCAGCTCGCAGGACGGGCAGCGGACACACTCGGGGCTTTTTCTTTTCTCTGTGGCTGTGATTTCACTCGACCAGTCAGTATTTTAGTCTCTTTCTCTTCATGACCTCATCCCCGTTTCATTGACACGGCGGCTAAATAATTACGTGGTTTATTTTCAGGCAACAATGTGAAACGTTTGCTGCGTCCAGCTTCTCAAATGTGAGGAATCGATCATGTTCTTTGTCATCTATGACAGCGAACTGATGGTCGATGGATTATTAGGTGACTCGGCTTCTTGCATACGATATATTTCGGCCTATTAGTAACAAGAAAGTGTCGTTAATGAATACAAAAGACGTGTTTAATGTAGTTTAGTGTCTCTATAATTCAATGCCTGCAATATCTTGGTCACAATTCTTTAATGACCATATACTTTTCTAAAGTGTTTCTTTATTGTTTATCATTGTTGTTATAGTTATTTTCAGATTAGTTATTCTTTTTATGTCGGTATCTGAATATCAGTATTGGCTCAAAACTCTGGATTTTGAAGCAAATATGATTAAAAACATCTTTAAGTTGTGTAAAATAGAGGCCTGATCAACAACTGCTTCTTAAATCCTGAGTTTATGAGAACTACAGTAACTAAATACTGAAGGCAGAAATGCCAAAAAGTAGAAACCACTGATCATCAGTGTGCATGAACTTCCTGTTGATCTTAATTCCTTGCGCTGCAAACTAGCGTGATTGTCCACCTGCTGAATGACATGTGAATGTTCAGATGCTTCTAGATTACCTCCAGTTTTTTGCTGGTGAAGCAAATCTACCAGGCTGGTGCTAATATTGTGCCCTTTATGCACCGATCACAGTTTACGACACACACACACACACACACACACACACACACACACACACACACACACACGTCTTCAGGTTCCTCATGAGGGTTTCTTTTCTCCTCTTCTTCTCCCAGGAAACACACTGGAGTCCCTCTGCTTTCTCCTCAGCGCCCCTCTCAAAGCCACAACACAAACAGCGGCGGCCATATCGGGCCCCAGCTGCCGACACGTCTGCTCAGCAGCGTATTTATTTAAACCTGCCGCTGGCCCTGGCGGTCCTGCGCAGGCCACGCCGGGGGCCTCCCCGGCTTGTTTGAGAATCCATTCACACCTGCGCATTAAATTACTGACACTAATGTTACTAGTAATGCTTGGACCAGCTCCCATTTTTGAACCCATAAAGCTGCAGGAGTCGGGAAATATTGGACATGTTGGTGAGAAAAAAGGTGACGGACTCAGACATGATACAGGGAGGGTTTGTTTGATATCACCGTGCTGTGTTTTTGTTCTCTAGCTGCACAAATGTTCGTGTCCGGCTGTGTTTTGTCACTTTGCTGGGACTGAATAACATCAGATGATGTCATACATACATACAGACGTGCATGTTGGCAGTTGGGTTAATATGTATATTTTCATTGTCGGCAGCTGAGGGTGACGTGAATACTAGGCGTTTGGATCAGACCCTTTAAAGCCCGGCGCTCTGACAGTAAAACAGAAGACGCTGTCGCCTCAGGCTGGGGGGTGGGTGACACATTGTTTGACTGTTACCTGGTTGCTAAGGGCTCCGTGGCTTTTGAACTTGAGAGGTGTGGAGGCATGAACACCTGCGTGGCCCCCCTCTCAGATACCTTTCACCTTGTCTCAGTGTGCGGCACTCAGCGAGGGGCCGAGAAGAAAAGAGCTGCGCAGGGGAGAAAGGAAAGTATCCGAGAGACGTCTCCCGGGTTGTCATTGCGGGGTCAGGGGTCAGAGGTCGGCACGGAGGGGGTATGTCAGGTGTTAAGTGGAGCAGACAAGCAAATGTAGGGCTTGTTAGATTGCTTACCTGGCGACCTGCTAACCTGCGGCCAGGTGGGAGCACAAAGCACCAGGCTTTGGTACAAGATTAGCCAAACAGGATGGAGATCAGAGGAGACAAGCCTGATGGAAATAATAACCTGAAAGCTTAAAAAAACAGCTGAAACACGAGTTTATAGAATCCATAAAACAACTTTGATAACTGATGTTTTTGAAAATGATTTTTCAAGCGTATGAGAAGCTCCGGCTCCTCAGATGTGACGATAGTCTTCTTACTCTTGTCTTGTCGATGGGAAACTAAATGTTTTGGTAAAGGTGGGATGCAACTAAGTACATTTACCCAAGTACTGTAGTTTAAAGTAAATTATATGTTACTCAATCTCCAGATTAACACTTAACATGCGTAACATATATCAATGCATCGTCAAAGATTTAATCAGTGATTCTCAACCTTTTTGGCTTTTGACCCTTCACAAAAAAAAATCCCGGCTAACCCCTCAGATTCCTCCGGGCGCGTCTGCGTTGTGTTCCCGCTGTGACAAGGCCACCAGAGCTGATTGCAGCCGTTCTGGACGGCGCTCGTGGCTCCAGAAGTGGCTCTGGTCCACAGGGAATATGTGCAGGGGCCATTTTTGACAGCAGCCGTGTCAGAAGGAAGTCTGTCTAAGTAACGGCACAGAGCATCCAGCCAATTTTCATAATAAAATCCCCTTCAGCAGGCTCAGGGATCTGCAGCACAAACAAGTCAGAAATATGAACAATAACTACTGCCACGCGTCTCTCAATCGTAAGTACCGTGAGATCAGAGGAGTGTTTGTCTTCTCACTGAAAATCAATGAAAAATTCTTTGAAACACAAACTGTGTCTCCAGTTTGAGTCTGACCTCTCATTCGTCCTCATTTCCTGTGTCTGACCTGACAAAATGTACCAGAATAAATAAAATAAAACCGCCCTCGATAATAACATGTGTAAAACGTGCTCGGTGGAGTTTGTAGGTCACACGGGACGGCTCGCTCTCCGGTTTCTCTGCCCGCGATGGGCTCTGAACGCCTCAAATCACAAATGAATTACATTTTAAAGGTTAAACGTGGCGTCGGCGCACTAATCCTCAGCGTCGGTGACATGCGATCGTCTGTACAAACAGTCTGGTTTCTATTTAATTAGAATGCAGATTACCACAGCGTGATACTGGTCACACAACATCCTATACTGGGATGTTGATCACACAGAATCAGGCTGCGGCGATGAAAAGGCTTATTTGCTTTAGTGCAGCGTGTCCGTAAGCCGCGGGACAAGGCGAGACAATGTTAATGATGGTCTGTGACAGACGGCTGAGGGGTGAGGAGGGTGAGGAGGGTGAGGAGGGGCTCCTCTTCAGTGAGGTGAGCATTGTGTGGAGTTGGCATTCAGCTGTGTATTATTTATTAATGTCTATTCATGATGTCTATTGTCCCGCGGGCACAGCATGGAAACACACACTGTCGGAGTGAGAAGGTAACACTCGGGTCCAACTCCAGAGCTGCGAGGCTGCGTGAAGGTTTGTACCGATCAATAAGGAGATTAACTGCAAAGAAATAATTCCAACGTGGCTTCAAAACTTTTAAGAAAAGAGCGACTGAATCATTCTGAATGAAGTCGGTCTATAAATATGATTGATGACGCAGAGAATCGACTCAGTGAACCAGTTCGTCTGATGAATACACCTCAGTCAAATAATATGTGCAAACACTTCTGTGTTGTATTAATTATGAGTGTGTGCGACCAGACAGGCAGGTTTTTAACAATACAGAGCCTGCATATGTGTGTGTGTGTGTGTGTGCACCTGTAGATAATCCTACAGGTCTCTGAATCAGAACATTTGGCTGATGATTATTCTTTTTTCCAGATCTACGTTAAGCCATTATGTTGTGTCATTGTGATTACTAATTGTACGTTGTGTTTGTTGAACTCTTTAACATATTATATGTTGTCATTGATGGTTGTGTGCCGTTACTGAGAGCAGATTTATAACTTCCACCAAGGTTATCTTTTCACGTGTGTCTGTTTTTTATTTTTTTGTTTGGTTGCTCGTTGGTCGGTTTGTCAGCAGGATTAAACAAAAACTGCTGAATGGACTTCCACAAAACTTGGATGGACTTTTGGTGTGGATCTAAATAAGAGACAGATCCAGGAATGTTTTTCTCACCTTCTCACTCTCAATGAAAAAATCAGGTGTATTTATGTGGCTGTTATGCAACAGTCAATAATCACTGAGCAAGATGTGAAAGATTATCCAGCCTCTTATGTCCTCTGTCCCTCATGTGATTGTAAACTGAACATGTTTAGGTTTGTATTTCAAACTATTGATACTATAAGAATTTCATATTTGGGGTCCACTCAGTTTGATCTTATCTTATATCACTTGAAACCAACTGGTTGCTGCCCTGATTAACATACTGCAGGACGATTGATTTGTTCCATTCTGTGCAGGTATCATAATGTCTCCACTCGTCATACGATTTTCATGTTATAAGATAATCAGGATTCAAACACCAAACATTCAGGAGGTGATCTGCAGGTCATCTGGTTCAGTTTTCGATCTGTCGTCCTGTTTCCCTAAATGTTACCAACCGTCTGATCCAGACTCAGGAGGTTTTTTTTTTTTTTTAAACTAAGTGAGCAGCTATTGTTCGTGTGATTGTGGCCCCCGCTCTTTAAGTTCTTCAAACCAGGAAATGTTTAAACGGGGCTAATTAGCCGTTATTCCCCGCAGTGCGTGGCTCTGGCAGCTCTTGTCTGTGGCTGATCTGACAGGAGTCGTGCCCTCTGGGGTCCAGCCGATCAATTACGGGGCCTTTCACAGTTCAACGTTTTGGAAACATTAGACAAGCTCAATCCCAGGTTTGGCCCTAAATGCTGTTGTGCACGACTCAGCTTTGAAATCAGACATTTTTTCCCCTCCCTGTCAAAGTTGACAATGGCAAAAATTAGATTTCATGAGAACAGAGAGGATGATGGGAAATGACGCACTCATTGAATCTGGTGAGGAAAAACTGCAGGTCTGTACAGAGACTGTAACAGCTCAGTGATGGTACCACACACACACACACACACAGACACACACACACACACACACACACACACACACACACACACAATTCCCTGCAGACAGTGCTATACTCCCTCTGCTGCCGCTCCTCTGTAAACACAGCTTCCCCTGCCTGAGTTTCACCTCCTTGTACAAACATCGTCTGCATCGGCTTTTACATCAATTCACTGTCAGACATTTAGTTCATTTTCACGGCAGGTACGCTCACACACTCTCTTGAATAAATCTGCATGATCAGGTAAACTACGACTGATGTTGTCGGGGACATTAAGGCGACTAAATATCAAAACACGTCCCCATTTTTTCAGAATAAAAGTACAAAAATGTATCTTTCAGCAACTGGGAATCACAGTCCTTAATCAAATAAATGATTTATGTGAATCAGAGATATCAGAATACTGGAACAAAAATGAATCTGTGCAGTTAAGTCCTCTGTATAGATCATCAAATCACTTCAGTGGTCAGATATGTACATATGAGTGTGTTTCACTCTTTGGACTGCTAGTGCTACTTTACCTCCCCCAATGAGGTTATGTTTTTACCCGTGTCCATTTATTTGATTGTTTGCAGGCTGGTTTGTCAGCAGGATTACACAGAAACTTCTGAACCAATTTCCACTAAACTTGCGTGGAAGATGAGACCCCATTAACTTTCTGTGCAGATCCAGATAAAAAGGGACGGATCCAGTATTTCCACTTTCCTTCCAACATTTTCATTACTTTCTCAGGTAACAATGCATGAATCTTCATTTAAAAACAGGCGTACTCAAGTGGTTGGTATCGACGAATGAGTAAAAATTGATGCAGATCCAAATAAAAAACAGGATCTTGCCGATCTAAATAATCCACCGAGTGTGGTTCCAGTTCAGCCTGTGTAATGTTTATTCATGGTGTCTTTACTGCAGCACGAGTCGACGCCACAGACTGTATCTGCCTCTCCCTGCGTGCCTTCAAAACACACAAACTCAACAATAACACAGTGCACATACAAACAGTTCAGAACATAAACAATAAAACAAACCTATGACAACCTAACTGGCCCCTCTTTAAAAACTATTTATTAGTGTAGTTGTAGTATAGCAGTAGCAGCTGGAGCTCCTGGATGAGCTCCAACATTAAAACACTGCTTACATGATAATGCATCAGTAATGAATGAGGCCACATTCCTCATAATGAGCTTTTAAAGTGTATCTTGATGAAAACTATTTAGTACTTTTACTTTTAATAGAGCTCTTTCATAGCGTGGTATTGGTTGTTTTACTGGCTTCTAGTTAAAGATTTAAACAATTTAAGTTTTGTGAGCAATTTCAGATGTTTTCTTTCAATGATATCTACTATTGTTCAAAGCTGCATTCAGCCTGAGCACCTCATTTAAACTTTAATAGCTTTAAATTGTAAAATAGGACCTGAACAATCAGTGAGCTCGACATTGTATCTGCAGCGTCACTCCTCGTCTTCATGTCCGACTCTCTAACAAAGCCATAAAATACATATATTGAGCATCTATTTAAATGTTTTTTGTTAGATTTAAAGTTAAAACTGAGACCAGCCGCCTCCAGAGTGAAACAAAAGCCGCTGTGGTGCGAACACGACAAAGTTATCATTGCATGAAAAAAGACATTGTGTTGGGAGTTGTTCCAATTTTAATTTGTCCTTGTGAAGGAAAAAAAAGTGCGCCTCAAATTATCTAAAATGTAAGATAAACAAGAGTCAGACATGTGTCACCTCCTCACCAATTATCATTAATAAGGGCCGTATTTTCAGGGAGAGGCTCGAACAAAAACACTCGGCGCTGCTCCTCAGTGACGAAATTAAGTTGTCATTGGAGCGTCTGCCTAAATCCTGCACGCTTACGGGAAAAATAAAGACCATTCTGAGTTCAGAGTGCCATGTAACATTCAATTACAATTTAACAGACGGCTCTCTATTAGCCGGTGTCCATTTCAGGGTTGGAGGCACGAGGTCACGACCCGCTCCTCAGCGGGTCTCGGTGCAGGTGCTTACGTTCGACTCAGTTTTAAAAAAGTACGACCAAACAGAAAGATTAAAACACACCTGGGCCGACACGATCGCCACATCATCCTCTACTGGAGTTTGTCTGTCACACAAACACACACACACACACACACACACACACACACACACACACACACACACACACACACACACACACACACACACAGGAGTGGAAATTCAATCTGACAGTCAACATCTCAAATAAATATATTTCTCCGTCTTTTTGTTTTAAGATATTAAAGTAATTTCTATAATTGTTTGAAACAAGTCCACTTTTCCTAATTCCCATCTGTGTCCTTGACAACGGGGTCACAGCCCGAGTCCTCTCCTGGCAGCTGCGCCAGATGGTGAAGAGGGAAAATAAAGTGGAAAGAAAGAAAGAAAGAAAGAAAGAAAGAAGAGGACTTCTGTCAATGTCAAACAGGGAGTTAGAGTTATTTCCCTGCCTTTACCTGTCCGCTGTCCCCTGTATGACAAACTGGTTTCCTTCAGGCAATAAAAGTCAGCAGCGGCTGGAAAAAATCCCTACCTGTTCAAAAACTGTTTGAACTCCTAATTGTGCAGAGCCGTCGGCAAATCAGGGGGTGTTAGGGAGGAGGCCTTGTTCAAACAGAGAAGAATAAGACAACTATCCTCGCCGGCTTTGCGAGAACACGAGTCAAGACAAATAATGGCGATAAAGAGACTGATGAGGGACGAACACGGGGAGCCGTTTGTTGGCTTTAGACACAGTTAACAATACGAGATTTAGGTTGAACAGAATAAACAGAACAGCTGCACGGAGTGAAACATCAATTTTAGGGTCTGTGTCATTTCAGAGGACAAACTACACAACAGACATTCACACTGTTGCCGACTGTTACTTGTTCTCCATGGAAACAGAAAAGATACTGAGTGGTAAAATAAAGTAAACTGAAACGAAGTGACAGGAGTCTTTAACAGAACCAATTAACTCTAAACCAGCCATTTCTCTTTGTTCGTAATGATCAATGATCAATTAATTCTACCAATCTGAAAGTGTTTATTGTGCATATGCCAGTTCTGTGCTTTTCACTCTGAACGCACTTCTACCTGCAATGGAGAATTTTCACACTGTGGTAGTTTTTCATTTTTAGTTAGATAGCTTTTGAAATGAGCAGCATAACAGAGACTGCAGCTACCAATCTGCTGTACAATCAAGGCTGTATAATGATAATTAACTTGATTCTGATTATTCTATTTCAAAGTTTTCTTTACACTGTTAAAAGCACATTTTTTTAAATCACGGCTTTATTTAAAAAATACTGGTTTGAATTACCACTGAAGATTACAATTCAGTTGAAATGATTATGAGAACAACCAAATATACCGAGAGCCTGGAATATATTGTGGACTTTGTGATGATCATTACTTGATTATTTTTCAAACAAATACATCTGAACGAGACAATGTCTATAAATACACATAGTACATTTTTTTACGGCGTCAAAAGCAGTGTGACTTTGTTTTTACGTTGCATTAATTCAAGTTTAATCTCAAAATCAGGACACAGAATGCTTTGACCTTCGAGTTCAATCTGTACATTATCTATATAAGATTATATCATTATTATAAAGATAGAATCTGTATAAAATCTGTTCGCCCTGCTGCCTTCCAGCTAAAAAGATACAGAAGTTTCCGTTGCCATTCCACCAGACTGCAGAGCAGCTTCTTTCCCCAGTGAGACTCCTCACTTCATCATCACGACATCACTGTCTAAAACAGATGTAGCAGGAACCTTCTTTAAAAAAATATCATAAATTGACCTTATACGGTTTGTAAATAGCAGAACCAGTGTGCCTCAGAAGTAAATATGCATGTTAGACCTGCTAGCATCCAAACAGAGCTGCATCGTTACCTTGAAGCACACAGTCACCAGCTGCACACGAGACTCTGTTTTCATTCATCAGCTGTTAATAATCCGTCACATTCGTTTTAAAAATAAAACCTTTCAAGCAACTCGATGTGAAGACGAGACGAAGATTTTATCACTTGAGAATGGATTAGTGATGGAATGCAACATATAATCAAGAAGAACTGTATTTACGTAAGATTTTAAGGTATTTGTACTTCTGCTACTTTATTCCTTCACTCTGCTACATGTTGAAGGCAAATATTGGACTTTTGACTTCATTCCATTTATTTCATAGCTTTAGTTACTGACCAGCGAAAGTAACCTATTTTTTAAGTTAATTTATTTTATCATCAATCAGTGAAAAATAGTGATTCTAAGCTGTCGTACAAACATTTACAGTACATACATGCACTTATTACTGGAAAATAATTTAAATACATCCAACATTAGATACTTTAATATATTTACTTCTACCAAAGTAATATATTAGCACAATATCATAATAATATTCGAATATACACTTTCACTCAAGCATGACTTTTTTGTTAAATTATTCAACGCTGTTTAATCTGATTTACTGGCAGTTGTTGTCGAATGTCTTTTAGTTTTAAGAGGCTCATTCTCCGTTTTCGTCATCAGCTCCTCTGCGCTGGATAAACGTGGCGTGGCCGCGGTACAGCAGGCACCTTCAGAGGCAGCACTTGGTGTCTTTACAAGAAAAAGGATGATAATGGTGTAAGTAGGTGTCAGAAAATATTCCATAAATAAACAGTGTGCGGCTAACTGGAAACATTCTCCACACACACTCACACTCGTTAAAATAAGGCCCTTAAAACAACACCGAGGCTGTGCGAGTCGGCCCACAGGAGAAGAGAACCAGAATAGCTCGCCCTCTCTCCAGTGACAAAGCACTTGAAGGGTCACATTACAAGCCGAGCGCGCAGAGATAGAGCAGACTACACAGCGAGACGTTTTTTTCAGCCACTCTCTCTCTCTGTCAGCGTCCTCTCAGCCGGCCGCTCGCTCGGCGCTACGAGAGTTCGATCTGGTTCTTATCTCGCAAAGAGTCAAATGTAACCAAACAAGTGCAGAGAGGGAGAAAGTGGGCACCGGTCTGCACGTGTTCGGTCCCAATAGAAGCTTGAAAAATAAGCAGGCGGCCGGCTGACGACATCCTGAACTCCGCTGGGGATTCCTGAAAATGTCTGACCGTTCCTGCTGGGGCTTCGATGTCAGACTTCAGAAGAGGAGCTCTGAGATTTGACTTGGTCTGAATTCAACCAGATCAACGTCTGTGAAAAGAAACCAACAAGGAACATTTTCCTTTTTACTGTTATTTTCCTTTAGTGGAGCAGTTGAGCTATTTAGACATGTAGCCCATTTCCCATCGTCCCATTTTGAGTTATTTAACATGCTGTTTGTAACTAATATAATTGAATTGAATCACTTTTTGTTGTGAGCTGGAGGTTTCAGTTCTCCTAAATAGAAAATAAAGAAGAGCTGCAACTAATGATTTGTCTTCATTATCGCTTCATCGATTATTTTCTCACCTGATTACTGGTTTTGTTTACAAAACAAAAAGTAAAAAAGAGAGTCGGGCAGGTCTAGAGATTATGTTTATCTACGTCTCATTTGCAACAACAAAGATGGTTTTTAGGGAAACATAATTCAGTTTCTATTAACATAAAGAAGAAACGCTGTTAATTAAATTACCCTGCAAGTTGCAATGATCTTAATACTGAATGTACGAGTATGAAAAGTAAATTAATTTGTTTTCCGTTCAAACAGACAATCATCCTATAAACGATCCAAACACAGGGACGACAGCTTTATTCAGCTGTTTTATGGTTATACTGAGGCGCTGGCAGAATTGCTTAAAGTTACGGAAAGATCTGTTTTAACTGAAATCACAATCCTTCCTGAACCTGAACCAAAATACTTGTGTTGCCTAAAAGTAACCACAGACTGGTCTGGATCCGAGCTCTGGACTCTGGTGTGACAGTTCTGCACTGTTTGTACGCCCACCATCAACCCCGACCGACTCCTCAGGACTCTGAGGATTTCTTCTGACTTTTTATTCGCTCAGTGTCTCTGAACTTATTTTAGGAGGCGAGACTATTGTTTAAGCTCATGGTCATTCTGAAAATAAGGTAGTATAATGTAATGTAACATACAAACAGGAGACAGGTTTGTTCACTGACACATTAACATGAAGACAACTACGGTAAGTTGATCCCACATTTCATCATCCTGTTGCCATAAAAACTCTCTATAGAGCATCAGATGTGTGTTAAAGGGCCACTATGTAGTTGTGCAGAAGAAACTTAAACTCAGAATTTAATTTTAAACACTGCTTGAAGCTAGAAAGGTGGCAGGGTCCGCCACGTGCAAACAAAGTAAAACAGTATGTGGTTGTGTTGTCCTGTAAAGTTAATTTGTTTATTCAGTTTATTAAAAAAATAAAACAAAGAGAATTTGTTTATTTAGTTTGTTCAGACAAAAACAAAATTATAGAAGATCATTTTCAAAATGTATTTCCCAAAAGTTTACACTGCTCCTTTAATCCTCAGATGAAAATAGTATATATCAATATTTGTGAGATTTAAATCCTCAGTAGGAACAGATGGACAGGTGAGCCAGGAAGTATTGAGACATGTCAGTGTATTGTTGGCTTTGTTTTTTTTTTGTTGATAAAAATAAGATAAAGAGACAAAGTAAAGCTGTTACTGTTATATGTTCAGAATCTTTTTTGTGTGAATAGTGTATGTAAACAGAAAAGAACCAAAACGGTCACAGAATGGAACAACACCTGTAATATAATATTATGAATTCATTTAATTTTCTTGATAAAGTGATTCATTGTTTTTAATTGATGACGTCTTGATATTGGTTGGTTGTTCTGACCAACAGTCCAAAACTTACCGTCACAATACTGAATTCTCAAATTAGACTAAGAAAATCAGGATCATTTCACAGAAAGCTGAG
>CAEMYA010002105.1:195826-217062 GCA_903131615.1 Diplodus sargus
ACACACACACACACACACACACACACACACACACACACACACACACACACACACACACACACACACACACACACACACACACACACACACACACACACACACACACACACACACCAACTTGTCATACCCCATTACAGATGCAATCAGCCAGCGTCTCCTCCTCAGCAGCTGGCAAAAGTCTCCTCCATTCATCACTACATCTCTTCTACTTGTAGACCTTTCCCTATTATTAGTGTTAATACAAGGCCAGAGGACATGGAGGGGAAACAGGCCTGGCAGCGCTTAAAAAGCCCAAATGTCAGACTATGACATGCTGCCAGCTGCCGGCTGCTTTGATATGCCGGGGCTGGATGATGCTTATTTGATCGTTTCATTAGAAAATTTGGTCTAGGTGTCAAAGAGGTTCCCTATGTCTGTGCTGCGGCTATTAGGCTCAATTATAGCTGCCAGAAAGAGGGAGAACTGAGCTGGCTCTGTGCACCGCATTCAGAGTGGCCTTAAAGAGCCACTGAGAGAGTCACAGAAATTGCTATTCATAACACTTAATGACTTATGAATTAAGTTTTCCCTCTAATTATTCACAATCATACCTGCGTACGCAACAAAAAAAGGTAATTACATATTTTGCTTCAGCAGACTTGTCGGTCAGTTCTAATGAATAAATAAAAATGAAACCATCTATAAGTAATAATCACAAACGTGGCTTAAGATGAGTTAAGATTACTTGAAGGGCTCCCAATATAAGGGTCGGGACCCCTCGAAGGACTCGCATGATGAATCTGAGGGGTTTGGAGATGACTAAAAAGCATGGCTGGTGACGCATGAGTTAATTTGACTGATATAACTGATATTTTCTAGCAATAACTTCTGTTAAATGTCTATACCAATTGTAAATCAACCATGACATCACCCACTGGTTTGTTGACTGCTATTTTGAAGCCTCAAGTTTGGCACAAGACCCCCAGAAGCCATTAGGTCTGATCAACTTTGGAAAGTCTAGAAGAGCTAAACAATAATCTTATTTTATCTCCATTCAAGTTAGCTGGGTGCTTAAGTGGAATTCTCTGGTGCACATGTTCTGTATGACCCACAACACAGATGATCAGTTTACCACTGAGCAGCTTCCGTAGGAATGAATTGGGCTCCGCCTCCAAAACTGTGTCTACATTTAAAATATCGTCCTCGGTTTGGAACTACTGCAGTCGCCATCTTGGGTTTTTGGAGCCAGAAGTGGTCGTATTTGAATGAGAGGGTGGAGTTGTGGAGGCTTTTGTGATTGGTCCTGATTGAGAACCTGAGGACCTGCTGTGGAAGGCTACAGGTAGCCACATGGTCCATTACACTGGGGACCATAAATCACAAAATGAAAATCCTGCTCCGAGTTAAAACCTGATCAGACCGCTAATACAGAATCTCACCACCAACTGTCACATATGACTCAGCTGCTCCCAACAGGACAACAACAGCACTACAGTCCATCAAGACAACTGTGACTTGTTACTGATGTGGACACGGTGCAACTGTGTGCACAACTGCAGGACAACTAGCCACATGCTGCTAGTTCTCTCCACCTAACGCTTCATTGTGCTTTAATGAAGGAGACTTGAAACTAGTGATTGAGACTTTAAACTCAGGGGAAACCTTTTTACTAAGTCAACAAATCAAGTGAAAAGTGGGGCTATTGTCTCATAAGCTTACATAGAAAAGGACTTCTTTGTGAAACCAGTGGAGTCGCCCCCTCCTGGCCATTAGAAAGAATGCAGGTTTAAGACACTTCAGAATTGGCTTCACTTTTCAGACCCAGAAGCTTCATCCAGTGTTTATGCTGTCCATGTTTTCAAACCTAAAATTGCAAAATTACTCTGTCAGATTTGTGTTCTACTTCTGTTTATTACTTGCCCGTGAATACACATTTTCCCTTCTCCCACATTTTTCTGTTTTGCTCAATCAGCTTCTCAAGTCTTTGGATTTTATGCTTTTCTTTGTCAAACATGAATTGAAAGCGATCATCGTTGGACTGCTGCATGGTCGTATAAAAAAAGCTTTCTGAACACATCACTTTGAGCCCTTAGAAAATAACTTTTCATATTTTCCTCAGACTCGACACACAAGCTGATTATTACTGACAAACATGTCATCAGTTGCAGCTAAAACACTGTAACATGATGATATATTGCACGTAGTACGAGTGTGTTGGATCATTTCTCTGCTGAGTTTGTACTATTTACACTCTGTGCACCGCTGAGGAAACACAGTCAGGGCCATATTACCATTTCATATGTCCATTTTCAAAATTGCCTGTATGACGTGTGTGCACATACATGCAGCTCCCTTTTTTATTTTTTTGGAACCACTTACAGATTAGATGTAATAGACGTGCCGGGAAATGTGCCGCTGTCGGAATGTCGACCACATGTTCGAAAAATAAATAGACCTGTGAGAATTGAAACAAGCACTCATAAGGTTAATCAAACCTAATTTCTTCATCGTTTCTCTGCTTTGGTCCGCCAGCGTTTTCCCTGTCATTTTATTATTTCTAGATCTCTTTCTGGGCAGCAGTAATCCAGGCATAACTGGGCCCTGCCACAATAAATTAGCTGCAAACGGACGTAGAACAGAGTGGGGGTGTGCATTTCCCACCTTTTGCATAACACTTTAAAAAAAAAAAAAAAAAAAAGGCTGCATACCAGCAAAGCGTGGGCAAATTAAGTAATTACAAAGCGGACGAGCTGGCTTTGAAATACACAAAATACTTTTCTCCTCATGCTGTTTGCTGCGGTCGGTGTGGTGACGGAGAAGCCTCCCTCATCCGGAGCAACTCTAACCTCGGATGTGATTAACTGGCTGGTCAGAACAAAAGACGTGAAAGGTTAAGAGAGGGAGAAAAAGTGAGGTCTGAGCCTTTTCCTCTCAGTTTTTTTTCTCCCCCCTTCACTCGGGGTGGCGTCTCTGGCATGGCACAGGCCCAGGCTGAAGGAGTGTTAAACCTCTCAGAGAAGAAATGACAGGACTCCCTCAAGCTCCCCTCTGTTCTTCTAATGGACTCCTCCGTCGACATGGCGGGGTTAGAAACATCATAAGTTCATATTCCCCACATGAGACTTTTTTTTTTTCGCCTTTCCCCCCATTTAGCGGTGTTGCCTTTCAGATTCCTCAATGGCTCCATCTCTTTTACCCAAAGAATCAGAGTCCTATCAGTGAAATCAAAGGCGATTACACAGCTCACCAGTCATTTAGGATCTCTGTGGCTGTGGTAAGTATGTAACGCCGGCCGCAGCCCCAAAGTCTCTGTTTATTCAGTGAAAGTGCTCTGTAATTTATTTAAAATAATCTATTTTAACAAATAAAGAGGTCATTGAGTGAGCGCATTGCTGCAGGCGCACATTTAAATACCTCTCTAAGAGTCTGACTGGCTGACAGGCTGCCGAGCTGGCTGGACCCAGAGGACGCAGAGGCAGGCCTCCTGCTCTGAACAAAGTGATTCACCAAATCTGAAGAGCAACATCACGTGGTTACCGAGCGAGTACTTGCCCTCTGCTGATCTTTGAGTGCTGATCAGCACGTTGAAGCCTTTTTTTTCTCCCCCCTCCTCCTCCTCCTCTTATTGAGATGTTTGATTCGGATCCAGAGGGCTTGTTTGAAGAGGGGGTGGGCTCGGGCCCTCGTGGAGGAGTAAATATGACGGGTGGGATTACAAGGAAACCCTCTCTGCGATTTCGAAGAGCTTGAAATAGAGCTGGTTTTTCCTGCATACCAGTACATCTCCCCACTTGCTCTCTGTGGTGGCTTCAGTAGCTCAGGTGCACTGTATCTCCGTTATGTCTGCGTGTCTGATGGGATCCGACTGCACCACAGGGCTGGACGCATCAAAGGGAGTCAAAGAGAGGAGGCCAGTCCAACTGTAAGAGGCCCAGTTATATAAATGGAGCCAAAGTACTTTGCTTTATTTGGACTTGTTTGGGCTTATTTGTTTGTACACCACACAGCTTCATACTTGGCGAGATTCAGGGCACAGTTTTTCCTCCCACTTTAAATACCGACAGTATGCAACTTGTTGATGCTGAAACAACTTATTTCCATCATTAAATCTTATATATTATGGTTTTCTACTATTTTAGCCAACAATAGCTCCGTCAAAGACTCCGTTTAACTCAATTTATGGAGGTTTTTCCATGCCATACTTTGGCGAACCCGATCTGGACTGTGAATGCAGCTCTCTGGCTGACTTACCCTCCAATGAATCACATACATTCAGTAGGCGTGTGAGGTTCAAGTGCTAACCAAGTGGCTAATTTTTGAGCATATTTATACGCTGAGGGGGGAACGAAGAAGACTGACATTTCACCAAACTTCTCTACAAAAACATCAGCGGGCCGTGACTGGCATCTGGTGCAATAAGTGGTCGGTTTGTAGTGAGCCTCTTCTGTATCAGCCAAAGAAAACCCGGTTTAGTGTAACCGCCGTTTCCTCGAGCAGCCCCGAAGTCGAGAGTAGAAGCAGGAGAAAGGGTTCGAGAGGTTTGCAGGATGTTGTCATTCCAGCACAGAGCTTTATCCTTATGTGCCACATCTCTTTGTCTGAGAAAGCACGGAGGTATTAGACTTTGTTTGCTTGACAGTCTGTCTGTTGTCAGTCATTTTCTGCTATCTGCGAGTTCATCCTCCTCTGATGCTGACAGATAAGGTCTGTGTTACCTTCTGAACGGTGAATAGCTCCGTCTGTGTTGGCTGACATTGTGGTTTGGGTCAGTGAGTCAGGGTTAGGCTGATGGATTACTTTACTAATGATTTTGGCCTGAGAGCGAGCTTGTTTTAAAAGGCAGACATTCGGCGAGTCAGTTTGAGTTTCATACGATGTTATGGATTGGTGGAGCTGTGTGTAGAGCTCTTCTTCGACGGGCCAAAATCGACCCTTGATTATTTAATGTTCTTGTTTTACAAACCGGGCTTAATCTGCAGAGCAAAGAAACAAGAAATTCAATTGGCACGGCTAATTTGAGAAACTCACCGTGGGTTAGATTTTTTTACACAAACAAAACCTGCAGGCTGAATGTTGGGCGCCTCCACCGTAACATAATATGCTGATTCACATATGAGATGTTTGCCTGTACTGTACCACCAGCGGAAGATGTCCTCCGTGATTGAGCCCACCCAGACTGCAGTGTTGTGAGGGAGCGTGCCCCTTAACTCCCATTGGGGGCAACAAGGTCCTGTGTCCACATTTCAAGCAGGGCTGTCACTCACAGTAGGGGAGAAAGGGTTCTGTCTTGGGGTCAACACTTATGTTCTCCAGCTAAGAAAGCAAGGCTGGCTCTCAGAGGACAGGCAGCAGCTCAACACAGCATGCTTTGTGCTGCATCTTTACAGGCGAGAGTGGAGGAGCTCAGAGATGAGCAGAGGGGATGGGAGCACTGACAGTGAAGAGAGCGAAATGGAGTCTGCAGCTTGGAAAGAGAACCAGGGTGAAGGCTGATGGAGTAGATTTGGCTTTTTTTGTACAAAAGTAATTAAACTGCTGAGAGTACCTCGACCACTATTTTATGCTAATGCATAACGAAAGGTTTTAAAGCTGGAATTATTAATTGTATTAATGGTTAATAAGCCTTTTTTATACATCTGTGTGGCTGTGAAAAGTTAATTTGGCTGCTGTGTCTGCTGACCAATGTGACGTGATGTTCCCGAGGCAGACGGTTTGACCACCTACCTTCCTGAGAAGATTACATTTACAACAACTCATTAACTTTCACGACCCCAAACTTGATGAATCATAGTTGTAACATAACCAAAAATGCATTCACTGATTTTTATGGCCACTTGGGGGCAGCGCACCAAGCTGTAAACACGACACGGTTGATATGATAGGAAACAGGCTTTCAAGCCAAGTGAAGAGACATATCGGCCAAACTGCATCGTCATGTAATGCACAATGGCCTAAACAGACTTCTGTCAATAACATTTGGAGAGTCTAAACGAGACGATTAAATCAACTCATCCATTCCAGTTAACGGAGGGCTAAATCGGAAATTAGCTGGCTCGGCCGGCAGAGGTCTCGAGTTGAGATTCTCTACAATGTGGAACATTTGGGGAGCATTCAGGTTATTTTATAAGTAGAGGTTTTTTGACTTTATGCGCTGATAGGAATAAAAAGGGCTTCGCATCAGACGCTGTATCTAGTCCTCAGTATATGTCCATGAAGGCGTGTAGCAACATTATCAGCCATTTGGATTTGTGTTCCTGTCCACCTGATGAACGTACGTCTTATGTTCACCCTCCTTTGAGCTCTGTTTTGGTCTCCACCAGCCTCTAAGGGAAAATATTTGTGTTTTTAGCAGCTAGATGCTCGATTATGTTCACCAGCTAGTCTCTTACTTTGTCCATCTGCTGTGTGCTGGGTAGATAGGTAACAATGGGCTTTTAGAGCTCCGACTTAAAACAGCTGCCTTGTATATCTGTATCTGCAGACGTTCATGAGAGCTGTATGAGGGACAAAAATGGTAAAACTCAGAAGAACAGTGAGCTCAAAGATGCTAAAATGTCCCATAAACCTGAGAGGAACTGAGAGCTGGGTGATAATAAAGCTCTTACAAGTAAATCATTTCACATTACTCCAGCTAATTTTTAATCGATTATCAATACAAAATTATTGATTAGAGCAGCTTTATCTTACATACATTTTAAGCTGCACATGAGATGTCTCTTTATAAAACAGCTCTACCATGTGATTTCTCTGGATTATTTCCGGCAGGTTGGCTTCTCTGCACTTGCACCGATGATGTCATATCTGCTTCACTACGGAGCAGAAAGAGTGTTTGAAGTGTGTCTGCTGCCAATTTGTCCATCTTTGAAGCTGTAATTGAGTTAGCCAGGATTAGCATGCATAATAACCCTTCTACGAGCCTGGATGAGATAAAAAGAGGAGGCCAAGAGTGAGAGACGGAGGGCGGCGGATCGACACATGTTTGGGCCGGTGTCACCTCTTAATGTAATTTGGCACATGGTGCTGTGTGCTTCTTCTGGTGTCGAGTTTCTTTTAAGTGGCTAATGCCTGCGGTGGGTGAGCACCCACGGGGGACAAGAGAGGTCAGTGTTTTGGGTGGAACGTGTGGAGAAGGTGTGGGGGATCTTCCTGTCATTCACCGCTCATTCCTCTGAGCCCCGGTGACCTTTGACCCCCCACGCAGACGAGCCGACAACCTCAGCGACTGAGCAGAGCGGCAGGCTGAGTAAGACAATACTCATCTTTGAACCAGTCGGTGGAGTGAAACAATTCACCATAATTAATAATATAAACAAGAGAGTGAAGAGTTTGGGAGATAGTGAATATATTATTGCTTAGTTTGAAGATTATTTCAATGATGCTTCTTTGGATTATTTATGTAATTAATGGAAATTGCATGTTTTATTGTTTAATATATTTCCTTACGTTCATGTTGATGAAGAACAAGTTCATGTGCTGCCTGTCGTGTTAGTAACTGTCTCACTTAACAGAGCAGCCACAAAATGGACCAAGCAGTCCTTAAGAAGCTGTCCGCTTACCCAAGACTTGAACGTAGCTGTAATGCAGTTACTATTGTCAGAGTTACCAGTGTTGTAATATTATAGTTTGAGACAGTATTTCAACATAAACACAGAACCTACGTCTTGCCTTTGGGACATTTTCCAGACGTCTGAGGAGACAGAACCAGGCGAGCCAAAACATGATCTTTGCCCGACCTTAACTAAGTTGTTTTTGTGCTTAAACTGAACCAAAGTAAAGTCTTTTTCGGTGTGGAAGGAACTTGAGTTAAAGCATTTAAAGTATCTGATATAAACTGTAAAAGTAAATTATACATATATTTACATACTGTGTGCTGTGAGTCGACTGACTACCATACATTGATCATCAAATCCTGATTATCAGGATCAGTTTTATCTTTTAATAAACTAAATTAATCATCTTAATCATCATATCATCTACAAAATAACTACAGATATCAAATAAATGTAGTGGAGTGTGGTGTGGATGTGTAAAGTAGCAGATAATGGAAATACTCAGTTAAAGTATTGTTACCTCAAAATTGTACTAAAGTACATTACTTGAGTAAATATACTTAGTTACATTCTTTCACTGGTATTGTCACGACATAAAAGTGAAAGTTTAACGTAAAGAAAGACAGAGTTGCAACATACAGAAATGTAGTTTAAACAAATCTGTAATCACATCTCATTTGCAGATTTTTTTTTTACTTAATTAAAAGACAACATGACAAAACACAAGACGGCCTGTTAAGTTTGACATAATTTGATCTTCATGTGTCCAGAAATGTTTCTCTGTCTCCTCTGGAGGTGAAGAATCAACGTCACCCTGACAGACGGTTCGCATTAGTCATCTGAGGAAGGTTAAGATAATGTCCAAAGTGGAAAAAAATGCAGCTGTTTAACTTCAGACTGATCCTAAACCAGACGGCGAGCTGTTGGTCAGCTGGGGGCGTCCGATGGCGGCCGCTCAGAACCTCTTTGCTCCAAACTTTCCATCTCATTTATTTCTCCTCTTTCCCTCTTCTCTCAAGTACAGATGTAGTGGGAACCTTCAATCAGCTTCATGATGACACAACCTCTCCGCTTTCATGCACATGATTCGCTGTCCAAAGTGTCACCAAACACACACACGTGCACACGCACACACATGCACACACACGCACGCAAACACACACACACTTTGCCCAACTGGCAGACATCTGTTGATAATCATTGCCCAGTCTCAGCAGAGAACTTGTGATATTTAATATTTCCTCACCACTTGAACAAATAAGCTCTAATAACTACAAGGTACTTGACCACAGGAGTCGAGGAGATGTGCAGCATGAAAGGAACTGTGTGCACTTTGGGATGAATCTGCGTTGTTAAACTTTCCATAGTATTTTACTCTCAGCATATATATTGAAAAAAAAAGAAACTTGAAAACCAACCACCCACCAACCCCCGAAACCACAAAAACTTAAACAGCGAACAAACATTATAAATCACTGCTTAAAAGAAGATATAAATAGTTAGAAATACTCACACATACTGTACACACACACACACACACGTGCAGTCGCATACACACACACTTAAAGCTGATGCACTGCGGAGGTGTTGCAGAGCATCGAGAGACGTTCACAAAACACTCATTAACTTCCTTTACAAAGCCGCCTTTGTGACCTGCCAGACCCTTGGCTACTCTCCCCTGCTCTCTCTAACACACACACACACACACAGACACACACAGACACACACACAGACACACAGACACACACACACACACACACACACACACACACACACACACACACACACACGTACAGTTTCTA
Organism: Diplodus sargus; assembly: GCA_903131615.1. Classification (NCBI taxonomy): domain Eukaryota; kingdom Metazoa; phylum Chordata; class Actinopteri; order Spariformes; family Sparidae; genus Diplodus; species Diplodus sargus. The sequence continues at coordinate 205,158 of CAEMYA010002105.1, forward strand.
GCCCAATGAGAAAGTACATAAACACTAAATGGGATTAAAGTTTAAAGTGTTGCAGCTACCTGGATATTTTTTCAGGTAGGAATATGAAAGACTCCGTGCAGCCTTTTAAGTAAAGAAATAAACTACTTTTGCAGCAAATACACCAACTAATGTTTGACCTACGAATGCCCAAACCCACCACAGAGACGCCTGAAAAGACTTCCACGTAGTACTTTTTATTTCTTTTCTAAATTGGTTTCTTTGGAGACAGTCGAATGGCAAATAGCAAAGACTTGGATTCACACCTCAGCCCTCAGAGATAGCCGTGTCCAATGAATCAACTGAACATGTTAGTTTTTATTCCCCCATAAATGACATATTAAACTAATCTAATACAAATTGAACCCTCAGAGCAAGATTTCGCTTTGCAGTGGATGACAAAGAAAATAAAACCCCGTCCTGGATAAATTTAAGATCGAGTCATAAAATGAAAAAGAACAATTAGCACCCAGAGGTGCTCCAGTGACTTAAAATGTGGTCAAAGTAAAATACATTATATTAAAGTCAGTGTAACGTTCATAATATGAAATGCCTCTGTGCTTCCTCAGATGTCCGAGCCAGGCTTGAACACTGGTGACATCAGGTCCTGTGCGGCGGAATATCAGGCGCTCATTTACGAATAGTTTTGGTTTGTTACAACTCGGGCCGCATTTTTGTACTTTTGTCTGTTTATGTTAATATTGTACTGACCAAAGTAGTTTTCTTTCTACAATGACATTAAACAAGGCAAGAGGCACAACTACTCAATGACCTCATACAGGTTGTAAACTAGTTAACCGCGTGTTTGTCTTGTTATCTATGATCTAAAATGGGAAGTTAGTCTCAAAACTCACCAATGGTGTTGTCGACAAACAGCTAGCTTAACTGACAAATATTAATTTCAAGTTAAGTTTGTATGATTTAGTGACATCTGGTGGTAGACTGCATCCAACTGAACACACCGTGCCCCTCTCTCCCTCATGGTGGCCACTAGGCCTGTAGCCACCATTGAGAACACTGAAGTCATGTCCTTGGTATTATTTCTGGATCTCTATTAAAAATTGCTGCTGATGATGATGACAACCCACAATCAAAACATGCCATAAAAACATGTAACTAGGCTCCGACTTACACTGTGTTCAAGTTCGGAGATATTAATTAATGAATCCACATTAATTTAAAATGTGACACGTTCAATCTTTTGGCAGCAAACAGTTGGTACTGATGACAGTCCATTCGGGAGTTTGTACTTTGACATTTCAGTTACAAAAGCATCACGATGGGCGATGTGGTGTTACAAAAACAGTTACGCTGCACAGTAGCGGCTCTGAATGAACAGCCAGCCGACCTGCTGCAGGCAAGCTTTCCGTTATCGCCTTCTCCAAAAGTGGCCGTTGCCAGGTCTTTCACAAGGTTCATGGAGGACTGCATCAGGGCAATATATGTGTGTGCATACAGAGGCGTCAGGTCACTGACCCATATACATGAGAGACAAGTCAGGCTCTCCTGGGATTTTCTCAGATTGTTGTGTGTCCAGAGATTATTATCAAAATTTAAAAAAAAAACTCATTTATCACTATTCCATTAATCACTAATAAATAATAATATGTCTAATAATAATAAATAATGAATAGAATACATTACAACATTTGACTGCAGATAAGGTTCACATTTAAACTATCCTCTAATTTTAAAACACCATTTTATTGTTATATACTTAATACGACTTAATCATTTTGCCCTTGTATCGTCTTCGTTCAACAATTTTATGCAACGTAACATCTGTCAAACATGAGGTTAAGAAATAAGAAATATGTTTCAATTACATTTCAGCTACTCTTTTTCCTCTTTTTAAAATACTGGTTTAAAATTGTCTGGTTGTTGGATGTCAAGGATCCTCTGCATGCACTGTGTTTTAGTTTGTTTACAAAATAACTTAACCTTTAATCTGCAATGTTGGTAAAAGGCCGAGTAATGAAGTCATTTTTTTAAGCAGAAAGGTAAAAAATTATTTGGTTTCAGCTTTTCAAAATGTGAATATTTATTCTTTTAGACTCCTCTTGTTGTAAATGTAATATCTTTGGGATTTGGACGGTCAGACAAAATAAACAATTTGAAGACACTACCTTGGCCTCTGATAAAGTCGTAACATGCATATTATATAGACCCAAAAAAAAATGGACTCATCTAGAAACAGTAAAAACTATGAAGACCGAGGTGGAAATAAACCCAATAAAATCATCATTCACAGATGAACTTGTTTGGTTTAACAACATCTGAATCGGCACATTCTCCACCAGCAGCAGCGTGACAAAGCTGCTTCTCCACACTAATGAATTTACCACCAGGCATGTCTTCCTGCCTGAACTCGGATCAAAGTGAGCAACCTGCTCAGGTTTCATCAGCCAGGAGGACCAGCAGAGGCAGCTCGGCCTGGTTCACTTCCAGCAGATGAGTGGAGAGGTTTGGGGGAAGAGGTCAGCCGCACACCGGGGACTCCCCGACAGCAGCGCTGCCAAAAGACCACCAAGGTGATCGGTAGATGAAATGACAGGCCGCATTCTTATCCTCGCTCCCTGAGGGCGGAGGAACAGAGCGGGTGCTGGGTGAAGGAGGATGTAGGTGGCGGGTTTCACTTTATTTTGGAGTTTTCTCTGTTGGTCTGCGTGAAGGTGTGTGGAGACATCTTCATACACACCACATTTACATTCAATACGGCCACTGTGCTGAATTGAGCTGTAGAGAGGTTGGCGTTGGAGGGTTAAATATTCTATAAAGGCATACTTGTTGAGTATGACACGAGGAAAAGTGCAGCGGAGTCACAAGGCCAAAGAAGTAGGGAAACAACCTCCGTGATGGATGATAGAGAAATAAGTATCTGGGGCCATGCGGGAAACTTCTAATTACGAGAAGAGAGCACACGCTCCTTCATCCCGAGGGGGGCTCTCACAGCCTCGGCCTCATGAATTGAATAGTGTGGTGAGGAGTTAAGGGATGGACCAGAAGTGGCACCTTTTGCCAACCACAAGCCACCTCGACTCCTTTTACCGCGTGCAATTGCTGCCTCCACGTGCCGCGAACCATCACATAATCAAGCCCTTCTCGCCGCCTCACACTGAGAGAGACGCAAATCTGAATACAACCCCCCCTCTCATTTATTGCCTTATAAAAAGACTTTGGTCAGTTTTTGCATCTCTAAAACGAGCACGCTGGTTTTCCCCCCACATAGTGCTCCATTCATCATAGGCCGGTGTAGGGAGACCTACTGCTCTTACATTTCCTGTAATTGGAGTGGCAGAGGTCCAAAGGTTGGCATTAATATTAAAAGAAAGTAGCAAAAATGAATTATTTCCTGACAGTTTCTCTCCTCTGCCAAGCGGTGTTTGTGTAATCAGTTATGTTTCCAGCATGAGGGTGTCTGCATATGTCTTTGTTTGGTTACAAACCAATTTGTCACCTTTTATACTCCCAACTTCCTCTTAGGTCAAGAGGCCCCTGTGGCGCCCTAAATGCTCTCCACAAGCTTATGAGGCTTGGTGGTGAATCTGGTGCCTGTGAGGCATAACTCTCCCTGTCAAAACAGAGAGGGAAACCATGATTCTCCGCCATGGAGTCCCACGCTGCTTGCCTCTAATAAGCCAACAGACATGAGGTCATTTTTTTAGTGCTCGCTTGTTGGCGTTTATTGAACTGGGCTGCATTGTTGCTTTGAATAACTTCATGTAAGTTATTAGGAACAGCTCACCTAAAAATGTAAATTCAGTCATTATCTACTCGACGCCACGCCAATGGAAAGTCGGGTGAAGTTTTGTAGTCCACAAAACATTTCTGGAGCGTCACAGCAAAACAGCGCTGGTGCTTTTTTTTTTAACCGCTTAAGTAGAAGGAGACTTGTTTTAAAATGTGAAACAAAACAACAGAAAAAAAACATATGTGTGGCTCCATACAGCTCGTCCACCTTTCAACTCTATGGAATCCACAAGCCGTGAGGAGGCATTTAAAGGTTTTCTTTCCATTTTAAAACAGCTCCCCATGTCCTTCAGTTGTTTAGGAGAATTCTGTTACACTGTTTTGCTGTGAAGCTCAGGAAATATTATGTGGACGATGAAACTTTCCATCATCATGGGAGTGAGTGGATAATGACTTTTCGGTGAACCGCTCCTTTAAGAATGCGTCGTCTCAAACATGAGATTGGCTTTACGTCTGTGTGCATGTTCAGTTTACAGTTTACATGAGCTGTAGGTGCTACATCCTGACGAGAAAGTTATCTCATTATCACCACAGGTCAGCTTTGGTTTTGCAAGAATTTGATGTTGAACTTAAAAATGAAAAACTTGGAAATGTTCCTCGCCTGCTTGACCACTCTCTCAAAGTGGGCTGTTGTCCAGCAGCTACATGTAGTCACTTCATGGTTTGTGTTACAGTACATATTGACATGTGGAGTTGATGTTTTGAAATGTCGGCCGGTCATATGTTTTGACAGGACAAACGTGAGCCTCAGTGAGTGTTTCTGTTTTTGGCTCAAGTAAAAACATGAGCCGATGGTCATTTACAGTAATGTTTTCTCCCAGTGTGCATTGCTGAGTGGACACACTGTAGACATGAAAATGAACTTGAAAAAGAGGGGAAAAGAGTGAAAAAGGGAGCTTTTGATAGAAAGAAATGCACCCAGCTGTGAGCTGGACCCATGTGATGTATAAATAAACTCGTATCCCACGCCAGCTTTTCAACAAACCGGCGGCTAAACGGTAGATTTTATTTCAAATTATAATTTCCTCGTAGATCTTGAGATATCAGACTTCATGATAATAAGAAGTGATGGGTCTTAAAATATTGTAGGATTTATTTGATGTAGGTGTTGAACTGATTTGCTATGAACAGGGTGCTGCTTTATTAATTGACCTGCACCTGCTGAGAGGGAGTCAACTGGCCGTGATAAATATTCAATTTCATTATACGTCAAATTATATATACGTTATCTCTACGACTTTAGAAAACAGCATTTTAATTTTAGGCCGAAAGAGCATCTTGTGTTTTAGGCTTGAGAGAGAAGTTTTCTTCTTCTGTGGTAATACACTTTTGATTAATGTCGCTGCAGCAGCTGAGATCATTTAAACGATTCAACTTGTTTATATTTCTCTTACACTCTAATTATGCACTTACGCATTTACATATTCAGTGGGCAAGATAAAAGTCACATTCAAAGACCCTTTTTTATTGGAAAATTGGAATAAATACCTTAACTCTTGACCATCACACGCATTAAGATGTTTTCTTTTTCTGCGCAGTCAATCATGTGCTTTGACATACAAAAATAGACCGGGACACTTAGCAAAGAAAACCTCATTTATAACACGCCTCAGTGCATATAGTGCACATATTTAAGAAACACTCGTGGATGTTGTGGGACTGTTTCAAGAGGCACTTGAGGCAATGTTTGCTTTAATTAATGAAATGGAACTGGCTATTAAAATTAACACTTCAATTATCTTTGGAAACAGAGCCCGCCTCATGTGGGAGAAGTTCAGCTGCTGTGCAGAAAAAAAAAAAAGAGGCGGAGAGCCTGGTGGAGAAAAACTCCACCAACATGAAAGAGTGTTAGGAGCGCTGCCCTTCTTGGTCGGGTGCGTCAAGAGAGTTTTCCTGGTTTACTTTAAGCCGGCTGCCTTTTAAGAGTGATACAACGCAGGTTTCCTCTTCCATTCACACACTGTGAGTCTTGGATGCTGCGAGATATTTGTGTGGGAACATCATCATGGTTTGAATATATTGGCAGTGGCATCGGGGCATAAGGGTTTCCCTATTTGTGCCACAAGATGAGAGGGTGTTTCTTTTGCTGGCGCCAGAGGCCATGTGAACCATGAGCCGATTACATGAGTGACCTCCTGTTCGTGCTGACAGTGGCCACGTCTGAATAATGCTCTCAGTGTTAGAGACAATGAGAGGTGCTTGGATTCAGTGAGAGGAAAGGATGAGGCTTCGCTGTGAAGGACGTGGGAGTGATCGTTTGTCAATGGTCGAATGTCAAATATCTCGTCACTGGTCGAATGGAAATGTTTTAAAAAAAGCTCCGGACACGTCATGGGCAGTTCAATCAAATGACGAGAAACATGTTTTCTCACTTAACTTCATTTTTGTTTTGTTTGCCCAGGTCTGAAACTATTTTCACACCAAAATTAGCATGTACATGCAGGTTTTTTTAAGTTTCACCCTTTCTTTCATGCAAGTAAACAGTATTTGTCTCCTCCGTCCTCCCACTTGTACCCCAGAAATCGATCTTGTGTGCAATTCCTTAAATGCAACTGGTTGTGCTATGAGCGGGAATTCACAGTTGTGTCCTTTGTGAAAGTCAGCACCCATGAAATATGACACATAACTGGAATATATCAACCACGGTGATGACGATGCAACGGTGCCAAACCTCAGATTTAATTGAGGGCGCCGAAGCACTGACGTCTCATTTTGGTAAATGCCTCAACATCTCTCTCCTCGTGTCTCTTCTTCACTTCCTCCACGCACACCTACTGCCATGAGGACAGGCAGACCGGAGGAGAGGAGGTGAGGAAAGGAACCAAGGATTTACAAACTGAGAAATGATGTGGACGCTACGGTGGTTACTTTGTCTGTCCTTGGTGAACGATGTTCTAGCATTGCTTGAAAAGAGACGGATGGAAATCTTTTTACACACCAATTTTCAGAACTTTTGGTGCCACGTCTCCATCGGTGCTGATAGGAGCCAGCAAATAAATGAAAATGGTAAATGGACTATATTTCTAAAGCATGTTACAACACAAGTCAGCAATCACACACTGGTTGCAGAGGCCACCACACAGAGTGCCACCTCCTGATCTGGAGCCAAAACCGTCATCCGCACTCACACAGATTGGTATCAGCGTCTTGCCCAAGCGCACATGTAGACTGCATAGATCGGGAATGAAACCACTGACGCTATGATTGCTGGACAACTGCTCTACCCTCCTGAGCCGCCGCCACATGACGCCTGCAGAGTCATTTCACCTGGTAATGAATGCTGACTATACTCTTTCCCACCGAAGACAGAAGCCAGATGTTATTGGGTGTTGGTGGGTTTTTTCGTCCAGTGTGAAAAGGCTATGAAATGTCTGTCTCTGTGGAGGTGCTCACAGCAATTAAACAAAAAAAAAAAAAGACACCTCCCTCCAGAAACTGTCCTCCTGTTACTTTGGATGGTCCAACGAACAGACGATCATGTTCAACAGTTTTCATTGGTACAGTGACTCAGAACAATCTTAATTTTTCAATGGAATTCTCTTCATCTCTGCTGCCACTGGCTTTAGTTGACTTAATGAAGGTAACTGATGGTGGCAACACTGAACTTCACAATGACACTGATGAAGAATCTGTTTTTAATGCGGATCAGTCAGCCTTACAAGCTCAGGATCGTCCAAGATGCCCATCTGGTGGATCAAACTGGTGCATCCCCACTTTCGCTGGCACAAAGATAGAGCCAATATAAACTGTTCAATCTGTGAACCGACTCTTTCATGTGCAGTTACGGCACAATGGTGATGTGGAAGAATAAAACACAAACGGAGACCTTTTATCCGATGTGAATCCTTTCGCTGTCGTCTATACTTTCATTTAAATACGGCACAGTGACAAACTCTAAGTGAAATGATTCTTTTCCCGAAGGCTGTTTGTTCAAAGGCTTTAAATCACTTGGTTGACAAAATAATCTCACCACAAAGTCCATTTAGTAGCTGATCTGGAGCTCACATGGTCTTCATTAACAGAGTTATGCCAGTGGATTTTTTGTTGCCTTCGGAAACAAAATGTCACCATTTAGTAGCAATTTAGTGTTCTGTTCTGCTTATAATTGAGTAAGTAGTGACTGTCCTCTCTCAGTAGCAACATGGAAGGAGTGTGACGTTAATACGCTGCCACAAAAAGTCACTAAGAGGTCGGCGTGGGTGACCGGGACGTACAAAGCGTGTGGCGCTGGAGACCAACAGTCAACATTGGTTTCTTTTAACCATGAGGGTGATCTTCTTCCTGACCATAACCAAGTACATTTTATTGCCTAGACATAACCAAATGTTAACCATAGGAGTGGCACATCAGAAAAACTCTTGCGTGAGTCATTCTGCAGGGGACTGACTAACTGTTTTGCTGTTTCGATACAAGGCTTTTCTTTGAAGTATCTGAGAGAAAATCTTCAAAAATACGTCACGTCCATGCTTCCGTGCCTCTTCCTTTAATCAAGACAAATGTTGGCCGCCTTCTGAATATTTTAAAACGTTCAGACATTGTGCAGAGTTGTGTAAATCTGATGACTCATTACACATGACAATAAATATCATGTCGTAAAGCCCTGCCGACAACCGCAGTCGTCTTCAGTCTGAAGACGGCGTATGATATTTATTAACCGACATCATGTTTTCCATATGCAGCGTTCAACTCTGATTCCACATCAAGCGAGCCTGTTTTTTAGCGCGAGTCGTCATTATAACAATGCAGTCGTCTTGATTTACGTCTGAGGAACAGTCATGGTAGATATAACAAAGCAGAACTGACAAAACATTCCAATTGTTCTCTGAAAGGGACGATTATCTCCTACATTAACCCTCCATGAAAAAAAAAAGAAAAGGCATTCCTCTCATTTGGGTTTACATCGGAGTGGGAATTCAACTTTTCCCCACTCCATTCTGTGGTTATTTATCACCCCTGACGGTCGGGCCCTGGCCCACAGGAAGTGAAGCGTAAGTGCAACAGGAAGAGGAGAAGGTGGACGGTCTGATCCCCAGCATGTAAATCAAGCTTTTTTTTTATGAGGCCCGGCCACCCTGGAAGATGAAGTGCTCTTGTTGTGAGAGAAAACAGCGGAGCGGTACACATGTCATAACATTGACACCTAGAAGGGGGTCGGCTGGGATCCATCCTCAGGCCACGGCTCCCATGTGCCCTCTTGGCCAGAAACCAACCTCCCCCAATCCCTGAAAACCCCTAAAAACTCATCCTCCTCGCCTCACACACACACTCTTACACCTCGGCCTCTCGTTTTCACTGTCCTCGGCCTCCCTCAATCCAGATCTGCCTCAATCGGTTACTTACGACATCTTTAAGAGCAGTGACCGGCTTCTGTTCACCAAAACACTTTCTCAAACAATAAACAGAGGGCCTAGGTGGTCCTGTCAGAGCCGCCGTCTTCGTAGAATAACCAGCTACCACAAGAATCTCCTCCTGTGCTCTCTGTGGACGGTCTGCACACTCGTACATGCACTCACGCCGAGCACTCGATTGTCAAAACCTCCTTAGACTGTTTGGCCACAAATGTCACAACGCAAATGAGTGCTAATCAGATTTAGTCCGTGCTGACAAAATGTTACCCTGTATTAATTATCAGAGGTTGGTCCTCTGTCCTACAAACACTCCTTTACCACTTATGTTAATAGCAGGGCTGCGATTGGGGCCCCTGCTGAGTACGTCCCCGGTGCAAATTTAAGAACATGCACCATGTAAGCACGATAACAACTGATACATTGAAGATATTAAAGATATTAATATCTATACATGTTTTTATTGGTGTACAATCACCTGAAACTAAGAAGCGTTGTGTTCTTGTTACCTTAGAACAAAGTTTTGTATCTACGTCTTCTACCGTGTCCACCATGTTGAACCACCATGTTTCTACAGTAGCCAAGAAGGGACAAAAACCAAACGCTGACTTTAGAGAGGGCCTTTAATACCCTGCTACCCTATTAATGTCATTAAAACATTATGAGTTAATATTCATGCTTCTTGTCTGCCAGGAATTAATATTTTCTGAACTATAACAAAGCGTTTATATCCTTCTGTTATTCCGTTAAGGGTCAGGACACTTTCCTGCTACCATGATGTATTTTCGAGACGGCTATCGTGCCATGAAAATCTAATACTGTTATTTTAGGCATTCTGCATTTAAAGATTGTTTTTTCCTCTCCATAGACGTCCACTCAGCTCCACACTGGTGTGCCGGATGACGAAATAGTCACGTCAACAACATGCGTGTGTGCCGGTGGGAACACCTCTGTGTTTGTGTGGAAACAGTTTGTCACATTTCATTAGTTCACGGCGACCACTTCGCAAAGTGCTTACCCAGGCTACATCTGCTCTCAGAGCGGCTCTTGTTGGTGTTTGCACAAATATCACAGACGCACTTTATGAAGCGACAGTTTCGCTGTAGATTACGCAGCGTGGTGCAAACAAACATCTTTGTTTTCGTCACTATTTGCGATGGAGCCGGTAAGATTTAGTGCTGTTGTGGCTGATCTAATTGCAAGAGCACCAGAAGTATTTTGCAGGAAGCTCTGTGTTTACCTCGTGTGTGTGACAGGAGCCGAGGAGATGGCTGGTATAATGGGGTTTATTTACGTTCACACTCACTTACACTGCCCAGTGTCTGGCACTCTAACCAGGGGGACACATTCCTGCCGAGAGACGTCACTGGTGCCGCTGCACATAGAAACTGTGTTCACGAGCCGTGGGGTCAGTCAGAGGGATTATTCAAATCGAATGACCGAGTCTTCTTGTGCGACTGCAGTGCAACAGTTCAGATACGGCCGTCGCAAAATTAACAACCTCGCTTCGAAGCTGTTTACCTACTTTATATGTCGGAGCAAGTGGCCCGGGTTTGTATGCAGTCAGTCAGAAACACTTTGAGCAGAGTGTGTCACTTTACATTTAACGCTAGTTTATTAGCGTCTCAATGCATCAGGTTATATTAAAACTTCAAGATCAAAGCAGCCACACATCACAGACACAGAACAAAATTAAACGTCAGTCTAATTCTATAGTTTCAGTCGAGCTTTGAGGCTTGAAAACTGATTCTGCTACTTATTAAACATATTACGACCGCAAATCATTTATACTTTGATTTTGTTCATAATTTTGCTCATATACAGTTGTGGTACATGTCTTAGGGACACTTTTGAATATATGTATATATTCTTTTTTCCTTAGTGAAAGTTATTGCCAGTTGTAGCCTTAAAAATGCCCCTATTTTTTATTTTTATTAATCACTTTCTTGATTAAGTGATAAACTGTCTTCAGAAAATGTCAGAAAAATGCAACTCCCAGACTCCGAGATCCCAAAGTGACATCTTCAGATTGCCTGGTAAAGACAATCAGTTTACTATATCAAATTGGATAACAATTAACTGTATTTCTATTAGCGTTATTGATTGATTCATTGCTCTGGTCATTCACATAAATAAAGTAGATACAATAAAACTCTGAACACGTAGAAGCGGTTATAAGTTTAAGATAAAGCACTACTGAAGCTAAACTTTTTCATATCACAAACTATTCTGTTATTTCAAGTGTGGTAACAATGCTGAAATGAAGCAGCTGTAACTTTTCAATCTGATTTGTGATATTAAATGACAGATAAATGTTCCGAGTGTGTCCGAATGTGTAGGTATGTGTCATAGTCAGAATATTCAAAGACGTCACAGTAGTTCGAAATAGACTCTCACAGACGAGCAGTATTTGAATTTGAAGCGACCAGTATATTTGGAGTCACTGTATATTTATGCTGGACTGTTTAGCTTGGCATCTCTCTGCTGATAATTTATGACACATCTGGTGTCAATCTGCCATCACCTTCCTCATAAAAGGTCCCCAAATCATGAATATATTCTTTAGATGGCAAGAAATGCTCGTTATGAGCCGGGGCTAGATTTGTGGAGTCTATCTTTTTCACAGTTGACTGGATATTTGGGTACGAATCAATGTGTCTCAGAGCGAGTAAGTGAATTTATATACTTGGGAGTGTCTCCACGGCCGGCGCTGTGGCCAAGTGTGGGACACACGCAGCACCACAACGGAAACCAGGGAAACGGCATTAATTGAGGAGGAGGGAGGGGAGAGA
>CAEMYA010002105.1:224583-263589 GCA_903131615.1 Diplodus sargus
AAAGGGAGGGATATTACATCTATATTTAACTCCGCTTGGACAGGCCGGCGGAGGCTAGCTTATTTTTTCAGGTGCTTGTACTTTGGAGGACGGTGAGCCACAACCTTGGAGAATTCCACTCCGCAGAGCCGCGCTCTCTCCAGAGCACAGACTTCTGGGAAGGCGGTGTGTGTCGGCAGGGTTTTGGCGATGGATGGTGGATAATGATGCGACAATTAATCATGACACGGTCCGTTAACGCTGCAGGGCAGGAGAGAGCGCAGGACGTGGAAGATGGCAATGTTCGTATAAACATGGACACATGCAGACTCCTAATTTACAGTGGCCCGTTAACACCTGTGAGGTCATCGAGTGAGGTGTGAATCACGCTGTGGATCTATTTCCTGTTCATGCAGGCACCCTGTCACTCGCTCGTACTCTGATTCATTAATATTGATGTACGACTTTACACTTCTTTGCTTCCACTGTATTAAACATTTTATTTCACTCAGGACACCTAAACCAAGATATGAGCGTTTCTTTCTTTCTGATTTTGTAGATGTTTTTGAAATGAAAGGCTGAGGTATGAGTAAGTAATCTGTGTGTTAGTGTTGGGCAGAAATAACTGCATTCACGCCCAGAAGATTTTACAGTAGGGAATGAACAAAATCAATACACAGAACTAATTCTCTGGGTAAAAATAAACAACAACATAACGCTCCAAACAAACAGCGGTGCCCCCTGACTCAACATCTTAACCCTCATTAAAGGAACACGGCAAGAGGAAAGCCAGAGCTCGATTTCTGGCTTTACCTTTCTTGACATCATGCTGCTTGAGAAAGAGTGAGAGAGAGAAATAAACAGAAAGGGGTGTGGGAGGAGAGGAGAGGAGAGGAGAGGAGAGGAGACGAGAGGAGACGAGAGGAGAGGAGAAAAGGAAGAGAGAATGGAAAGAACTGAAAGGGGTAGGAAGGAAGAAAGGGAGGAAGGAAAGAAGAAAAAAGTGGGGAAGATAAGGGATGGATATGAACAAAAGGGAGGGAGGGAGGTTGGGAGGAAAGAATGAAGGAAGGGGTAGGGAAGTGAAATAGCAGGACAGGAGAGGAGAGAAGGAAGACTGCTAAGAAGAGAGGGAAGGGGAAGGAAGAAAATAAAGAAAGAAATATATAAGGAAGGGGAGGCAGGAAAGGAAAGTAAGAGGGAAGAAAGAAAAAAGTGGGGGAGATAAGGGATGAAAGAACCAGATACGAAAGGAAGGGAAGGGAAGAACAAAAGACAGTGATGTGACAGATAGTGAACTTAAGAGACAGACAGTAAATAGAGCAGACAGACAGACGTGTAGCAGACAGACAGACAGACAGAAATAAAGGTGAAGCGGTGATTCAGGCGAGTCGTCTCGCTCTGCCGTGTGGCAGCATGTTTGTACAGCTGAACACAAGCTGAAGAAGCCCAGGCCCCTCTCTCACACTCCATTAGGCTCTAAGCTCCACGGAGTGCTGCACTCAACACATAAACAGCCTCCTGGAAAAGCTCGGGGATGTATGGGAGAGGCAGGGGGACGCCAGGCTGGACGGCAAGAAACAACAACTGCCTTTTCACATCAGCACAATGCCTTCAAATCACAGGGAGAGACTGTGGAGACAAGAGATGGAGACAGAGAGGCCTGGCAGGAGACCAGACACTGCGTCTGTCCAAAGTTTCTGATGCTGAGAGTTCACACCTACAGCGTGATCAGAGCCCGAGACCGAGACTGAGACCAGATCAAAATATCAAAGGAAGATATCATTAAAAAGATGTTCTTCTAATTTTCTCGCCTTATTTCTGAATCCTGGCCTGAAACAAAGACTTCACTGTATTTCATGTTTTCCTTTTCATGTTGCTGGTAGGAAAACATCGTTATAGAAACAAAAAAGCCTGAAAAAGCTGCATCAGTCGACCCCTGGTCTCTTTTATATGGCGGCTTATCTCATCCTCTCTCTCTTCAAAGGGAGTGGAGCTCCCGGACCTCGCTGTCACCCAGATTAATGGCAATTTTTGGTTGCTAACTGCTGCTAACTGCTAGCTCGGTTGCTGCCTCGTAGTTTACAGGCAGAACAACAACCCATTCTGTCTTTGTATCATTCATATAGAACAGTGAGGTGGAATAACGTTCCCGCCCTGAACAGTGTGTTTAAAAGGAGCCTTTAGCTGCTCATGTTCACCAGCTAGTTGCTAATTGTGTTCCTGGTGTTGAGCAGGTCGACTGCGAGTTTTCAAAGTTTTTAGAGCCAAAAATGATGCTGTGATGCTGATTCAGATAATTATTCTCTCAAAATTCATCCCTACAAATGACCCTTTTACATTATCACATTTCTGCCACCAGGACGCCATCGTGTCCTTTCTTTAGTTGAATAAAAAAACATTTGAATGTGACAGTGAATCCATCTTGTGGGCACTTTATCACCTCAGCCTAATGAATACATGCAGAGACACTTCATGCGCAAGAACTCAAGGAAGCACACACTTAACCTGCAGTGTAGTGGATGTACTGTATATACACTACAGCATGGTTGCTGCATAAACATGCAAACTGTTCATTAATGCACGCTCACAAACATGCCTCCTGTTGCGCACACACAGACACACACAGACACACACACACACACACACACACACACGTATTCCAACATAGGGCTCCTGTCAAAGTGGCAGGTCATATAAACGATGTGAGTTGATGTAAACAAGCGTCGTGTTGCACAAGCCGAAGCTGCTCTCTGCAGGCGGGGAGTTGCTTTTGGGTTGTCAGAGCTGTGAGTTTTCAAAAAAAATTACGTCACATCTAAAGCTGAAGTGCAGCCTGGCAACACATTTTGGATTTTTAATATTACATCCAAGTCTCACTTGAAGAAAAGCTAAACACCGAATTGCTCAAAGTGGTTTCTTTGTCATTTCTGTAAACGCTCTGTGACACTGTGCAGGTTTAGTGATTTTGATTGTTTTTCCAGGTGCGCAGCGTCAGTGCATTCATATGTTTGTATGTTTTTTAATCAAACTGGTGTTGAGTTGTTTTGATTAAAAACAGCATGTTTATGTTTTTGAGGTTCATTTCATGTATATAAAATGTGAGATATGTAATCCAGCACTGAACATTTCTCTCCCACATGTACAGTGTGTTGTTTTAAATAATTAGAACAATTCTCTGAGGTCCAACTGGACTTTTCTTGTCTTGACATCACATCACTTTGTGATATAAAAGCAAGAGTTGGATCATGAAGAGCACAATGTTACGCTTTCCCATTCCACGACAACAACCTAAAGACTTCTAAAAACAAATGTATGAAATTTACTATGAAACGATACTGCACCTTTGCCAAAAACAAAAGCACTTACGTTTCTTATAATTCTAGATCAGTCGTAGGCAGAGGGTTTCACAGATTAACGAGAAAGAAAAGGAGAACATGTATTTCTGCGACACAAAATGATGCTAGTGATTGATTTTTCTGAAATGTCTCAGTTTTCCGTGACCACCGCTTTGCTTCATTGTCAAGCAAAAAGAGGTTTGGAACCACTAACTTATTCTAAACTCTGTCTGTTGATACAGAAATAAGCCAAACGTCGAAAAGATCGGAATTCTTTGGAAAAACTTCAGCAAAAATATAAAGTTTATAGGATTTCTAGTAAATGAGCTAAATCATGCAAAAGCCCAGATCAGCCTTTTTACTGTAAGTATAATATTTCATGATCAGATAAATTAATTCTTGGTCTGGTTGCAGCCGCGTTACAGATCAGCCGACCACCCTCCGCACTGCTCCTCCACCCTGATGAGCTCCCCTGCTTCTGGGTTAAGTGATGTGGGGGAACAGATAAGTTTGGGCCGGCGCAGGAGAGACTAAACACTCTCCGAGGGGAATGTCATTGTTTTGGAGATCTTCAGGAGGGTTTTTATGTACTCAGCTGCTCTCTGGCTCCCGCGGAGCATCAGCGCTCGATCCCAGTTCCACGCCGTTTACTGCTTTTCTGCACGATCGGGTCTCCGCCACACACGCCGACACTGAGACAAGAATTCACTTTTTACAGAGCTCAACGGACGTCAGTCAGTCTTACTCTACTGCACAGACTCTTATCTTTATGTTATTAATCTAGGTCTATTCCTGTCTCATGTTATGTGAAATATTTCCACAACTGTTTAATTATATTTTCAGTTTCAGTTTTATAACAACGTATCATTTTTAACTGTGCCGGTCTCGTTGCTCTGAGGATGGTAATGTCAGTCTGTCAGTCAGTCCAGCACTTTTTTTTTCTTGGACAGAAGTATTTGAACTCGACTACTTGACAGAATGCAATTAAAACACATTTTTGGCCCCAGTGGGGAAATCCTAATCCTTTATTATTCTCTCGCTTTTCTTATAGCGCCACCATGCGGTTCACATTTGTGGATGGATGGATTGCCAAGACAGCTCCCCACATACACACAGTTTCTGAGGGCATCACCACGGTCGTGAATGCAAGTGATAAATAAAGAAACTATAAACTAATAAACTTTTGGGGCTGGCTGTGTGATCAATAAAGTGCCAGCTTGATTTTCACAATCTGCCGAACCACCAAGAACGTTTTTTAACAGAACCATTGAACAAGAAGAAGTAAAAAAGACAAAAGAAAAACATTAGTTTGTCTACATCTACAACAAGCAAGACGTTAGTTTAGAGTCTGCAGTTCTTGAAGAGTTAGTAAGAATCAAGAGGCATTTTATGGCACTCAGTCATCAGTGAACCAACCTGAAAAGTCCACGTCTCCGGTAGAGGACTGGGTCGAGACAACGGATAAAATAATCAAAGAAACGGAGTCAGAAATGAGCAAAAATGATGACAGAGGTCTGAGACACAAGAGGGAGCTCTGATACCTTGTAGAAAATGATGCAGAAATAACAGTAAGATGTGAAAATGCACGACAGACTCAGGCACGATCATTCCCAGATAAACCAACTGGCTCGAGGTGATGAGGCTAAAGGTACTAAAGAGTTTGTGAAGGAACCCGCAGCCTAAATCCTCACAGTTGAACTAAAGACTAGAACATGGTCATGAATTCTACTTGGCACAAAGCACTATTTGTCCTGAGTCTTTTTTCATATGACCATAATTTATCAAGGTACCATTTCCTTTTTTTTCTACAAAGTCGTGCAGGAGCTCTCAGATGAACAGGGTGACAATGGTCAGTTGTTTAAAATCATAAACAGACCAAGTGGTTCTTTCATCACACTGGGTATCATATTTTAGGGCTTTCCATTAGGAACTGGCACCTACTCAATCTTTACACATGTCACATCTTCTCAAAAACACAGATCTATCACTGGATGGAGGCGTTCTGGATACGGGACCCGTATTAACACCCAAAGAAATTGTCTGTGTACGTGCCGGCGAAGGCAGTTTTAGTCGAACAATGCCTCGCCCAGACCTTTTCTCATATTTTAGCTGGTGTGATAAATGTTGACCTTCTGGTACCTGAACATATGTAAATGTTATAAATGGGTGCTTAGACTATCAGGTACGCAAACAGGGGTTCCTCCACTTGTCCTGTGAAGGCTTCTGAAACACACCTGCATGTTTTAGCCAATAAATCTCAAAATCCAACAGACACAAAGAGACGTCTCTTAAGAGAGTCTGTCAGTAGAAAGGTGTCCTGATGGAAGCTACATGATGAAGATGTCAGCGACCCAGCAGCTGACCCCGCACCCAAAACCCCCAGGACGCCTCTGCAGCTCGAGTCCGGCGCTTCCAACACTAAAGCCAGACATGTGATGTGCCGCGGCGCTGTGACGAGGAGAGCGTCACTCGAGTGTGACGGCCAAAGAGATGACTGTTTTCCAGCGGCGTTGGTGGAGTTTTTTTAGACGCTGCCGCTGCAGCGAGGACCACACAGGAGAAATGGCTCGTCTCCACCGGCTGACTGATGATTAAGCGAGACATAGTGTATTTTCCTATGGCTCCATAAAGACACAAGCTGGGAGAGCCGTAAAAGACGGTGCAGAAAGACAATCGGCTGGAAATAAATAAAGCCGAGTGGGAAAAGCGGGGCGAACACTTTGTTTCTCACCAATAAAATGCAAGAACTGGCCACTGTCTGTATTTTTCTTTGTACGCTTATTTGTTCAAATGTCTAAGCTTGTTCGTCATCCTTTGTTAACTGGAACTGAGTATGATTCATTGCAGTCAGTGAATGATCTAATTACTCAGCCACAGTATTTGCTAATGGCTGAAATCTGTAAACAGAACGGTAAAAATAAGGAAGAAATAAAGGATCCTGTTTAAAGGACGAACTTTCCTTTACATATTCCAACGATGACAAAGGGTCGGGAGATATAATGCACCCCTATGAGCCAGCTCCTTCCAGTTCTTCTTCAGATTAATGGGCCGTGTTGGGAAAAGTGTGCAGCGAGGCATAGAGCATAAATAAGGTCTTTAAGTAGGCGGCTAAGGCGGCTGTGGGCTCAGTGGACGGCTCTGTCTACACACAGACAAAGAGCGAGCTGTGATTTACTGGACCTACATTACTGCTCATACAGATAAAAGGGAGATGTGAAGAATGTGGTCCGTGACTGCATGTGATCTTCCAACGTTACATAAACCACCGAGTGGTGTCAATGGAAAAGTTTCAGCTCAGAGTTACTCGAGTACTTGGAGAAGTTCTGATGCCTGCCCGAACAGCGTTTTCCCCTCGTTGTTTTGTGAAGCTCAGAAAAAGGAATAAGGTCATAAACCTTGTAAAGTGGCTGCTTTGTTGGTTGGATGATGTAGACTGTCTGGGTCAGAGCTTGGCCTCAGATGTAACCCGATCTTAACCCGCATTTTTACTTTCAATTTCAGTGCAGCTGTGCAACTTAAGCCAGCTGTAACTTAAAAACAAGCTCTCCAGCTGGCAGCTCACAGCTCTCCCTCATACAACATACAGTATATCCACCAATCAGTCGAAGCCATGATATAACATAATTATTAATGTATTTATTTTGTTTGATGGAAAACAGTGGACGTGTAAAAGGAGGGATAAAAAGGTCTTTGAAAAATGAGAGACTGGCCATAAAAGATTTTGGAAATCAAACATTACAATGATCAGCCGACAAAAAGAGCAAAGTGAAGACACCTGAAGGAACAGCTGGAACTATGAACAAGAACAAAAGCAAGATGAAGACAAACTCTATTGCTCTAGTGAAAGCAAAGAAAAGAAGGGGAAGTCAAATTGCTCCTTTCATAAGAAAAAGTATCAAATATATTTCTCATTAAATCATCTGGTAAAGGTTTTTCGCTAAATGCTAACAGCTAGCTCCCCCCTTCGTTTTTTTGAATTTGAGAGGTAGTAAATACTTGATTATTGCACCTTTGAAACTTCTCTGTTTGATTTTTGTATTAAATTAAATCGAGAACTTCGTTTACTTCTTTTCATTCAGTTCATTCAGCTTCATCTCTTTTCTTGCTCCACTGTTCACTTCTTAAATCCTACATTAGTCTTTTTATATCACCTTGTGGTTCTTTTATGTATTTGTCTGAATGTCTTTTTAAGTCTTATGTAAAAAACTTGGATTGTTGAAAGGTGCTGTACAAATAAACTTGCTCTGCCTCACTGTGATGAGGGTCGTTGAATAATGCGTTAGAGCACGTTGAGCCCAAGAGAAGTAGATGTTGTAATTAAAACAGGTAATGGGGATCGAATGAACAAAAACAATGAGGTGAAAATTTAATATTTGACCTTCAAAATTAATGAAGAACGACAAGCATGAATGCACTGAAGTTAATGTGGGAAATATTATGCTTGTACCATTTATTAACCCTGTTAACAGGGGCAAAACACCAGCTGCAACTCAGCTTCAGAACGCCTAAATTCCTCTGCAGACTGTAGTAAAAACAGCTTGCTGATGATCCGATACAAACAGAAACATATGAGTGTTTCAGATTCCTCCGTGGATTCCTCGAGAGGGAGGAGGTGAACAGAACAGACGAGTTAATTTAGCATTAAGAGCAGGTCTCATTTTAAGTAACCCTGAAACGGTGAGAGCAGATGCTCACAGCCGCCGCAGCTGGGCGCTGAAAACTGCCGAGATGTTAAAGGGGTGACTGTATTGTAACATACCGCAGTGGACGGGAGTCAGCGCACTTGATCCATGAATTTAAGGGCTCAACAGTGAAATACCACCCACTGAATACCACACACAGCTGTGCTGCTGCTGCTGCTGCTGCTGCTGGGGAAGGCTGACGCACCGACATGCCTCCACCAGCAAAGTGATAACAGATGGAGATACGGGGAGTCGGAGCTCCTAATCCAGAAGTGTTATGAGTTGTGTAACACTTCACGAAGAAGAAGAAGAAGAGGGGCGACGTGAAGTGGTCTTATCCCCTCGCTATGTGTTAAAAACTATATCACAACCTCAGATGGTTTCTCATCACATACAGTAACAGCACAGTCGGTTCCCCCCGCGCCAAACAGCAAGAGGTATTACAAAATGTGTTCATCTGTGAGCTATAGAGGTTGGCAGATTCTCTTACCCTCAGACCGAGGAAGGCTAGCTGCGTCCCCTTAATTCCAGACTTCATGTGAAGCTAAGCTAAGCTAACTGGCTGCAGGTGGTAGCGTCATATTTATCCTGCAAAGGCAGGAGTGGTATCAATCTTCTCATCTAACTGTCAAAATGTCAAACTATTCCAATGAAAACTAAAGGCTACTTCTATGCTTATACTTAAGTTCTGGATAAAGTACCAAAACCTTCTCCAGAGTGATATCACATGACAGAATATATATCTGCTTCTATTTAAGTAAAGCATTTCTGTAATTCTTGGCAGTTACACGCTGTGGAAATGAACCTGCTCTCCCGCTCTGATTCCATTTTCTGAGCGTTGTCAACGAATCAGTCATCGGCACCACAGAAGAAGAGTCCTGCCAAGTGAGGGAGGTCTTGATTCAGTAATCAACTGAAATAACAGCAGAGGGCCAAACAGATCTGTGTGTTGATGGATCAGTTTAGCGAGCGCCATGATAAATGAATAATGTGATGAACGTTGTTAAAACGTCGCTGTGATCGGTTGCAGATCGACTCCGCTGTTATAAATGACATCACTTTTTTTTTGAGGGACAAATATTATCTTTTCAAAGTGGAATGCTTATAGCGCAGACAGAAACACTATTTTCTTTACAAAAGTCTTTATTAGCAGGGCGGGCTGAGATGAACGCTGAATGACTTTATGTTGACGAAACTCAAAGTCCTGACACAGAATATTTTCGTGGATACAAATAGATCACGTACTGAATGGTTTCAATACTTGTGTGAATTTGAAAGCAGACGTAATAACGGCCTTGACGATGGGTACAGTAAGATAAGCAGTTCAAGATCTGTTGAAGAAAACAGGCTTAACATATTCCAGTGCCAGAGCTTTGTTGTGTATCATCTTATCACAGTTATTCATCATATTCTGTATTCTGCAGCTGATCTCAGATGACACTCCAACAAATAGAAAGTTGGATAAAATAGAAAATATCAGAATGACCTACAGTAAGATTTACTGGCTTGAAAATAGTATTACCAACATAAGCTGCACATTCTTTAAAATAACAATATATAATATAGAATATATATATAATTAGGAGTCTACAGTGTAAAAAAAAGATTTTATTCAATAACACCGTGAAGAAGTCATGGAGGTTGTTGTCATCACTGTCAAACAAGTATCTCTAATTCATACTGAAGAGCAGGACTTGACAAAATTAACTTGGCCATTTTAGAGTTCTATATTCAGAGCTGCTAAAAAACACAAGGTGCATAAAACCTGAAACTGTCTTTTATCTGCTATAATCACTGTAATGTAGCAGTGTTTTTATGATCTCTCCGCTCCGTACGCAATCAGTGAGGATTGTTGTAAACATCATTACAGACAGCACTTTCCTAAATATAGCTAGGATCAGTCATTAAATGATTTTTATGGTCCGACTGCTCTCCAGTTTCTTTATTTATTTCCACGTCCGGCCTCTTTGGGAGCCTTACTTCCCAGTTCAACGTGTAATTTTAGACAACGACATAATAACAGTAGCGTTAACTGGCTGGTAACTTTTATTACTTTAATAGGTAAATTAAGAAAATGTGCAAGTTGTTTCTTCCTTAATGGCTTAATGGTGTTTTTATAATTGCATAGAGAACAACACTGTGGCCTCCCTGCTGTTTAACAAAATCCCATCGTTGGTTGTTCTAACTTGAAAATGCCTTGTAATTCAGCTCTCTGGATTTAAAGAGTTATATTAGCTTTAGAAGAGGATGTGTTGCAATACAAGGCTCTGTTAGGTTTGAAGCACATAGGGGTTGTTATATCTACACCCACAGGAGATTGTGCTGTAATGTTGCAGACAGTGTACTCACATAATGTAATATAGCCACAAGAGGGGGCCAAAGTACTCAGATTAGCTGGTGCTCTCATATGAGGCACAGAAATAACCTTCATCTCAACAATAGTTATAATTTATTCAGATAAAGGAGAACTGTGTGTGGAAATGTTCAGTAAAGCTGCTCCACTGTCGGAGGATTAACTGATGTGTCAGTGTGCTTCATGCTCACACTGGTGCCCAGATGTGTAATTGTCTATTTAACCTTCATAGAAAAAGATTAGATGAGATAAGCCTTTATTGATCCCCAGAGGATAAATTCAGGTGTTGCAGCCTCTCAAGGACAGAATCAATAGAGAAAAGTAAATCATAGATAATTACCAGTGTATAAAATAAAAAATAGAACCTATAGAAGAGCAAGTAAACTCACATACAGTAAAGACACGAACAGTGTTGAACTTAACCTACTGTAAAAGTGCAATATGACTCAACTGACACAGAAATGTGATTAAAAGTCAAATCAGTTTTACGTCTATGGAGCATTTAAAGGTGCACTACGTAGTTTTTAGGCAAGAGCTTATTCAGTTATGGAAACAAACATTTTTTTCTGAGTTTGAATTTCTTCTCCATAAACGACATAGTGCGACTTAAAACAACATGAGTTGCTTTACAAACACAAAGGCAAAAGAAAAAAAGGTCAACAGAACAGACATTAAAAAAATCAGACCATACTGCGAAGCAGAGCTCAAGATAAAATCTATAAGAAAAATGTAAAAACTAGTAAAAGAATCATTAGAAGAGCCCTTTGTTTTAGCAAATTAAGTCAAGAACAGAGGTGGACCTTCAACACATTCAGTAATATGATGCCTTCTGCTTTTACAGAATACACAATTAAATATGATTTAGTAATGATATGTAGTATAATATAGTATGTGGTGGGATATTAGTACAAGCAGGTAGTTTGTGGGTATAGTAAATAATAAAAAATATAATATGACACAAAATATAAGAAATAAATAAAGATATATTTAAGACTCCACAGAACAAAGGCACAAATGTAATGATGTCAGCGTCAGGCTGAAGCGGACAGTAGAGGGAGACATCAGCTGACAGCAGAAGATCAAGTGAACATCAGAGTTGAAGGATAACGACTCTGCTGTCCGTGGAACATCTTGTATTGTTGCATTTTAATTTCAAACTGAAGCATTCTGCAAACCACCTGTAACTGTTCTTTTTAATGTGAACTTAATGTCTATGTTGTTTGTATATTGTGAATGTATATTATATATTTATATTATACTGTATTATGTTTATCAGTGAGCACTTTCTTAAAATAAAGGTTTAACTGAAGAAGTTTCACATTCACTCAATGCATCAACCTCACGTTACCAAACCTTATCAGTGTGACGTGGCACCAATTTGTTATTGTAGTGGGCTCAGTGTGAGAGGATGCTGCATCAGAGCTGAAGAGGCACAATTTTAAATACATGTATTTTATTTGCAATCTTTCAGAAAAATCACTGATACCAATAATCACAAAATGCTGAATATCGGCCTCGACAATCTGTCTACCCCAATCACTAAACATATCACTGCTGGTACTTGAACTACAGCTACACTGTCATTGATGAGAACAGTACTACCAACAGCACTGCCGTTCCTGCAACTTCACTGTAAATACTACAGTTATTGATTGAACTTCTTCTACGTTACAAGTAATTTAAGGTTTGAATTTATTCATCCATAAATCAAGTAAATTGCAAGACTCTCAAAGCCATATTCCATCCACACAAGAGCTACTTAGTTCTAAAGCTTCATCTATTAAATAAGTAATTTAAATGCTCTAATATGCTTTTTTTTTCTTTTTAGATCAGTGACTGTTTCAAATAATCAGAGGCAGAGGTTTTTAATAGATGGTTAAATTTGACTCTAAAATGTGCCGGGCGTCATCCACACCGTCACCCTGTCACTCTGCACTGTATTATTACACCATCTAATCACGCAGAAGCACCAGAACAATCATCTAAAGGCCTACATTTGCTGTGAGGAGTGATATCAAAGTGCACAGACACACTTGCCTTGTAAGCACAGACAGAAGTCCCTGTTTTGCATACAAATAGATGCGAGTGATCACATAAATCTGTGTTCTGCAGATTAAGACAGAACAGTTGAAGAGCTGACCCCGAATGAGACCGTTTCAAAGCTTCCTGAGCGCAGGACGCCTCGGGCGAAGAGTTGCCTGGAGTGCAGAGAGACGCAGAGGGAACTGCAACTGAAATATAATTCACATGGTGTGCAATTCGATATGGAACTTTTTTGGATTCAACCCTATTATCTGATCATCTTTCCGCACGCATTTTCACTACTAACCACGACATTTAACACATTTCCTAGTCAGCATCTATAAGCAGTGAATAAATATTTAGTGAATTAATAGTGATATACAAATAATCACTTATACATCTGTACAGTAAATATGAAGCTACAGGCAGGAGGCGATTAGCTTAGTTCAGCACAAATACTTGAAACACATATACAGCTAGTCTGGTTATATCTTGTTTGTTCAATTACACCAAAACCATAATTCAAAAAAGTAAAGCTGGGATTATTTCTTGGCTTGGAGTAATGACTTCCCTTTTTATGCTAAGCTAAACTAAAATAACAAAATCTGCCTTCCAGCACCGCTAAAGCTCACTTGGTATCACGTCATGTCTTGTTTGTTTAATTTGTACCAAACCCAAAGTGTAAAAACAGAATTGGTGAGTTTACAGGTGTTTATGGATGGAACTATGTTTTGGCTGGGAGTAGTGACTTCCTTCTTTATGCTAAGCTAAGATAATGTAACTAAATCTGCCTTCAAGCACCTCTTAAGCTAACTAATAAACAACATTTCATCTCACTTGTTCAAATGTGCAAAAAAGTGTGAAACAGCAATTCGCAGCCCCAAAAGGGGGTTATGGTCCAATTATTTCTTGGCCAGTATCAGTTGCTAGGCAACCAGTGGGTACACAAGAGTGACTATAACCCCCTGCTGAGTGGCAAATTGTCATTTTCACACAGTACAGTTCAAACAAGCAATAACGTGTTAATCAGTAAGCTGAAGAGCCGCTGCAGCCACACTATCTGTATTGGACAGAGCTAGGCTAGCAGTTACCCCCTGTTTCCAGTCTTGATGCTAAGCTAAGCTAAGTGGCTGCTGTGGTAGCTTTACGTTTGGTGTACAGAAACAAGAATGGTTGTCCTTCAGTAATTATCAAACTCTTCAGTTATTTCTCAATCTATGTGACAACAATTATATTAAAGCTTATCATGTCATATCATATCATATATTGATATATAGTGATTAAACACAATCATCATTTTAATGTGTAATAAACTATTAAGTGTGTGTGTAAAGATTTGCACATGTTCAGGTGGGTTTAAAATCATTTATAAATGTGATGAAAACTCTTTGTTGAGAAGTTGAGTTTGAAGGTTCATTCTTGACATTGGAAATAGTTTGACTAGAATAAAATTTCTTGGATTATTTTTTTTAAATGATCCTTGGCTTCTTCAATGTACGCTGTAAATGTAAGTTTTGTAAAGTGAATTTGCTCAACTCAAAATTAAGTGATTAAATCAAATATTTGCCTCTTTGATAAATAATGTATCATTAGATGCAGTAATGTCTGCTCGGCTCACAACTGAACCGAAATGTGTTATAAATATTTTATTAATCGTTAATATAAAGCTTGTAGTTACGGAACAGAGAGGCTTAAAATGAAGTGTTACCCTGGTGTCTAATAGCACATGACTTCCACGAGCCGCTGCAGTCTCTCAATGGCTGAGGAATGACTCACCTCACTGTATTAAAGTGTGAAAAGATGTCAGACATGGAGAGGCACATTGGACCAGAGTGTCATTGATATTAAAATGAGGCTCTTTGAAAACCTCAAAAACCCTCTGAACTCTACAGAAATGATTCTGAAATGTAAAAAAAGCTGCTTTTGAGAGGCAGCTGCAAGAGAAATGATTAATTATTGACATATAGTTGCTATAAGTGTGTCCTTTGAGATGAAAAGAAGATATTTTACGTATGGAACCACTGATATAAAAACAACCTGAACACATCGTCTCCATTCAGTTTAAATTTGAGGAGCAAAGCGATTTTCTTACCGCAATACTGGAGAGCACGCCAAAAAAGCTTGTAATCTGTGTGTAAAAGCCCCATTTTAGCCCATTTAATGATATCAATTTTACAGCCTCCTCTTCTGTACTACAGACATTTGTTCAAAGGTGCAACACAGCTACAGCGTTAATGAAACCAATGTTATTGCTGCTAAACGCTCAGAACAGGTTTTGATCTTTGGAAGAAACTGGGACGCTTGTTCATTATTTTGGTGGTTTGTTGCCAATTTCATCAATAAAACAAGCATTTCTCTGTTTTACCAACATTAGCCTGCCTTTCTGATACCCCACTCTGTACTCAACCCAATTGCCTAAATAAATATTAGCTGGTTTTGGTCACCACAAAAACCCCTGAAGATTTCCTGTAAAAAATAGCTGGTTTTGGTTGCCTTAAAAACCTGGTGATGGTTCACGGTCCCATGAAAGGAGCCCTGTGTTGGTCGCCACAAAAAGCGTTTTGGTTGGCAATAGCTAGGTAGGATATGACCCCCTCACTGTGAAAAACACCTGGTTTCATCACACACGCACACCTGGAGATGGTCTGAAATGTTCCCTCAGACTCAGACTGTGCTCACCTGTTTGACAGCCTTATAGCTTGCAATAACGTGATAACGTGAATGGGATACGCCAAGACTGGTACAAATGTCAACGTCAAACATATCGGAAACATTAACTGCTAAAATTATATCGTGGTAACTGGGCTGCTGTACTACCTGCAGTGGACTCTAATAGAAAATACATCGAGCTTATCAGCACATTCCTCCAGCTGCCTTCCAGTCAAGTACACTCTTCAAGACGCACTCCTGTGTATCACACTTCCAGGTTATTCGTCAACACAACAAGCTATTCAGTTCTGCACCTGAGTGATTTCCCCTTCCGAGCTTCTATTGTTGTGATATGCAGCAGAGAGATAAGTGAAAGTTATTTGCATCAACAGTCTTGATATTTTGATAGAGGGCTATTCTGCTTTTGTCTCCCATCTCCAGGAGGATTAGGTTTCAAGGAATTTTCCATGAAACACCATTTAAGCGCGTCTGATAAGGCCTCCTTTGGACAGAGATAAGAGCCTATCCACACACATTATTGATCTTCCTCTGACCTGTTTGTGGAAGAAAAGCAGGAAGGGGTAAAGCACTTGTCAAACGGAGAGCTGTACCCGAGAGAGAAGAGGTGGCGATGGAGCTCAAGTGTGTATGAAAATGAAGAAGACAAAGTGGAAGAAAAAGGAGGTTAAAAAGCAAGAGACGGAGGTAATCTTATAAAACAACTAGCTTCATTTGATTACAAATGAACATGAAGGTAGTTGCTTCACATTAGTGAAGCACTCACTTTTTTTCCATTGTTAAATCTGCAGATTATTTTCCTCATTAGTAAATTAATGATTTTGTTAGAAAATGAAAAGTAGAAGTTCAAACAGACCAAGCTGACATAGTCAAATCACTTGTTTTGTGCAAAAGCCAGTGCTATACCCAAATATATTTAGTTAACTATCATTTATGACAAAGAAGCATCAGATCTTCACATCTGAAAAGTTAGGGTTGAATCAACACGTTCAGCTTTATGATTAATCATTTTGAGTCTTTTCAAAATACCCCAAATCTCGTATTTCAGCTTATCAAATGTGAATACTTTCTGGTTTCTTCATTTCTTCAGGACACCAAACTGAATATCTTTGGGTTGAGGACAAAACAAGACATTTGTGGATAATCCTTTCAGCTTTGGGAAACAATGATTGACATTTTTCACCATTTTTGGACAACTAATTCGTTTAATTGAGAAAATGGTTGACAGAAAAATCAATAATGAATGGTTTGTTGTTTGTTGCAGCTCCACTTGAACAAATGGATATTGGGCACTTTTGCTTTAAAAATTATTGAACTGATTCACTGATAATCCAAATTGTTGCCGACTGATTTTCTGTCCTTCGACTAATTGTTTAATTACTGCAGCTTTTCTCTAGTAAACAATATATTCCAGAGAGTAAAGTTCATGTTTTACAGTCCATCATTCTCTTATTAATTTGGTGCAACTAACACCCTGAAATCTCTTAATATGTTAATTTGCTTATTTGTGCTTCTTCAGTGCCCTTAAATACTAAATTATACATAACAGTTTCTGATCAGTCTGTTTCTCACTAAAACGTCTTCGGTTTGATCCGTGCAGCTGCTGCTGTGAAAGCTTCCTCCTTAAGCACAACACACTGAGTCCTGCTTTCATTCTCTAAGCCTACAAAAAATATAATAATCCAACATCTGCTGGACAAGTTAAGCTAAATTGCCTGTGTCCTGCGCCCATCCTAAGCGAGCCTCAAGCCCAGTGCACAAAACAATGAAATTGGCCCGTGGCGATGGCTGTAGCTGGGAAAAAAGCGCTGTCGTGTCGTGGCATGCCAACAGTGCACCCTTGCTGCGTGCTAGATGGCAGATGCACACTGGGGGCCGATGCACATGACCTTCTGCTATCAGAGCAGACACGCTCATTTATCACCCGCAACCTTGAATCATTGTTTTACTCAGCTTGAGCCCTTATGCTTCTGCTCACGCAAAAAATAGAATAAGTGCATTTTGGTTTGAGGCGAGAGCAGAGTCAGGCAGCAGAGCTGCAGAAAGGCTGTTGTTCTGCCACAGTTTTCCGCCTCTGTTACTGAAATCCTCTCTGTACCACATCCACCAAATGTGCTTCGATTTTTCTCTCTTGCATCTTTTTTTTTTAATGAGGCTTTTTCTTTATCTGGTTGCACCCTGAAACATGGAGCCATCACACCTAGGAGGCTCCTTTTTGCATTGTTTTGAGGAGATTGGATTATTTATGATGCAGCAGGGTTACAGCTCATAAACCTAATGAGGATTCTTGGTGTGTCTGTGTGTGTGTGTGTGCGTGTGTGTGTGTGTGAGGGAGAGAGATTCTGCCTGTGAGCAGCATCCCAGACAAAAGACTTGGAAGGGTCTTTAGAGGTACAAGCTGGCAGATCACCCACTGTTTTACAGATCTGCTTCAGAGTGGCAGAGCAGAGAGGAACAAAGCAGAGCGGGTGCTGAGGACAGGCCAGTGACGTTATGTATAAAGTAGATAAAAACAGGGCTTTGTGTGTGGCTAGTCCAAAGATAACGTTTGGCTTTTATTCCTTCCATACATTTTTTTTCTGAAGTGTGTGTTTATGTTGGTGATCATCCCAGCATGAGTGTGACGGTTTGCTTCGCCGAGGTGTTAAAAGTACACGTGCCTTACTAGCACGAGGCGATCACAATGGAGTAGAAAGAGTCAAAAAGTCCTAATCCCAGGGTGTTGGGGTCGGTCGGCAGGCGAATTCACAGAATTGTTACCCAGGTGACCCAGGTATTTTTAGCCAAACCATTATATTTTCCTAAATTTTTTTCCTAAACCTAACCAGGTAATTTTGTGCCTTTGTTTTGATAGTGTAACCGAACGCTGCACATTGA
Organism: Diplodus sargus; assembly: GCA_903131615.1. Lineage (NCBI taxonomy): Eukaryota > Metazoa > Chordata > Actinopteri > Spariformes > Sparidae > Diplodus > Diplodus sargus. The sequence goes on from CAEMYA010002105.1 coordinate 242,502, forward strand.
TTATTGACACCTTGACGACAGAATGAGACCGTGTTGTTTCCAGTTTCTATGTTGATGGGACATGGACCAAATTAAAAACTAAACGATCATATCAAACACATTTTTTACGTTTATTTTACGTTATTCTTATCACACAGATATGTATTCAAGTGTTAATTTTTCTAATAAGATTGGCTAAATTAGTTATTCAATACTATAAAAAGTGGTGAGAGATCATGATTGACAGACTGCACAGGTGGGAACTCAATACTGCAGCACCTGATCACGACTACGTAGACTCTGGCTCCAAATGACATCAAGCAGAAGAATTTTTTGCTGCAGTGCTGTGAGCGGCCACTGGGCAAAACTGGAAGCAGGGCTGAGCGCCGTCTTCGTATCTAGGTCTTAAATACATTCATGCATGTAACATTCATCGCGTTTCTGCTCTGAGTTTCTCCTCTCATACAGAAAATTATTCCCATCATCGCCTCCCGGTCGCTCTATGAGCACAACTCTTCTGTTCTTGGTAGGCCTTTAATTTGAAACATCTGCAGATATTCTTTTATTGATGTCAAGTGTTTTTGCAGTCAGCACTCATGTACTTTTGTGTTTTGTACTAACAAGAAGTGGTATGACACACGCAAACAAACATTCATCTTCATTAGGCTTGTCAAGTCTCAGCCGTAAACCTTTGGCCTCTGAAAATACAGAAGAGGAAGTCTTACTCTGCTTGGCCAAAACAAAATGATACAGGCTGGACTGGTGATCAATAAAATCAAGCCTTACATAACATCAACTGTGTTTCTGTCCTGTTTTAATTCAAGGCCTGTGAGCAGTCTGACAAGCAGAATGAAGTAAATTTAAACAGCTCAATGATTAATAGTTTAGACCGCGAGGAGGTGTTTCAGTGTCAGTCGCGTGGATGTAAAATGATTGCCTGACAAAGAGCCCACTCCAACCAATCACACCCACTTCCTGCAAAGCGCGCCCATTTGCAGACATTATTCACTCAACCTATCACTACGGGAAAATGCTGAAATTATATTCAAGGCTGCAGCATGTACAATGAGAAGGTTTGGTGCGTGGTGGGACAGGAGAGGTAGCAGAGGGGGGGAGAGAGAGAGAGAGAGAGAGGTGATGGATAGTCCAACTTCCTGCAGAAGAAAGGTTTGATTAATGGCCGTCCACTCGGCAAAACACACCAGCTGTGAGGGGAGATAAGTACCAATACAAAGAGCGAATTACTGTCTGTACTGTAATAATTAACCTCAGAGACCAGCACACACAGGAAGTGCACGTTGCCGTCGTAACAGCCTCACTTCCTCTATCTCACAACAACTCCATCCACAAAACAACACAAGGAAAACCTCCTTTTAGCGCTGAATCCTTGTTTTAGCTCCCGGTTTTAAGGCTTTTTTTATGGTTGGTTGAGCTGTTCCCAAAGATGTATGAGCAAATTACTGGCTGGACTTATTTGAAAAGAGGGAGTCCATTGTGGAAATGACTGTCAACACACTGCTGCCAAGCTCATCCCCCGGTGCAGAATGAGTATCCAAACAGTCTTCAGTGAGATATATGGAGTGGAATAATTGCTTGTCGCGCGGTGGGCAGGAAGGGATACAAATAACTAACTTTTCAGGGTTTTTGGACTCGCAGTTGTGGTTGGCTTAAGTGTGTGTGAGAGTTTTGATCCAGCTGGAGGAGCTCAAGAGCGAGTGTGTGAGAGGGGAGGGTGAGAACAAGCTCCAAAATGTTTCCCTTTGTGGGCTGACGTTTAAACTAAAATATTTGATCAGCTTGGAGAAAACACAAGTTTGAGCAGAGGAGCGGAAAGAATTCCACCTGAACCGCTCACCGAGAATGCACGTAATTATTCTCCAGCTTGGAGTTTCCAGTTGTCTTAAAACCATAAGCCCCCCTGAGTCGCGCCACTCTAAAGCTAGTCTTTGATGACGGCTAATGACTGCCGTGGTGAATTCCTCAACCATAATATTATTTGAACCTGAGCTGATTAGAAACATGTGCCTGAGTGTTTGAGTGTCAGAACGATTTATGGGCCTCTCGCTGATGACCTTTCCGCTCACTATATACACTCGTGCCTTACATCACTACGGCGGACGCCCCGCTGAGAGTTCGCCTCTATTTTCTACAAAACACTAAGAGGCACAGCTCAGTTACTTCCTGCACGGCACGCTTGCTCAGTTGTTATTGTGTGGAAGTGTTTACAGAGTGTGTGTGTGTGTCTGAGTGTAAATTTAAGAATTTATTAGACATAGTGCTAATTGGGGTTAAATTGATTTATTGTTCTGTAAATCTAATATCTAAAATGTCAATAACCGTTCCTCAAGGAGCTGCTAAACTCCTTCAAAGAACTTCTGTAGTCAAACCCTGTTAGATGTCTTCCTTGCACAAGCAACATACTGAAAATGAGTGCACAATTATTTCAATCAAGGTAAATAACGCACATTCATCTCCTCAAAGGTCTTATTGGATTTCTTTTTTTGCAAATTGCAACGATCCAGTCCAGCAGAATTAATCACAGGGAATTAATGTTTGCTGCCCAGAGTGGAAATACCACAGCCAGCTGGATAATAAGAATGAAATGCTACAATCTGTTTCGTTAAATGCCATCAAACGCTCTCTCTGTTCAAACCATTACTGCACACTTATTTTTCATATAGAGTGAACGCTTATTGATTGAATTACTATTTAGTTGCTTGGGGAGGGCGAGGCGGAGCAGTCGGTGCAGAGCCAGACCGTCTGGAAGAATAAACACCCAGAGTCTCATCAGATTCCTGTCTGATTCGCAGCAGTTTACTGATGGAAGGAGAGTTCGGAGATTACTTTCACCTTTTTCACTCCTATTTATTAACCTGGCTGCAGCAGAGATGCGCAGCGGTGAATTCCTTTGTATGTTTACATACTGTAATTTTGCCTCTAGGTTATTTGATGAATGTATTGTTACAGAGAGGAGAGGGGAAAGGAAACGACTGGAGTCTCTGGTGAGTGCTGAGGTTAGTCAGAACAGACCTGAATTCAAAAAGGTTCAAGTAACTAATCTGGCTGTTTGGAGCGAGTAAACACTTAGAATGATGAATAAACATAAATGATCCTGCGTTTTAACTTTCATCTCTTAAGGTGATCACACCCTCAAACAGACACTGTTCAGTTCAGTTTAGTGTTGTTAAGCAATCTCTTGCAGGTTGAATAAGTCAATTAAACCTTTTTTTTTTATCGCGGAGCGCTGATGATGAAAATGAAATGGAAGTACGGCACTAAAACAAACTTTGTTTCGTCACCCTTTTGTCCACAAGGGTCGTCAGAATCAACAAATAATAAAAGTATTTTCATGATGGATTGTCTGTTTTTGTCTATTAATCTTTATCATGTTGAAATAAAATAAAAATTCAATAGGAGAGCTTCCCAGAGGCAAATGTAGCATCCTCAAGTTGCCTATTTGCAGAACTAATTAATTTCAGTTTTGATTTGCAAATATGAAAACATACACTACAAGCTGATACTGTGATGAACTTATACTAGCGAACAATATTGACTTGTTGATATATCATTTAGAATGTAAAGTATTAGCTTCTTTTGGGTAAGTAAATAAAAACCAAACCATCATGTTGTGTCTGACATTTTAACTGCAAATCTCACCATGTCAAGTCAATCCTGTTAGGCATTAATTATAAACAGGAAGCAAAGCATGAAATTCAAAGACACAGCTGAGCAGGGCGAAAGGCTGTAGCACCTCTTATATTCCCATAATAAACTTGAGCAAAGGCAATAATTAAAGAAACATTTTTTTAATTGGATTTTCCTACTAGAACATGGCTTTCGTGTTGAAATAAATAAATACTTTCATATGGCACCAACATGGATACAACAAAGGCATATTTCCGATATGAGATTGTTTGAGTGGTAAGCATAAAAGCGGAAAACCGATGATTGCAGTCTTTGTATTTGAGGCTATCTGGCACTAACATATGCCAGCTGAACTGCAGGGAGACGTGGACGTAAAACAGAGCTGTGTGCATATTGTGAAGCCGGATGTTTGAAGTGGCAAAAACCTCTCGCACTCGCTCTTGAAGCCTGACCTTTACTGCAGCCCACCAACTGCTCCACGCACTCTGCGTTCATAGAGATAATCACCTCACAAATATGTGTCTGGCCCTCCACACACGGGTTCTTTTGGATCTCACCAGTGGCGCACACATGTGATAAATGATAGGCCTCATTTCACTTTATTAGCCCACCAAGAGGCTGGGAGGACATGGGGCCCTTTTTCCCTTATTCTTGTGTTTACTGTGGTTTCTCTTGCCTCAGTTTGAGAGATGGGGTTATTGTGGGAGTGAGGGGGAGGGGGGCCGCCCTCCTCTTCATGCTGGTTTCCTTACAGTCCCCTCTTATTAATGAGAGCCTCTAAACTTCTCCCTTAGCAGGAGGGGAATAGAGTTCGGCAATGCCCCAGCAACTCCTAACAGCGCTCTATCAACAAAAAGACACAAGGCAAATGGAGATAGAGGAAGGCATTAAAGCTAAAAATAGTGAAGCATTTTTCTCCTACTAAGTGAGGAAAAACTGGATTTCATCCCTGCATGGAGCACAGTGACAATGCAAAAATGCTGACAAATACCCAAAATGACGGAGCTGTTATTCAACTGCGTTTGATCACAGCTGAACATTAAGCTGCATGTTGATGTGAGGAGTTATTTCAGAGGGGCTGGCAGAAGTCGGAGCCTATAACAGCAGAGAGGGCTCGGTGCAGAGATGTCCCTTTGTTTGTTTAAAGGGCAGGAGAATCGATGGCCCCGTTTTTTGAGGCATGGCTCTGACCTCTCGTAGTGGCACCTGTATCAATCACGGGCCGGCTTCGTTCTCTGCCTCACTGCTCGTCACATTTGTCTCCCGTGCTCGCGACCGTGGACGGAGGCTGTCTATCTACTCTCAAAATGTCAGTCGACACTTCATGCCAGCTGTCAGCTGACACTGAGTAATGCACAAACAGCTTTAAAATGTGACCAAAAAACAACTCCCGAGGAGAAATCTGTTGAAGGAAGAAATTGATTTTGGAGGAAGATTTAAGTGTTTGCTATGAGGCTGTGAGGCCAGAGCAGGAAAAATGAGAAGCCAAAACTCTCAGTTGAATAAATGTGAAGTTAATAATATTCTGACAGCTAACAGCTCTTTCTGCTGAGATTGAAAAGGTAAAATTATTCAGTTGTGCTATTGTTTTTGTTGTCTTGGGAAATGCAGGCTGATGTTCATTGATTGAACAGCATGAAAATCCAATTTCCACAAACACACACTTGTTTTTGACTAATCTGTGGGTCTTATTTTGGTTGGAACGCCTGTATGTTACCCTGCAGATGTTACCATCAGACAAAGTTAGCATAAATGCTCCAATCTAATAAACTTGACAATATGCTGAGGATTTAGATTTTACTTTAGCTCTAAAAGACAATTAACGTGGCTGTGTACGACACAATGTCTTCTTTTATATTCCGAATACCAGCCATAATAAACCAAACAGAACAAAGAACAACAAAACTGATTAACTTTTCCTTTTGCTTGTCGATCTACAATTTAATGTTGCTTAACCAAAAAGCAAGTTTCTTTTGGATGAGACAAGAGATGCAGGTGAACCTACTGTAGATGCATGTGAACATATCAAAGAAAGAAAGTTCCCTCAAACTTTTTCATCTCATTTTAAGCTACACATGACTTGGAGGCTGTTGAATATGTATCACCACACGTAAGCGCCTATTTCACAGAGCCTCAAGAAAACAAAGTCAAGACAAGACAAAATCGTCCAAGGGGGCATTTTGATGGAACTGCCCGTTAACTCGCTGTGGAAGAAACCAGCCCACTGCGTTGATTGATTGGACCACGGTTAATCTGTATGTATGGCCAATCCTTATGAGGCCACATTGTAATCAGCCAGCCAGTTCTCAGCGATCCAGGACTCCTGTCTTAGCTCGAAAGAGAGGGATGATTCCCATTATGGAGTAATTAGTCTTGTTGTCACCACCGGACCTTGACAGTGAATCCACTTGCCGGGGCTCTAAAGGGATTTGGGTGTTTGTGACTGCTGAATCAGAATCAGTATCGCCTTCACTTTCCAAGGACGACGCCCTCAGATTTATCTCCTGAACAGCAGCGCAGATGTCACTGCCGTCAGCTGTGACGAGTACTGTCAGCCCAAGTTCCTGCTACAGTGTCATCTTATTTCTTCTCACGTGCCACTTGGCAAACCAGTACGACTTTATTATGAGTGTGAGAACTGCTGATTAACACTTTTAAAATGTCAGCTCTGTCAACCTGCTCCTGAATTTGACAACTTTAATTCAGTTTGTCTTGTTATTATATTCAGTTTGATGACAGGACACATCTGCTTTGATATTTCAGCAGTAGGAACTGAATCTGCTCTCCTGTATGGTCCATCGGTTATGATAGCCCCAATATATTTGACTGAATCTTCATTATGGCATGAGTGCAGTGCTCGTCTAAGCAGGCATGGTGACAGAATGAGTTTAGGAGTTTGGTTCTTCTGCCATCTGACTTTAAAGACACAGTAGCAGCATTTCCATCTAATTGTCAAGTAAATTCAAAGAGAACTTATGAAATGTCGCAAAAAAGAAATCTACTTGGTGCAGCAGGTAACTTTTTCTGTGAAAACTTCCTGCTTAAATGAAAAATGACATTACGAGAATTAAAGCCTCTTTGTCAGCACATTCTCACTTCCATATTCATATGCATGTCATATGGTTGAGGGAATGGTGCACCAAGGGTTGTTATGATGTTCAAAACATAGCGTTTACTTAAGCTGATATATAGTTTTCAGGTGTTATTCAAACATATATATTTAAGTACCTCACAAAACCCCACGTCAACAGATCCGAACTATCTTTAACATAAGTAACCGAGATGACACAAGTAATGTGTTATTTCAACCCAAAATATAATATTCACCCAAACCTAACAAGTTCATTTCTTGTGCCAAACATTAACCAAACCTCGACTTTTTCACAGTGTTTCAGTCCAACAGTCGTAATATGTGAAATGTTTGTCAGCGACCCATTTTGAAAGTCTTACTGGGAATTGCATTTTTAGTTGTTTTTCTTTATAATTTGTTCTGTGGCTTTATTATGAGAGAGAGAGAGAGAGAGAGAGAGAGAGAGAGAGAGAGAGAGAGAGAGAAATCCTGGAACGAGCTGCCGGTTGGAGTCAAACGTGAGCTGCTGCTTTCAGAGCGTCCCTATTATCATTAACTTGACCATTGTCAGCTCCAGTTTTGTCATTCAAATAAAAAGGGACAGGGAACGCGTCATAGTCTGAAGCTCAATGCCACTGACAAAATGCAGCATTGGACGAGTTGGTAGTAAGAACATGCTGTCGCGGCTGTCTGCACTGGTCGAGCTGCGGTTTACATTGACCGAACTGCTGCTGTATGTTTTCTGGTTATGAGACTGTATAGTTTTAGATTGTGGATATGAGTTGAATAATAGCCAGAAAAGCGTTTTTGCAAAGTGTCATGATGTCATACAGGAGTTGAGTTCCAACCTTTTTCACTTCATCATTTTATCCTTTAGACATTTGTGTGAACATGTCTCACAATCAACATTCGTATGAATTTTTGAGCCATGTCCAAAAAGCTGTTTTGTGAGGTCACACTGACTTTGACCGCCAATATCTAATCAGTTCATCCTTGAGTTCAAGCGGAGGTTTGAAGAAATTCCCCCCAGGTGTTCCTGAGATATGACGTTCTGAGACGGACAGACGCAAGAAAACAGATCATTTCATATCTGATGCATTTGAAACGCATGAGAGCCAGATGATGTTGAAAGGCCGTGGTCAGAGCTATGAATCATATCATACACTATATGAATCACATGACGGTGACTGTGGCTCTTACAATAATATTTTCTCTCAGAATGAGCTGTAAAAGGGCTGAAGGCTGAGGGCTCATCCTTCAATCTCCAGGGATCAAATCTGAGTCTCCGACATGTCTTTTTCTTCCAGCCCCTTCAGTCTCTTTGTTCTGAATCTGTCAAGCGACGGGCAAACGCCATAAACAGACTTCTTTGTTTCACTACTGTAGATGTATCATTTATCTGAAACTGGTACTTTTCTTTTATCAATTTGCGAAGTCTAAAAAGAAACCTCAAAATGGTATCTTGAATAAATGATGTAGCTGCTCTAAATTGGAGTTTAACTCTCAAAATCCTCCCCAGTGTGCATGTATATGCCATTACTTCAAGTTTTAACATCTCGCAGTTAGTTCTGCAGTGTCAGTATATCTCTGAAGCTGTAGAATATCAGACACTCGAGTCAATTATTTTCACAGCTCTTATTGAAGACTCCAGCGCTCGCCTGTAAATGGCTGTAATTGCCACGTTTAAGGTGCAGAGTTATATTTGAGATTATGCCTCTCTGAGGATGAAGTCAATTTCCCTACAGGGTCGTCACACAGCGGAGATAAGGATTTTTGCAGCGGGAATACTTTACAGCTAATGTACTGTAGCTTCTAGTTTCACCTCTGTAATTCTCATATTGATTTCAACTTAATTATTCCTCTCCTGTGAGACAAAATCCATCTGGTGCTTAATGAGAGCACTTCATGTGCAAATGGACTCGTTGTGACTCTGAGACATCTGTGTGAGAGTTGACGTCTCCTAAAAACTGGAAATATATGCAGACAGATTCCAGACGATGTCATCATGGGGCAGAAAACAAATCAGAATTAATGAGAGTGAAAATCAAACATGCAAAATTGTTTTTGTGCCCCCCCAAAAATGCACAAATTGCAAATGTACCCCAGGAAGGCCCTTCCTTGTTAGCTCTTAATTAGTTATTAACATCTAACAATCTGTCCAGAGTCCTGAATTTTGTGGTGTTTGATTGTTCTGCACAGTGAGGGAGAAACAGATTTTAAGTCAAGGCAACGTTTCACGCATGTTTAGAGTTCATGTGCAGACGGATGATTGATGACTTGGGATGGAGAATGCATGACATTTATGCTTACAAATTAAATCACGCAAGTCCCATTTCATGATCCCCTTCAGCTGATAAATAACATCTAAATCCTGTGCTGACAGTTTCTTATGAGTGGCACTTTGCCTGTAAAAAGGTGCTACTTCAAGTGATTATAATTGTCTGTATAAAAAATGGACATAGCCTCTGGGCCTGAAACGTGATGCCAATCAGAAGTGCCTTAAACTAGCAGTTTTTCTAATGGCCAGCAGGGGGCGACGAAACTGGTTTTAAAAAGAAGTCGAATTGTATGTAAGCTTATGAGAAAACGACCCTAGTTCTCACTTGATTTATTACCTCAGCTGAGGTTTTTTTCCACTACCTACCAGAGCTAATTCACTCGTTTGGGTTAGCATCATTACTCTTACTAGCTGCCGTTTCTCATTCAATTTCCACATGTCATGTTAGCTTGAGGTTTAAGAAATGTTGGCATCATAAATTTTTACCTCTCTAACCTTTTGACTTGATTCCCAGCAAGTTGCCTCATCTTTAAATACTGAAAATGTCCATTTAGAAGTCATCGTGCCGTTTTAGCTGTTGAGTTTTCTACCCTGCATCGTCTATTGTCTTGTGGAAGTGGGTCAGGCCTACCTGCTGTGTACCGCTCTCGGCTATTATTTCTTTTCTTGAGATTGAATGCAGGACACAAAGTGTGATGTTCTAACTAGGTCTGTGTGTAAGGCACAAAATTAGCACCTGCCATCGGCCAAATGCTGGTAAAATATGCAAGTGGCTGGCAGATTTGCTTCACTTACCAGCCAGAGGAACAATGGTTATCTATTGAGTAGCTGATGAAAGTTGAAGATTCATTCGCAATTTGGCTGGTTGGCAACAAAGTCAATTTTGCACCCTGCCTGTTAGACTTCAGCTTGGATTAATGCTGCTGTCTTCATGCCTGTCTGACGGTAACGATCAATGTGCTGTGATGGAAGCAACGATGAAGAGACGAAGCTCGGGTCAGCACATAGAAATTCTCATAATCATTCTGTCAGAGTAAACAAAAATATTTCAAAAAGCTTTGTTTGACATAAGTGGCAGTGTTGCTGCTCTGCTCCTTTTTTCCGGATGTACTAAATCAAAGCTGGAGCATGCAGCGGTAATTGTAACTGAATGGCACCGCAGCATAAAAAGCCTCCTTTGAGCTGATGTATTGTATTTCAACATATCACTCATTGTCGCAGCAGTTCTTTCTGCTGAAGCTGCTCAGGCAGTACGAGGCGTGGCGGCCTTGAGGTGACAGAAAGTGCTGAGTTACTTTTCCCGGCTTTCATTGTGTTTACTTGATCCCCATCGAAAAAAATCCAGCTGCACTGAAAAAAGTCCAGCGTTCCCTTTTGACAGATGTTTCACCGCCACATCGACAACAAGTGTCAAGCTCAGATTTATGGCTCTCCGTAAGCATCTCAATGAGTCTGAAAGAGAAAATATTTCAAGATAACAAAACAATGAAGCCTGCTGGATGTCAAGAATCAATACAGTTTGTTTCAAGTTGAAATCATTGTGTGGGGGGGGTCATTGATTCCCGATAGGTGCAGGACTCACTACAGTAGCCCCTGCATGTAGCATCACTTCTCTCTCTAATTGTCTCTCTAGATGCTACTTAATAAACATAGCCATCTGTCTTTTTAAATTAGTTTAGAAGTGCGCGCAGAAAATAAAACAAAAACATGAGCACGTCATCCCAGAGGCCGGCCGCATTAACACATCAACAAGCCCATCAACGGTCCATCGGCAAACTGTAGTGTCCTCCTACATTACTGACTTCAGTGTTCTGACGCAGCTGACGAAGACTGACAGCAGTTCTGCGCATCAATATTTTTTTACCGCCTGTCAGCTCCAGTCAGTCTACTTCAGAAAGTGGGAAGATGAGTAATGGGTATTGTTGAGTAAATGTGCTGTAAAAGTAGCATCGACACTGAAGGTGCAGGATGGTAAAACCTCATTTAAAAAGGTTATATTTACTATTAAGTAAAAGGAAAAGTTAAACATTTTTGAAGAAACAAAACCAGTCGCCTTGGCCACTGATGAGGGAATGTGAGATTTAACTTAGGAATGGGAATCAGGGGGAATGTGGGGAAATGCAGACAGCAGACACAGCTTGTTCTTCTGTGGCAGAACTCGTCAGAAATGTTTTTTCTATCTCTCATTAAGTATATTAACTGTTTTTCAAGAAAGGCAAAACCACCTAAACCACCCTGGTTTCTTTATGTGGCACGAGCCAGGGCTGGTACCTGTGACTGCTTCTTGCAGAAACCTCCTACATGACGCTGTTTGATTAAAACGGTTTCCGCCTGCCAAGACATAAAACATTAAAAAAACGTTTCTGATAATCTTCATCCTGGAAGAGGTTTTCTAAAAAGGTCAGTTTTTCAGTGATCTGAAACGTGGTTTTGTGTGTAAGAAAAACTTAAAAATCATAAAGAAAGCTTTGTGTTTCGAAATACTCACTAAATTTGTTTTACCATCACTAAACGAGAAACAGAAAAAGGAAAAAAACTAAATGTGTCCAGCTAACAGATGGACATGTGCGAGACGCTGGTGTGAAATTAATGATTTAACCTGTTAAAACGGAGCTACAAGGTCTTATCAAAGGCCAGGAAGCAGCTCCTTCACATCTACAGTACATGAAGGATGCTCTGTATAAATATGGCATGTTATAAATTAACAAAGCAGAATTCAATTAAAATAACAGCCGCAGTAAGAGGGGGATACACCCCATCATTTTTCTTTCTCTCTCAAACATTTCTGCAGTTTGTCGCCTTTTAGTTTTCCCTCTCTCCTTCTAAGCAGCTGCTTCCTCCTATCATTAATTGTGTCTCTTGTGTCGTCTCTCTCTTGATCTCACTGTTTGTGCGTGTTGTTTGCCTAATGCTTCTTTCAATTATTGATGACTCCTCTGGATTTTAATCTTTTATATATTAAAAGTCAATTTACAGGGAACATGAATGCATTAAACACCCACAACTATTCATTTCCTCTGTTTCAAAACAAGAGCGGGGAGCACACGCAATGTTCTTTTACTGGAGTGAAGTGTACATACAAAAGAAAGACTCCATTATCTTTGGATTAATGTGCAGCAGCTGTTTCACCACTGAAAGTATTACAGCATTACGACAGCATCCTGGTATAGTGAGCACAGTATAGAACATAAAGCCTCCCAGACTCGTCTGCAAGTGTAGATTTCAGTTCAGATGTTCTGCTGCATACCGTATTTCTGAAGATACAAGGAATGCCTGCTGGCTTTTTATTAATAAAACAGAAATCACCTGATTACAGCTGTATTTCACCTCCAGCACAAAAGGAAAAGAGTGACGCGCAGCTACGACAAAAGATAAAAGACGTAGAAGAAAATGAGCCTCATCGCAGCGGGAGGCAGAGGAGGGTTTCTTCTTCTTCGGGGCTATTAGTGGAAAATGTCATGACATGGTTCTCAAAAGTTTTCAATGAGGAAAGGTCGCATTTGAAAACTTTATTACAGTTTGAAGAAAAGTACTTATCTGAAACATTTGCCCACTTAAAAAAAACACAAGATGATTCGACCTGCGGCGATGTTTATGGAACAGTACAGTTCCACGGAGACGCCCAGTGACCGCTTGCTTTCCTTTGACAAACAGGAAACGTGGGCGTGATGCGTCTTTGGCAAGACACATGAGGGAAAAACAACCTGGGCAAACTGACCTCAAAGACACCAAAGCAGCAAATGAAGATGTTGCCAAAAATTCAAAACAAAGCGGTCTTATTTCAAAAGGCACAATCTGTGATCCAAACCACAAACATAAACAGCCAACTCACCACTAAAAACACAACAAGGAAACCGGCTATGACTCCATTGTCAATTATGTTCCTGTAAAGCCAAATAATATAAATTATGATCAGCCGAAAATCCATAATCAAATTAGTTTGGCTCCGTCTCAGCTGTGGAGTCCAAGGATATAGTTGATGTGCGCTTCAGCAAAAACTCTAAAGTTCATGTTCTTCTTTTCAACCACTGGCTGAAAACTGTCATCTTGAATTACAGGATAAATTGCAAATCAAATACAGCAGGAGATCAAATATTTAAAACTATGATGGCACTATTTTTTTTCATTGAGATAAAGTGGCTATTTTTGCTGTGGATGGGAATTTAGCACAAATCTACTGTATGAGGCTAAACTGTAAGTAAGTTTGACCCTGATGTTGATACAGATCACAATGATGATGCTAACAGGTTAATCAATGTGACTGACAGGTTTAGCAGCATGCTAACACTTGCTAATTAACACTAAAGACAACATGCAGCTGAGGTTGACAGCACTGTTATTAATTCTGCAAGGTTGACAGTCATGTTTACAATATAATAATATGAATTTTTTATAAACACTGTCGTGGTTCACCCTGACACTGACAGCTGACAACTGACAACACTTTGAGACTGATGAAAAAAAGCTGCACAAATATAAGTGTAGAGAATAAATGCCAGTTTGTCAACTGTCTGCCGTATGATTTGTTAACTTTACACACAATTTTAAACGAAATTAAACGTGTAATTACAGCCTGATTAAAGGGTCCCGTAGTTCATAGGAGCATTAGACTAAAGACAAATAACAAGCGTGTCATGCGTCACTCCTCTATAGCAATCAAAGCATAAAAGTTGTCCAGTGTCAGATTAAGTAAGGTTCTGAATGCAGGACTTGTAGTTGAGTAAAGGATCAGAACACTTTTTACACAATTGGTCTGTGATGTGTTCCACTAATTCACCAGTAGGAGTTTATATCCTGTGACATTTAATAAAGTAGAAATCTGCTGTGTTCTTTGCCCTTAACTCTACATCTGAGGTTAAGAGAAGCATTTCGATGTACAGGCTTTATCTTCTTGTACTGGAACAATTGTGGTAGTCTGGTTTGTTAGAGCTCAGTGATAAAAAAAGCCCAACATGCTGATAGATGATATTCCTGCTCTGTGGTTACAGTCTGTGTCACAGGAGCGTAAATAACACCCTCTTGAAATGATTTGCCCTCATCTTATTTTCTATAGGCACACTCATCCTCACAGGGTCACTCTTGTCAGGGCGTCTATGATTAAATGGTTAAAGAGCACAAAAGCCACGATTGCAGCGCACATTCACCGGATTTTAAAAGGGATGTGTGAGGTTATATTACCGCCGTCAAGGTCAGCGGTTTGAAAGGGCGACAAAGTGCATTATGCACACCTCCATTTGGCTCCAAGCTCCCTTGAGATCCGAGATAATAAAATTACCCAACATCTCAGATTGTGGCATTCAACAAAAAGCACTTGTGCAGGCATTTATTCCAGTATTTACTCTCAGACGCCGTTTCCAAAAGGTCAAAAGGGGATTTTTACTTTTTGTCCCTGTGGATGTGTTTCAGTGTCTGTTTTCTCTCAGCGATGATGAGAGAGCACAAACCTCGCTGTGATAGAGGGCAGAGGAAGAGTGCAGCTTTTACAGCTAAAGCGTTTGGACGGGCATTTTCTCTCCGTGGTGCAGAGGTTGTGTTTGCCTCAGTTTAGCTTATCATTCATGTCGAGTTGTTTTAGATAAAGGCATAAATCTCAGCGGCTCAGTGGCAACAAAACAAAATGGGAAGGTCACAAGAAAAGTCTTTTAATGTTTCATGCACCCCTGACATTCCCTTTGTTAAGCTGCTTTTGACAGTTTTGAATAGACGAGACTCCTATCTACAAACATTGCTTATTCAAAAATCCATATTTAATTTTGAATGCATATATATTTTCTTTTGCAGCTCAAGGTTACTGGCTCCATGAAACAGTGATGATGTGGGACCTGTTAATGGATTTCACTCCTAGCACAGACTCCCCTCAGTCATACCAGTTTGCATTTGACAGCTGATTTCTCTTCAGTCTGAGATTATGTCTTTCTGATGTTCTGGTTTCTGAATAAAGCTTTTCATAATCTAATAAACTGGTCAAATCTTTCCTGATTTATGGCGACTGTCTATTCTATTCAATCTCCACAAACTGGAAAGTAAACCAGCACAGTCGAATCCAGTTTAATTGAGGTATTTCTGTTTTTTTCCACCAGTTATGTAGTGCACATCCTTCCTGCACTATCTTCCATTTAAATCAGTTGCTCATTCAACAGAGGCTGAGGTTCACAGGTTGCAGCCACATGGTGGGCGTCTTTGGTGCTCATGTGGCAGTGAAAGATCACATTTCATTCTTCCTCATCCAAGAAAAGACACATTGTACCGGCTACTGCGGACCCCAAATATTCTCCAGCTTCCCATTTCTCACCATGGTGATAAATGTGATTAAATGTGGTCTCTGTGGTTCCCCTTGCTTATGTAAGAGGAACCTGTTTTAGATTTAAAGACCAAAACTCCAGAACTGTGTTTGTGAATGAAGAGTGAAACGGAAAATATGGTGGAATTTCAAATTAGTCATACTTGGCAGGAAATCCTGTTTATTGGTTTTGCTAATGTCTGGAGTTAGCTCCAAACATGACAGTATTTTCAGTCTGGTACACTCTCACATTTAACAAGACAAAATGTTTGTTGTTTCTAGAGGTACAAACATCAAAAGACTGGGAATAAGAACACACATGTTATCATAAAGTGGCTATCTTCCATAAATGATTGTGAGCATTGTGAAGCGTTGGTCAATCAGATCGGATGAACAGACAGCTAATAGCTAGCATCACTCAAGATGCTCGCGCCCTTAAGCAGAACTTCAAGCCTTAATATTATTTAATTATGACTGGGCTAACCCTATTTCAACTGTAAAAGTCTGTCTGTGACGGCATGTTTTAGGTTTGAATCCTCATCAGGAATCACCTCTGCTGTCCTCCAGCCTCACTTGTCTCTTTGAATTGTCTAATGAATGCAGACGTGGCCCTAAAACAACCAAGTAAGTAAATTGTGAGAAAGTCACTTGCAGGAAATTCATCAAAGGATTTGTTTTCCAAAATACTAAAGGAGTTTAAATAGCTCTGCTTCCAAAATAATTATTATTATATTACTCAAAGCATCCTCAGGTGTCTAAGAAAGGAATGCTAATTTAAAAAACCTAGAGGCTCTTTATTTTTTAAGATAATGGTTCTCGGCATTAAAGAACATTTTTTCCTTTTGATTTCTGTAGCCTGGAGTGCTGCTATTATTACATCCGCTGCTAACAACGACCTGGAAAGTAACAATACAACCAAAATTCACATCACCACCCTTTTCTTCTCCTTTCCATCTCCCAGACTCTCCAACTGTCAGTCTTTCATTGTCTTCTTCTAGCTATAATAACAAAACGGGCCATTTAATTATCTCAAGTTGAATGATCAGAGTATCTAAAATGTGCTTTGTAATTGTGCTGCTGAAGGGTTTTTTTTGTAAATGTCATTTGCCGAAGACCCAAATGCCATTTTCCAGTAGGTGTATGTGAAATTGCTTCCTCTTTATTTTAGCCATTCATTGTGCTATTGCGGCTATTGAATGTCTTCCCAAAGGGGCAGATTCATCCATTTTGGGGGTTGAATAGATGCATCGCTATTAGGCTGCTGCAGGTATTTATGAGCGCGACACAAAAGTTCACCTTCGTCACACAGTGAACAGATGAAAAGAGGAGCTCACGCAGAGTGTCATTCATCCTCTGAGTGCTTTCTTTAAAAGGTTAGACTCTAGAGATAAGATGAGATGGGCGAATTGGTTATGATTGTGCTACAGTAAGTCAGGAAGGATTTGTTGTCGTTTTTCTCAGGCTCCAACTTGGTGCCTGGTAAAATGTTTCTGATTCTCATCTCAATTTCATTTGAAGCTGAAAAATTGGTTCTCCATGTGACTGAAACTGTGAAATTATCGAGAAACAAATCTTTAAAAATGTGCTTGAAGTTATTAATATTTGCCATTTTTTCAGCAATTGCCAACCAATGTGTTTAAATCCTGTTTCAGGTACCATAGTATGAAATCTAACGATTATCATACAGCGTAGATTAGATTATATACAGTATTGAATTCTAGGATATCAGTTTTATTACAAAATAGAACATGATATTTTGTGAAATTATAATAATTGAGTTCTTCAACCTTGCGTGAGTTTTTTGGTCTTTATTTGCCTAAAAACAGCCAGATTACCTTCATGTGCCGTGACCGCAATGTAGTGAGATATGGCACAAACTGATGAGGTGTGTGTCTGTATGTTAAATTAATTGAGTCGGTTCAATTCATCTCCAGCTCCAGTCGACAGTCAAAACTCCAGAACATAAACACCTGACAGTGGAGGTCATCGCTGCTGCAGTCAGGTTGATAGATGGGAGTGAAGACAAATCTACACTTAAGTATTTTAAATATTCGCGCCGCATCATTTGTGTCACCTGGCTTGTCTACTCACGTTTTTTATATTGCCTTTGTAGCCTCGATGTGTGAAAGATTCATTTTGCCATGATATGACATTTTTCGAGGTTGCTGTTAGGTTATCACATTGGGAAAATATCCCACCTTTGCAACTTTATATATACCTAATATAACCTTAACTAATTGTTTTTTTATTTAATCACAGTTCAGTCCCCAGCAGTCCTATCATAGTTGTGTTAAGTTACTACTATTGCAAACACAGCATATTTTTCCTGCTGCTTCTCCTAAAAGCGAAGTAGGTTTTATTGTGACACAGTCACAGGAAAAACAATCTATTTTTCAGAGGCACTGACAACAATCACTCATCGAAGATGCATCTGCAAAACAAGACATGGTTATTTTCTGTATCTTGTAAGTAGTGACAAGGTGTGACACACCTAACCCAGAAGGCTGTGAGAGGTAGGAAGCCCACACTGTTTGGTCAAAAGCTGGAACATTATCAAATCTGATAATGTATGTTGCTCAGAAAGACGGCTTTGCACTCGGTGAAATTGGAGAAATACAAGCTGAACTGGAATACTGTGCAAAGATGAATATATTGTCTTGACTGTAGACTGTGTTGAAGAACTCAATTCCTCTCAGTGAAACACTCATCCTCTTATCCGACTAATTGGAGGAAATGAGGAGGGGGGGGAAGTGTTTTCAATACAATTGCTCATTTGCAAGAAACAGAAAGGAACTGATTGTTGGAAATTGCTTATTTTTAGACATCTTACTCTCATTATGTCTTCATACTGTATGCTGGAGAGGAACAAGGACATGTTCTTGACAGACAAGTCAGTCCTCCTCAACCACAGTGTGAAGCTGAGTCAGTAAGTCTGGGAGGAGTGGATTAGATGGAATGGGGCTGGTAGGTGCTCAGAATAAACATTAACTGGAATTTAAGTTTAAGTGTACAGCTCACATCGAGGTTATTTATGAGGCAGGGACACTGTTTACAGAATAGTAATGGGGCACATTGTGCTGAAACTAAGCGAGACGGCAGAGTTGTCAATGTGCAGCTTCATGTGGTCCATTTAACTGATGCAGAGGATTCAGGCCCAGAAAGAGACACTGGCAGCATGATGAATTTGGAAAAAGTAAACTTTGAAACTCTGGTTATTACAGACACCATCTCCTACACTTGGTGTCTTTTTTAATTGATATAGTAGCCCACCACTCCTAGGAAATGTCTTCATGTTGGAAAGTTCCACACTTCACAATTTACATCAAGTGGCAACTTCCAGTGCAAGAAAGTAAGTGAAGTGCCCTTTATGTGAGAAGTACGGCAATGAAGGATGGGAGGACTGGAGCTCTAAACATAGCTGAGCAAAAAGATTAGAAGCAGGGGAATCACTTAACTCTGATTAAAAGATGTTTCAGTCTAATAAAAACAAGAGGAAGATAGTACACTGCCATATTGCTGGACTTGCAGAGTCACACTAGTAAAAGTTGTCCCAAAAAACTTTTCAGGTCCATAAATTCACTTTAGGCAAATAATTCAGGATCATCAAACTCGATTGTTATCTCTGCTCTGAATAGAATCCTGAATGAATAAAAACACTGAATACGTGACGTAGATTAACAAGTAGCCGTCATCTAGTGTCAGAACCAGACTGATGAGGACCCACTGTTGAATGCATAATACGAGACCGACTGCATGACCGATTCTGACTTTGGGAACCTTGTTCAGAATCCTAAATGATGATTGCAGTGCAAATTAACCAACCTGGCTGACTCGTAATGCATAGGACTGCTCTCTTATTTAAAGAACATGGAAATGATGGTGGAGTGTGCCAGCACAGCAATATACACTCCTCAGAAATAGTTAGGAGACACTATATTTAAGTATTGTTTATTCTATGACATATCAGTTCATATTTTGTGTTTTGTTCATATTTTTGGTCCCCAAAAATAATGCGACACATTTCATTTGACTTGAAATTTGTATCAACATATATGCACATTCATACTCATAACTAATTTTGAGTAGTGTATACAGTAAATGGCTGTATTATTGTCGAGAACCCTTTTTTACATTTCCTCAGACCTGCAACAATTTATCAGTGAGTTGTCAAATTAAATTAATCGCCAAGACAGAAAGGGTAAATACATCCTGATTCCATTATTTGAAATGTGAATATTTTCTGGTTTCGGGACCCTTCTATGACAGCAAACTGAATATCTTTGGGTTCTGGACAAAACATGACATTTAAGGAAATCATCTCACACATTATTCACCATTATCTGACATTTTATAGACCAAACAACTAACTGATTAATCAAAAAAATGATCAACAGATTAATCAAAAAGGAAGATTTTTAGTTGCAGCCCTCAATAGGAATTAACAACCAGAGAAAGGCAACACAATATGATTTCCTCAACATAAGGAATAAAGACGTCAGTGATTTATTATTGGCAACCTGAAATTCTCTCCACATAAATAATTGCCAGAAAGGTGAGAAGAGGAAACAAAATCACAATCTCACATAGTGCAGATGTCTAGAATCCTTAATTTTGTTGGGGGACAATAGCTGTACGAGAGAAAACAGGATGCAGACTTTATGCAAAGCAGGTTTAGTGCATGAAATTGAACACTTTGCAGCCACTACATTCGATTCTCACAAGATACATTGGCAATCAACGGCTAACAGTGAAAACACCCCTGCAATATCAATCTTGATTTGCACAAGATGTGTCCTCTACCTTCTAAATTGTGCCCCGACTGGACCTGTTTGATGGAGTGCATATTGTGTTAGCAAACAACTAGGCAGGTGGATTTGTTTCTCACCTTCTCCACTTAATGGCATGTGAAGTAAGCTGATTCAATTCCCAGTGCCCACACCTAGCTGAGTACACCACAGAAGGACAGTGCTAAAAGATTTATTGGACAAGAGCGTGTATGTGAAAGTTTGCCGGTGGCTTGATGTAAAACATTTAAGTCAAACTGGCAGAAAGTATATACAAGGTGAAAGAAGCAAATTGAGCCACAGTATTGTTAGTTAAGCAGGAGCTGAAAATGTTGCAAAAGACAGGAAAGTGACGTGACCACGCCTCAGGTCACGTCAATAAACTATTTGACATATGGCAGAATAATTCTCTGACAGCTGGTGTGAGAACTAAATACTTATGACTTCGTTCCCGGCCAACAAAAAGAAGTAAGCTGCATGTCATGTGTTTCTGCCAGGTGTTCAGACCTAATCACATTTGCAATAATATGTAATGTATCAGCCTGTTTAAGGAAGAATGCTCATTGGTTGTCTCTGCAAGTAATCAACTCAAAATTACATCCGCAGTGCCCATTCAAAACATGCTGTTCAGCAGATTATCTAGTAACGTGTTTTAACGGTTTTACAGATCCAGTCTTGAGCCTTCTGGACTGCCCACAGACTCATCTGGGCCACCCTGATACCATCAAACATTTCTGACATTCACGATGTACAATCCGGGTAATTACATCAGTACTTCGCAAACTGGACCATTACAACCGGTGAGAGGCATCCTGAAGCAGCTTACCAGGCTGCCAAGCAACAGTAACGTTCTAGTCATTCAAGGCTAACATTAGCTAGCATACCACTGTTGTCAGAAACTTAAAATCTCATTTGCAGTTCTCGCTGAAGAATGGAAAACTTGTGTTTACCAAATCTCCCCTCTCACCCAGACACGTTTAACCGCACTAATTTACATTTACTGTAGATTCTAGCCCTTGATGGCTAACATTAGCTACCATACTACGGTCGAG
>CAEMYA010002105.1:264536-274705 GCA_903131615.1 Diplodus sargus
AAACAAACAAAAAAAATCTCGATTTAATCAGAAAAGGGGATAAAAAACAACACAAAGCAATGTTATGAGTTGCAATTACGTGCTTATCAAATAAAAAAAAAACAACAACAACAATGAAATACTAACACCAGTATGAGAAAACGTATTGAATTTAAAATTTGGATCCTTATTCCTCAGCAACAAACCTGCCAAGTTTGAATTGAACACTTCTCAAGATATGTGAATAACAGACAGACAGACAGGCAGGCAGACAGACAGAGACGCCTTTCTTTATAGTAAGACATGCACTGGTATGAATCAGAGAAAAAAAAAAAAAATCCACCTTTGACGCCGTTTGCTCCAGTTACTGATAATGGGCCTTAAGAGGCATTTAAGTCATTTATAGCCTTTCCCTCCATACAAATCAGGGGAGCCGGAGGAATGACAGCAGCGTTGGAAATGTGCTCTGTGATGATTAACAGTCCTCCTGATTCAAGGCGATGTCTATGCCACCGTGTTGAACTCTCGGTTGCCATGTCTCATTATCCCCACCCCGCTAATGGAAGGAGGAGACAAATAATTCATCTGCCCTGATGGTGACACGGACCATAACAGGTCTCCTCGGGGGAGACTGAACAGCTTGTCAGTCAGAGGATGGAGGATGAGAAAATAAGCAACAGCAACATGCAGGTTTAAAGTGCTGTACAGCTTGTCTTATTACAATTCACACCAATTAATATACATTAAATCTGCATTTCTTACCTCCCAGTTTGTCATTGTTCCATGTTTTAATCATTGTTGGGTGACTGTGTGGAAAATACGCATTTAGTTAAAAAAAATAATCATAATAATAAGTATACTGCCTTCCATGTGTGAATGTAATAAACATAAGGAAAGCATTTAAAAGAAGAAAACATACCATTACTTTGAAGGTTATCTTAAGGCTGAATTTGCCTTCTGAGTTGTCATTAGTGCCATGTGTTGTGTTTGAGTCTTATTCAAATTCTGTGTATCTGCAAATTGCAGTAATGTTAATGCTTTGTGGGCTTCAGACGGAACAGCTGTTACCTGGGCAGCGGCTAATGGTGAAACAAATAAATAATAAACTGGATGGAGATGCAGCAGCTGTCAAACTGGCGGAGGAACAAATACGCACAGAGAGAAGAGGAATTAATTGGAGAAAAAGTAAACAGGCTGGAACTTATTCCACACTTGCAGATCCTAAACCAAACTATTTTCTGATTTTTCAGTTGAACCAATTCAAGCCTCTGCAAACCTTCAATCGGCTGTAGGTAGAAATAAACCCAATGGCTGAGTATAAACGTAGTACAAACGCTGATGCAACAACACAAACAAGTACACAGTTTAATTGAGTGGCAGTCTGAAAAAGCATCAAATCTGTGGATCCAAACATCCCAGAAATGGACATTAAAATACAAAACCGTATTCTACTTTCCCAAACAGTGTCAGTTTCTCAAAGTTGTTGTTTTTACCTCACTGTTATGAGGTAGGAATCCTCCATAGAGGTCACCACAGAATTACAATGCATTCACCACTTCACTTGAGCAAAGTATAACTCAAGAAATGCTTCGGCATCCAGGCTTTAAAAATTCTTATGCGTTGATGCCAAATCTTTCCTCACCCAGGCGCCATACTGAGTGCACAACATGGCTACTGGCAAAACTATTCATTGACAATAGACAGCTCCAGAAAAGCTACTAAAAGGACTATGACCGAAGATTATTTTAATAAAATGTCTAACAATAGCTTATTGAACAAAACTGAGTAATGCAAGTCAAAGTGAGTCGATCTTAGGGCCAAGGTATGCTCGATAAGAAGTTATTGTACATCAGGAACAGAACCTGATTCCGATTTTTGGATCAGACCCAACAGGAGTGATTACAACTCACAATTTCAGACAGTCTTTCTTTAAGGACTATCACAGAGTTGCACTCAGTTGTACACACCAACAGTGACAGAATAGGTGTGGAAAGAATGAAAAAAGAGAGAGAAGTTCCAACATTACGTTCTCACCTTCTCTGGCAAATCAGGGCGTGAAGTGGCTGTGAGTGTCTTATTGTCACAGTCGCCCCGAGGCTGTTCTAATGGAGTACACTATACTGGCAGCTTTATCAACTGTATAACTGTGCGGCTTTGATCCAGGTGAGGTTTTTGTTTTCTGTAGAGTTTGTTGCTTGTGCATATATAGACACACACACATAAAAAGAGCAAGGTGAGAAAAACAATTGCAATTCATAAGCTGTTTAATCAGCCATGAACAGCAAACATTTAGCTATGACTCTCCCTGGCTGACCTTTCAGGAGAGATGACTTGTTAATGCGGTGCAATGCACTCGAGTATCAAACCTTAGTGAACAAGATACAGCTCAGTGTAAAAATGGCATCGAGTTGATGGAAGAGGGATGCACACGCTCTGTCACTAAAAGTGCTTTTCTCTTCAGACTGTGAAAGTTTCCACCACCGAATGAGCTCATTCATTTTCACAGGCTGAGAGACAATTGCTTCCTGAACTCAATGTTGGCTGTGTTGTTCTGTGTGTGTGTGTGTGTGTGTGTGTGTGTGTGTGTGTGTGTGTGTGTGTGTGTGTGTGGAAGAAAGTGGCTTGAGGATCATAAATTCAGGATAAAAAGGTAATACTCGTTGCACAGGTGGCTGCTAAATTGCTGTAGTTGTCTCTGCGGGGAATCGTAACTAAAACTGACCTAAAAACAGCCACTTCTGCTTCTCCAATTGTCTGCAGTTTATATATTTGTGCATCGATGTGCCTTGGTTATACTAGAGTGTTGCACAGCAAAATTAATTGGTGGAATCAGTGGTGCTTGAAGCTTGGTGATATACTGACTCCCTCATCGCTGTGTAAACTTGCCAGGAAGTAAAAGTTAAACAGAGTCAGTTTTAGGGAAGGATTTTGTGTTTGCCTCCTGTCTCACGACTGACTGCAGATGATACCTCATCGCTCCTTTGGAGCGGTTCATATTTAAGCAGTGTTATATTAGTTGTGTTCTGCCATCCAATTTATATAACAGTTTCTATTCTGGACCTTGGCAGTGTCAAAATGGTCAAGAATTGGACACAGCTGCCAATTTGTGTTTTAGACTTTACCAAAGTTGAACTGTGAAAACAAGTTGCAAAAGTATTTCAACCAGTTTTCTCTCAAGGTTTTTTTTAGCAGTTGGGCAAAGGGTTTTATTGTACCTAGCCTGGATGGTGCACACGTCATAGCACAGTCCGTGTAACTTTTTGAGTGAGCAGACAGAGCATCTACTGGCCAAAACGCATGTTAGATATAACTTCAGTGTTTCATTTAAAAAGAGAAGAAAAACAGCAAAACAAGGAAGAGACTGACGTGGCAATTTTTTTGTACGAACACACCGTCAGTGTGGTGGATAACAACCAAATGGACATTAGCTAGTTATCATACCTCTTCTTGCTCCAGTAATGTAACCCTATCCTCATCCGTTTGCTTTACTCGTGTGCTATTGTTTACATGAGTTTGTGAGTGATTGACATCCTATTAACGTTCAAAGAGGAAAGAATGCGGATGGTCGTTTATTTTGTGTTACTGCTTCATTACATTTCATAAGATTCTGAAGCAGCGCCAACAATACTTTCCTACTGGCGGGTGGCCGCAGCAAACTATATATTAAAGGAAACTACTTCATCTCATAAAGAGCATGTCGTGTGTATAAAAAAATGCCTATACTAACCAAGTTCTGAAAACAAAGCTTTAAAAGCACTTAGCTGTTGGACATAGTTGACTGCTTGGAAGCTAAAGGATTGAATATTCCTTCTAGGAGGTGGTGGGACCAAAAACTGATTTGTTAGAAACACAAGTCCAATGTTGCTCCATGACTGCTGGATGTGTTAATTAAACTTCGTCAGTGTTGTCTCGTTTCTACTGCCCCCAGGTGGCCAAAACAGTCAGTTATATTTATATTATATTATATATATATTATATTTCATCATACACATACTTCGGCCTAATGTTTCCTATCCACCGTGAGCTTCCCCGGAATCTCAATGCATAGGCTTTCTACTCTAAATTATCAGGGCTTGAAATATGTCTCTCCAATCGCAGAACACCTCAACCCTTTTAGAACTGCATGTACCTTTTTAAGGAAGAGGTATCTTCTGTTTTTACATGAGCGGCGCTCTAAGTAGGGCACAGCGGGAGGCCTTTTAAATCTTACCTCACCTGGATTATCAGGGGAGCCTCACCACACACGGCTGCACAACATAAAAAAAAAAATGGGAGCATGAACCTGGTTATTTGAATTTGGGATGGATGTTTGGAGAAGGATACGGAGGAGTCTCAAACCTGGCGGATAAAGAGATGAGGTTTGTCATGTTCTGCCTGTGGTGCTGCTGCTGCGAGCTCTGCTAGCTTTCATGCTAATTAAACCGCATGTAATTCTCATGACGATAGTGTGTGAGAGGCGTTTATGGGATAAAACTGCTTTATCTCTCCCCTGGGTCTAGAGGAGATCTTGAGAAAAATATTAATGACTGGAAATTTCTGCCTGAAAAACGCACATCTGCTGGAGGAGATAAGAATAGATGGCGCAGTGTAGGAGGAAGACGATATGAGAAGAAGGCGAAGGTGTGTGAGAAAACAAATTGCTGTGTTAATGTTGCTGATGAAGTTTAATTTGGCAGAATTCAATATCATCAGAAAACTGCATCTGGAGCTGAGAGGACAGCTGTCTCATTTGCAGGTGCAGCATATTTAGCACTGTGGAAATCAAATTATTCTACAGCCACTTGCCATATGTCATTACAATCCTTCCATTTAATCAGCTGTATATAAATGTTAAAGTTAATTACATTATGTAACTTTTTTACCTTAAAATAAAAGCTTAAAAATAGATGTTACAGTGTTTTATAATGGGGTGAACTCTGTCTCTGTCACTTGTTTCTGCACTATGTAACTTTAGTGAGAGGGAAGGATCACAGCATTACAGCCGTTAAGGTTTAATAATCTCATGTTTGAGCTCCACTTATCTTGTCTCAAGATCACGTTATCAGTGTACAATTAAACTCAGCAATTTTTTTTTCAACCAACCCTACTCCTGCTGAGGAGAGTCAAATCAGTAAGCACTCTTATAACATGATGTGTTCTGTTGTTTGATCTCTTCTTTGAATAAATCTCACTGAAACTTTGCATTTGGTAGATTTAATGTGATAGTGGAAATCAAACTTGAACTGTATTCACATGCTTTGCAGCATTAAGATCCAAAAGGTGGTGCTGTGAAAAACTGTCTTTTACCCAGCAGAAAATCTGGACTATCCTAAAAAGACCCAGAAAAACCTCTCAAATCATTTATATCATTTTCATTATTCAAAAATATTCACAGCTTCCTGAAAATATGGCTAAGATAATTTATCCCCGAGAAGTTTTCCACAGCAGTGGCAGAGAAAATTGCTCATTACACACACTAGACAGTGTAAATCCATTATGATCATCTTACCATTTAATTCTTCACATCACTTTGAATTAAGCTCTATTCATCTGTAAGCATTCCAGTGATGAATACTTGTGTTATGAACTGGACAATAATCACGAGGCACATCTGTGCGGTGACTTCTGAAAACCCACACAGGGAATGTGATTTGTTTCACATGACCGGAACAGTTCAGTGTGTCTCATCTGTATCCCAGACTGCGTGTTAACATTCAGGGTGTGTTTGTCCAGTAGAGGGCACGCCTGTGAGTGACCCCATGGAAATAATGACCACAGCCTTGTGCTTGATTTGCAGTGTTTGCCAGCCAGCTCTAAATTCAGGGTTGAAACACTGCCTGCGGATCTTGTTTTAATACATAAGAATGGTCATAGCCCGTTTATATTTCTGTGTTGTGTCATAGTTTCTGTATTCCGGTATCTTTATTTGCAGTATTTTTGCCGTGCACTTTAACTTCTCACCACTGAGTTGAATGATTGCCTGCCACACAACAGTAAAACTCTCCAAAGGTTGGGTTTTTAGGGTTTTAGTGTTTTGGAAGTAGAACCAATTCATGTGTACAGATTGAAATTGGACAACTACGACAGACCGCCAAGAAAAAACACTGTGGGTGGTTCAATTCTAAGGCCTGCTCACACAAGCATTCAAAACAGCTATGTGTTTCAGCTAAATCAGTTCATTTCTATGAAGATGCTGCAAATTATGGGTTGTACCTCCTCACACTTTTGTCACGTCTGTCAAGTTCAACTTTGTGTTTATTTGACACACATATTCCCACAATCATCAGGACCATCACAGCTATGTTGACCCAGGGGTCATTTTTTCTTGATGTGATCCAGTTTTGGATCAAAAATGTGCTACGATACTAAAAAGCATTGTCCTACAATCTGTGACAATATTTCAAATGTCTAACTTGAGACCTGTGTTAAGGCCTGTACATAAGGACATTCTGCACTGTCAATGAACTAAATTCTGTCGACCGATGAGACACACAACAGATGCTACCTTTGCACACAAATGCATTACTTGTATCAATTTAAAATCCTCTTGTTGACAGACGCTGCAAGACACGCAGCAAACTTCATGTTGCTGCAAACTGATGTACAAAAGAAACAGTAGCGAGCAAAACTCCAGCTGGAGTTGATATTTTCTTTGCTGGGCTGTCAATGGTGCATCCGTGACTTTGCACATAAACCAACCACATGCTCTAAAGTAAAAATTGGAACGCCATTGAAGAAAGAGCTGCTGTCAATAAAAAAACTCTAAAATTCACAACACTAAAACTAATCTCAAACAAATGTTTCTTTCTCTATCTCAAACTGTCAGATCCTGGCTGACACAGAATTTGCCTCCACCTGATTCAAACCCACCTCAGCAACCTGCTGCAGTACTTACCGCCAGAACTGCTGGACGCCCCAGCCACTGGACTGTACTTATTGATTGTTCCGGGACCACTGCAGGACTGAGGTGGGTAATTGCATGATGGGCTCCAAAGCCTGCAGGGACAGACAGAGACCAGGAGAGAAATGCTCACATTGTGGCCTAAATGAACACCAGCAGGACACTTGACAACTTTGATAGCGCAGAGAGCCACAGTGGTAGACCTGCCTGCTTTGATAAGGGATTTAAAGAGTCTATCCTGAATGCTTATTGGAGCAAATAAAGTAAGACATGGGTTTATCTTTCAGCATGCAGTCAGACTTCCAACTTGGGTCACTGCCTTCTGGAAGAGAAATTAGATTTGATTTGTGATCAGTTGAGGATTTTGTTGCTTGAGGCAGCTCCAAACATAATTGAATTTGGCACCCACTTAAAGGCCGTCAAACTGCTGTCAAATAGCTGCACTGCAAGCATATGAAAGTAAACTCACTGCGACTTGAGTTTGGTTTGTTTAATAATGTCCATGCCAATAATTGAGAAGCTCGAAGCAGGAGGAGACACAGCAGTAAACCAGAAAGCCTGAAGCATTATGTACAACAAAGCAAGTCATGATGCAACATTAATGGCAAAATGCTGGTAATAATATGCACTCCTGTGTGGCAGTGAACTGCTACCTTTAAGAAATACTCAATATTTTGGTCACAACCCAATGTTTCCTCATGTAAATACATAAAATAGTCAGCCTTTAAAGTTACCATAATACTAGTTTAAATGCTAATGATTCCTGCTGATGATCTGCCAGAGACTGCAGAGCCTTGACTTTCAGCAGTTAAATTAGCTAACTGTTTACTGCAATTGAATCAATGACCCTTTGTTTGCTTCAGTCTTTTAAGGTGGTCTTAATGACATCTGTAAAAGAGAACAAAAACAGAAGTGCTTTCCAGAAGCTTTGTCTGCTAAGGAAACACTTTCCGCACAGCTCAACATTTCCCCCATAACCTGCAGATGAGCTTTGTCCACCGGGTGATTTTTCTTTCATGTAATCTACTTTGAAGGAGAAAAGAGGCTGGGCAAACTGCCACCTCTGCATTGTGTCTGTAGATATGAGGAGTCCTGTGGCCTTTGTCTTGTGAAAATGCTGAGGCGAGTTAATGAGAAGTGTCTTCCCGGAGGCCGAAGGTGGCACGTGTCCTGTCTCAAGGACTGGCCACTGTCACAAGCTCATCAATTATTCCTTGAAATAGGCTTTCAGTTTGGTGATGGCCACAATTAAGAAAATCCAAACTTATGACACTATAAATACAATTTAAAATCATTTCTTTGTGCTATTAAAGCTTCAACATGCTTTATGGTTGCTTGACCTTTCTTTTATAAAAAAAATCTTCATGCAACGACAGATAAAGTAATGATTTACTAAAACAGAATCCAGATACTACATTTCCAACCAACGATACAGTATTTGATAATACAACTTAATTGCATATAATCAATTAGAATTTTGCCCGTGGTTAAAGCTGGGGGGTAAGTTAAAAAACAGTCCCCTTCCTATCAGCATCAAGTTACATTCACCTGTCAGAGAGATTCTGCAGAAATAGTGGAAACATCGGAACATGGTTCTGTCCTGAACTGATGCTTCAAGACTGGAAGCTAATGCGTCCCCCTCTTAAATGCAGGACACAGAAATAGGACACATCAAAACGTCCATTTAAAAGTCCATATGAATGAACGTCACAGAAATATCACTTAACAACATCTGCTTACAAATACGATATAAACTTAATACACAGATTAATGTAATCTCCCCTTGACCTCTAAATAGCACCCGGCGGACTTGGCCTTTCACCCGTGTAGGACACAAGAATTAGTCCGCCTCTCACACACAGTTCTGGCTAATGTCCAAACAGCCCAGGTTGCAGTGCATGTGTGAACACTGTCATATGGATCAGAACCACATCACATGTAAACGTTGGCCTGCGTGTAAACGGCGACGTTACATGTAAATACGTTCCATACGGCAGTGGTCTATCATAGCTAGCTAGCTAGCTAACGTTAGCTACAACCCGACGATGCTAGCCGTTGGGCTACTACATAGGACAGCGACATCAGGAGCTAACGTTAGCTACGTTGGCTACACAATTCAGAGTAATAATACATTTCCCCAACCTAAACAAACCAGCTCTTTACCTGTCCAACGGAATAAACAGCCAACATGGCGTCCGTTTTCATACTTTCGACTCCTTCAGTTGACGCGAACTTTGACAGCTACTCCAATGTTGACTCTCGTTTCACCTCCTGAGCTACCAGCGTGTTTTTGTTTGTAGCCCTCTCGAGTTCAGTCTTTCTTTTCTTATTCTTTTTGGCAGTACTAGCTGTTATTAAAACTGTGGCTGTATTTTGTCTGTTATTCTTGACCGTTAACAGCTCCAGCAGTTAGGTGCGTAGTCTCCGGTCACGCGCACGGAGTAATGGGCGGGATTAGCACGGGGTGGGCGGGTACGGACAGATTGATTGACAGGTAGACTGACCATACAAACTCGTCGGGCCGCTAAAAATGATTAGATGACGTTTTTAGACAGAATGGATATTTTCAATGTTTTTCCCAAATCATTTTATATTTTAATTGTTGTCTGGATGTTAAGAGACATCAGGGGCGTCGTTATGAATGCAAAACATCCGGGGCTTTAGCCCCGCAGATAGACTCTTTTTTAAACAGCGGTCCGGGAATTTCACGAGTTTTCCCATGACTCATGGCTGCACGCAAGTACGAAATTTACGAGAACTCTTATCAACGCCTTACTGCTGCTAGTAGCATTCAGAACTAATGTCACACAGTTAATGCCATCACTGGAAATTCACAGCTATTTTCTTTCCTGCAAGATGGTCAAAGAATACCGACGTTGCATAAAGTTACGCTACCTCGCACTAGAATTGCGTCATTGCCAATGCAATTCTACCAACTTTTGATGTATATAACCACCCGCCCTATCATACTTGGCCATGGTGCACAGTGCAAAATCACTGTCTCTGCTAATTCAGCATCAAACAGCCTCAGAACACAACGGGACACAACAACAAAAGTTAGAACATATACAGGAAGCATAAAACCGAAACTAATCGCAAAAACAACAGTCTCATCAACACTTGAGAACTAGCTCCCATGAGTCTTTGCGCCATCGGCGCTCACCGCCCGCAAACGGTACTCTTACGGTCACTACAGTACACTCACGGAACCCAAAAGCGGACAAACAACTGGGGCGAGGTGCAAAAGGTGCTTTATTTTCACACAGCTGGGTCGGAGAGGGGGAGATGACTTGAGTACACGGAGAGAGGC
>CAEMYA010002105.1:274853-289674 GCA_903131615.1 Diplodus sargus
CTGTGATTTGGGATTTGATGGTTGAAAGGATTGTTGGCTTGAATCAGTCAGGGGAGAAGTTAACAGAGGCATGAACTGCAGGAGTAATAGACTGGAAGAACGCGAGCGGTTGAATTCCCCCTGTGTCCAACACAGACGTCCAGATTTAAACTCACTCAAACAGGCTTTTCAACAAAAAAAAAACAAAACGGGCAAACGTCCTTATTTTATTGCCCCTCTAATCCCAGTTTGTTACAGATTATTTATTCCCTGGCTTTAAATGGAATTTCTGGCACTAATCAGATTTACATTTATCTCCATAAATCTATTTTTCTGTGCATGTCTCAGAGGTATTTATGGGACCAAGATTAACTGGACCTTTGCTCTGCGCACTTTTATATATATACATGTACTTTATGTAGAAATCATCCATAAGTGACTACCGGTGACCTATCTTTTGTTTGTTCCTTTGTTTCCAGATGATTTTTCAGATACCGGCAGTTGGTTGTGGTTGAACATAATGTTGCTATAGCAACTAGCATAAATCTGTAACATCTGTAGTGCAACTGACATTGCTACATCCGCCATTGTGTTAAAGGTGCCTTTGCCTTTGTCAAACCATTATTTATAGGTAGTTATTTTTGATAACTGTTTTATGACTGATGTTGAAGATGTTAGACTTTTCTTCAGTCATTTTAGTGCTAAGCAAGCGAGTCATTATACTCGTTCTCTGAGGTCGATGGGCTAATGCTAACCTATCATTTCCTGTGATGAAAATTCTGAATTCAGGGGCTGCATCCTTTGAAAGACGTGGTCTATCTACACCAAGAAGGCCAAACTGAGAGTTGTTAAATAAAATGATTTTGTCTACCAGTCAATAGTTGTTTTTCGGAAAGACAAATCCACGCACAGTGAATCTTGGGATACGTCGGGCCTTGAGGGATGAAACGGTTGTATGATGCATGAGACAGCTTTTATATGGTAATTAATTACAGTAGTACCGCCAAGCACAGGAATTATGACCCATAGTAGTTTCCCCAGGAAGCTCAGGCATAAACAAAAGAATGTTATTACATCACTTGGTAGCGTCTGAATGCACGTGCATGTAGCTAATGCATTTTTCCAAAATTTTAATTATAATTCATCCAACAGCTACACTAAAGATCATTTATTTTCAAATGATCTGGGTTAACCTTAATAAAAAAAGGTGCAATGTAGCAGGAATGCATTTCTTTTTTTGCCTCCAGGACACACAGAGCTGTTCATGACATTTACAGTATTACACTGCTTTGTGATAAATAAACCTATTTATTCGTTCACAACAATGGTCATGATTATTGCATTGCATTATTAGTCTTATTATATAAAACAGTATATTACATATGGCACCTGAAAGCATTATTTATCATTGTATGGTTTGTCATGTGTACATTTGAACTTTTCAATTATTTTGCTAAATGACATGAGACATCTCTTAAAGGCCAGAATGGTCTTGATAAATTGCTAACCTATCAATAAAAAGCATCATAAATTAGGAGGAATGCATAAATATGCAGGGAAATGTAGCAGACATTACTTTTAGAGCGTTCTAACAGCGACAGTAATATGTATAAATGAAATATCGCTCGCAGCTCAGAGCTGACCTTTGAAATACAGGTTAAGTGATTCAGGCAGAAGACAGAAGCAAATGTGATCTGCAGTATGTTAGGGCTGCAACTAACAATTATGTTGGTGGTCGACTAATCTGTCGATTATTTATCTGATTAGTCGGGTAAGTCACGATTATTTTGGCAGCATCTGTTTCGACTTTGGTCTTACCTTCATATTCTCAGAGCAAATTAAAAACCCATGAAAACATAATATTTTGAAACACAACAGGATTTTTAATATATTAATTGAACTAATTAGTACTAATTATTACAGTTCTTAATTGATTACATATCTTAAAAAAGGAATTATCATTATGTTATAAATCATTGCACTAAGTGGAGGTTTACAATTCAGCGTTTCATCTAATTTATATTATTACTGTTTTGTACTGATTTAATTTCCTAGACATGAATTACTACTGATATCGTTGCTGTCAGACAGAAACTTCTTATTTGCAAATTTGACTTATTTTTTCATAATCGTTTTTTACTGGCCATCCTTCACGTCTGTACATATTATTAACCAATGAATGTATTCAAAGAGCTCGTCTACAGCCGGCCTCTTGTCTGATAACACATGGGGCACCATGGGTTCACAACAACCGCACTTGTTGTTGTCATTTGAAATCTGTTGCATTTTTAATAACTATGAATTTTAATAAATCACTTTTTGATTGCACACTAATGGATGAATAATGTCCAAAAAAATGCAAATCTGTTTCAGTTTAATTTACTTGTAGCTTTGTAGGCTGCTACAAAGAGGAGTTTAGATTCTCTGCCCCAGCCTGTTTTTTTTTTCATTTCTTTTTTTAATTACTCATAACGACTGTATTTCCAGCTACAAAATGCGAATCTCTCTCCTCCCTCCCTTGTTGTTTGTGTTTGTGTCGCTGTGTGGTGTTACACGTGACTTGTCATCATACTGAAAACGTGACTTGTCGCACACGTGACATCACTTCCCCAGACAAGAAGAAAGCAAAATATATATTTTCATTAAGGAAAATGACAAAAATAATTGTAACGCACAGTGACTTGAATAAGTAACTTTAATCTGATTACCGGATTGGAAATATTAACGCGGTAGATTACTCGTTACTGAGAAAAGTGGTCAGCTCATTATTACAGCTAATGGGGGCCAGGCTAGGACTCAACATGCACGGGCTCGGGTCGGGTCGGGCCTGATTTTTTTGGGCCCGATCTAAGCTCTACTACAGAGTCAAATGTAAATATAATGTCATATATTGAAGATATAGAAGGTTACTGCCCAAAAATGTTCCCACACTTTGGACGTGTTTGGTCTCGCTTTCCTGCTCTCCTCAACATGTTCTGCCTTCATTCATATTCTTCTTCTGCTGCTGCTTCTGCTTCTTCTACTGCGGAACCGTCTTCTTCTTCTATGCCACACTGTGGTGCGCATTCTAGTAGAGGTGCTTAAGCGATTTGCTCCAGCTCAAATCTTTTTTTAAAAAAATGATGAAAATAATAATAATGATAATAATAATAAATGTAATGTGTCAACGCAAAAATTTCACGTTGACACATTTTTATTGTCTGAAAATGTTTCCAGGCAGTGTGTTAATATCTTCGAAAAAGCAAATGAGGCAGAGTAACAACCATGTTCCGATGATCTTGATGGGAGATCCAGCCAGCAGTCAGCAGAGACTATTATGTGCGGTTTAATGGTTTTGATAGATTCCCTCTCCCTCCCACAACTCTCATTTTAGAGATTTCAGCAGGTGCATAAGCACACATGCATGAGCACAAGCGCACTTGCACAGACACTGCCGACCACAAACGCACTGGCACACCTGGGAGTCTCAGCTTCGTGCAGGAAGGTACACTGTGTTATTATTCTAAATGTGGCATAAGTGAATCTGAACCACATGATCACATCACACAGGACGATTAAGGCTCTGGCATCACGTACAAAACAGAAAAAAGAAGAAAACTGGCAGTACACACACTGAAGATAAATTACTTTAGACGATGTGCATTTTTATATGTAGAGGTTTTTTGTATTGTTTTTTCAGAGGGCTTGTGCTGTTGATAATCTAAATGTCCTGAGAGTTTCAGGTCATGAGAGCATGGTTCTTGTGTACAGGCGCAGGTCCAAGGTCCTTATGATGAAATATTGGATATAATGGTCTCACTAGAGATATATCTGTTCTCACAATGTGCTCTATCCTTGACGCCTGATCTATGGATATCCTCTGACGGGACGCTCTTGTGAAGGACCTAATAAATCACACTCACCACAAAGTTTGAGGCCTCTTAGGTTGACACCATGAAGTTCCTCAGGCGTGTTGCAGTGTGAACCTTTCTTTTCCAGCACTCTTTGTTATAAACTTAGCCGACCCCAAATTTAGAAAAAGTAACACAGTCCCTCCAGTCAAAACATGTATTTTTTCTTCTTGATCATACAGTGAAAGTTTTGAGCTTCACTGTGCGCCCTCCTCGGCTGAGCTACAACATTAGGTTGCTTACTTATCTCACCTCTTGTCCTTGCTTGCTTCTACGCGGTGATTAATTGATGGGCATTGCTCAGGAGACAGACAATAGGTCAGAGATGAAAATGCTCACACAAAGGTCTGCAGATTGTCTTGAGTGATCGGGTCATGATTTCTGGAAAGAGACGATGCTGTTGAGTTTTACAAATGTGTTCTTTTTGGGCACCACCAGCTGAGTGCAGTCTATTTCAATTATATTCAGATTCTCTAAAGCCAGTAAATCCAACCCCTCAGATGCTCATACTAGAAAAATCGAGATGGACAAACAGCTCTGTAAGAATGAGGGAAAACTGCCCCTTTGAAATGATAAATAACAAATATATTGTCACTGTTTCAGGCTTTTGTACCTAGAGACCTTTAGAGGATATAAATAACTCAAACTAAAAGGTTGAGTGATGATTTTTAATGTTCTTTTCTACAAAAATGCACATACAGCATATCGTCATGAAAATCTCCACGAGCATCCGTTTCACCATCACAGCGTCAGAGGTTTCTCCGTCGCACAGTTCGTTCCTGCAGTCAAAGTTAATTATCGCCACAAGGATGGAAAAATTTGAGCTGAGTGCACACCCAGCATTTGTTCCACCCCTTCATCTCTGTCCAAAGAGAGCTCCGTTCCTCATCTCCTCACTGTGAAGTTCGATGTGACCACCACCCAGAAACAGACAGTGATGTCATCTACTTTCCCAACACAGTTGCATCTCTTTCATTTGCAACCAGCCTCCTAAAAAATATAAAATTTATAGTAAATTGATTTTTCGTTCCCTCGAGTTGTAGGACAGAATGAAATCAATCGTATCTGATGTGATAATCAGTTTGAATGTGTATTACAGTATTTAATTTTCACAACAGCAAATAAAACCTGATTAGTTTAAGTTGTTTTTCATTTGCACTTTATGTCCCAAGACAGCTAAAAGTTGCTGTGCTTTCTGCTGATCGCCATAGTTTTGAAGTAAATGACCCAGAAAGAAAGATGCAGAGAGAAAAATCAAATGAGCTGCTCATGACGCAGCAGAGTCCCCTCAAGTTATTCTAACAACAACGACAACAAGTAAACTGTCAAACTGTGAGTGGTTGTGTTGCCAGTAGTGTGGGACGGGTATGAAACAGCTTTTGTTCGACGGTCTGTGGGTGCATTGTGGTTTGTTGTGGTTGAAGTATGAAAACTTTGAATGATGAACACATATTTGTGGTTTTCTACCCAAGTATCCTGATGTGACTACTTGCCTTCAGCTCAGCTAAAAGTTTAGAGAAGCTGCCGATCATAACTGCTGTTAGAATACCAAAACAGACTTACCTTATATCTTCTCAAAACCAGCTACAAAACAGACTTTATGGAAAATAGGGACACAGTTCTGGTTGTGAGACTGAGTGTGTTATCTCCACATCCACAGGTGCAGATTTTACACAGTTTTTCACGCTTCCTGGCTGCTTCTTTACCTGTAAATCAAGTGTTTTCTCCTTTTTTTAAGACCGGCATGTAACCAACGATCAACCTGTGGAGGGGAAGAGAAAGAAAGAACGCACAGGTGCTGATTCTGATGACCAACAGTATGAACATTTATCTGAAAAGCATTATTAATCATATTGCCGTGTTGTGATGCATTACGTCAACGCAAGTTTAAAAAGTACTGGAAATAAAGTCTTGCATACATCCTTAAAATCTAGAAAATTAGCCGTTTACAAACTTTAAAAACTGCACTTAAAGCACAAACTATTTTGGAGGGAGGCAAACAAAGGAGGATGGATCCCTCTTGTGCCCTGAGATTTTTGACAGTATTTATCAATCTACTGTCTTCTGCAGGCTGAACACTGTCTGTACCAACAGCTGTGAGAAACCCTGGAGGCAAAACTCCATCACCACTGACGTCCAGCACCTGCTCCAGTGGACATTATTTGTCTGGAGAAAAAGTTTATGCTCTGCCAAGAAGTCGCAGTCGAGCCATCAGGACTCCCTCGGTGCCACGACACTGTGGGCAAAGTTTCCAAAGGAGGATTGAACTTCTACCCACAATCTAGTCTTTGCATAAGTTCATTTATTGTCTCATTTTTTCAAGCTGCCATCTGGTAAATCGTCATTTCCGTGCCCAGACTTGGCCACTGCACAGATCACGACCTTCATTCCAGAATCCCACCTGAATTCTGTGTACACCTGCGATTCATACATGCAGTGTGGCTTGTTTTGTGGCCTGCTGTGAATGGATGGCATGAAGTGCTCTTCACCTCATTACATGATCTATTTAAATAACCAGAGAGCAGATGCTCCAGCAGGCTGATTAAATGATGGCTAATATCCTCAGCCAACATGTCTCTCTCACATGGAAAGGCACCTGTGCCACTCAGAGTTGCAGCACAGCAACGGACATCCTGCATCCTGCCTGGTTTACTCTTCCACATGTGTGTGGGACGGTTCAAATGAGGCTGGATCAAACTGTGTAGATGCATCAGTCCAGCAAACATGATGCTTCAGACAGGGAGGAATGATGAGGATTGGTTGTATATCTCAACTACTGGACGGACTGCCATGACATTAACATACATTCATGGTGGTCAGAGGCTGAATCGTAATGTCTTAGCACCGTTATCAGGTCAAAATATGCTGTTTATAACTGAATAACCTCAAAACTAATGACTATGTCCTCGGCCTCAGATGAACTTGTGTTTAGTGCCTGTCGGGTTGGTGAATGAAATGAAGAAAAAAAAAAGTCCCTTATCAATTCTTTCATTTTATCAGTTGATTTGAGGTTGTAATACTCTGTGCAAACCAAATACAACCACTCATAGAAATAGCACTCCCCAATGACAGTGGCCCCTCAAGAAGGACAATGTGCCGTGACACACTGCAGAAACTGCTCTGGAATGGCCGGAAGAACATGACGAAGAGCTCAAGGCGTCAACTTGGCCTCCAAATTTTCCAGACTCCAATCTGAACGAGTGTCTTTTGGACGTTCTGGAAAAAATTAGGATTCAAGGAGGCTCCGTTGTGGATCAGACTGGGCTCTGACCCATCAAGGCATGGACAAAAAACCTCTGGGATTGTCCTCCGAGTAAATGAGTTGATTGCCCAGTGGCTCCCACAGCAACATATACCACCATTCCCAAAACAACATGGAAGTTGCAGTTGTGCAAGAAAACTACCTGGTTCGGTTTAGGAAAACATTGTGGTTTGGGTTAAAACACCTATGTTACTTAGATAAATTCAGGTACTTGCCGACTGATATAACATAGAATACATTAGTAGAAAAAATGACTCACTGTTGTTTTGTTTCACTCTGGACATGAGCAGCAGTCTCCCGGATAAAAGTCTGACCTCTTCCCTATGCTGCTTCACCTCACTTCCTCCTTTGCTGACGTAATAATCACTCTGGCCACTAGAGGTCACTGCCTAATAACAATATGGGTTTGGGTATTATGGTCGTTTTCCTGATGATGATGAGCTGCAAATGGCATCCACATGAATGCCAGGACCCACGGTTACCCTGCAGGACATTGTGTTGTAACGAGATCATCAGTGTTAATCACTTCATCTGTTCGTCCTTTTAATGTTGTGGCAGATTGGCGCTCTGTGCATTCCTGCAATATGTGAAAATATTGTATATTTTTTGGAAACTTTTGGATCATCACTAGAATCAACACTAAAACATTATCTAAAAATGTTGGTTTGATCACTGTTGGGCACAGCAAAGAAGTTAGGGAACAAGTTTTAGGTCCCGTATGAAAATCTTAAATGCGAGTGCAGCTGAATGAGCGACTTAAAGACTCAGCTCAGTTTGTGGCATCACTGTATTTATGAAGTGTTCGAGAAGAAAGTATCAAATCACTCCAGAGAAAAGTGTAAATCCAAGGTTTTAACATGAATATGCAGAATGATCTTCACTCCAAAGTGAGACATTAATAATAAAGCTACACATCGGGAATGAAAGATCTTAAAAGCTTTGAGACACAAAGTGCTGCAGGAGTCACATCACAGGCGTTAACACTCGGCTTAAACGATTAAAAAGCTGTTCTGTCTGCATCTCCCCAGCAACAGAAGTTTCTCATGAAGGAGAATCTCATTATTGCTGCCATTATGTGACACCAAAGCAGATGCTTCTTTGAGGAAATTATTGCCATTTAGAAAACTGGTTTTAATGGATAGACTGTCATCACTTCAGAGCAACTCTTTGGAGCACGAGGGGAACGAGGCGGAGTGACAAACTCAATTAATCACACTCTGGTTTGTTCACCGCAGGCTCAAGATGGTGGCTTTGTACCTGGATGTTCATTATAGCTCGCTTCTTGATGTATGAAACAGAAATGGCACACTTAATGTTTAGGCTTTTGTTTAAAGCTCATCTGTGTTTAGTCATTCATCATGTTAATTGACTCTCTCCCCACTTTGTTGTGCTGATTTGTTCCTTTTAAAACACATTTCTCATGTCATACCTGAATTGCTTTAGCAGCATCCTGACTCTGAGTTTAACATCTCGGAGAAACATTGTTAGGAGACCGAGCAAGTTCAACAAATCATTGTTAACAAAACAGTCACTACAAGTGTGCTGGCAGCTGATGAGAATGTTGTTTTACAGCTGATTAATGTAAAAACCTTTATTATACAAGACATGTCATCGTCTATGTGTCTCTATTTTTAGTCTACTTTTAGAACTTTTATACCACAGTTTGTTCATTACAAAGCCGGGCAATGCACAGGAAATGAAACATTAAAATACATAAAAAAACATTAAAAAAACATTAACCGTTTCTGATTTGCATATAGGCTGAATTCAACTTTAATCACATGAAAAAAGAAGCATATTCTCATGAGAATATTACTAAAGACAGCAGCTGCCAAGCTGGGACATTTTCCAAGATAATTTAAAGGGATTAGAAAGAGAAAAAAAGAGCTTGAGCCAGTTTTGTCCTCCTATTTCTGTTCATTTCATGTCAAGTGTTTCAAACTTTTCCCTTCCTCCACATCCAGAGAGCCGCAGTGTTGACATGAAAGCCAGCTGTGACGGGCTCGCAGCTGTGCGTCTGCATCTGTTGCTGCTGTTCAGACTCAGAGGGTGAGAGGCTGCGCGCCACGACCGACACCAACAAACATGCTGCATCAGTGTCATCTGGCTGTATAAATTATACACACGTGCTGCAAATTTCAAACTGTAATGCTTCCTCAGCTAAACCTCAAGCTCACACATTAACTCGTAAACACCCCTCTCAGCAGCTTCAAACGCCGGGAGGCTGTCTCAGATTCAAACTTGGGAACGGAGAAAGTTTCTCCGTGCTCACCTTTAAGTCTCGGTCACTGGTGCTGGACTAGAAGGGACAATGAGTCTTTTTGTTCCCACATTTTCAAGCGTGGTGACATCTAAGCCAGGTGTTACGGTTATAGTAGCCTATGCGATCAATAATGTCCAGGCTCATGGTGTCTAACCTCGTAGTGTTTAGCACAACAGTACCTGAAAGGCTGAGTTGTTTTCGCTGCCACAGAAGAGAAAGAAAAAAAAAAAGTCCTTGTTTATGCGGCATTCCCAAAGCATCCTCCTGCATCCCTCACAGCAGAGCCGGTCCGGAGTGTTTTCCTCTGCGACTTTATTTTGCTTGCGGTGCAAAACTTTATCAGCAGAAACACTGGAACCCTCCCCGCACCTGCAGGCTCTTACAGCGATAACTACTCCAAACCCTAAACTCAGGTGGTGCGCGGCGTTTCCTCATGAGAGGATGTCATCAAACGCTGCCTGCATTTTTGTCTCCCCACTGTTTTAAAACAAGTCGCACCCACTGATCTCAGTTTACGACGCGTTCAATGGAGCAGATTATTTTAGAACGCCTTGAAACACGCCTGGAGGAGAACTTTCAGTAGAACAGTTTGACATCGTGTTCCTCCATTACTTTATTAAAGCTGCAAAATATCACACACACAAAAAAAAGAAATTCTGATACAAGATGCCATTCTGATCTGTCGTCTGCCTGACAGGGATCCTCTGCAGGATCACATGTAATCATGTTGTTTAATTCATGTTTTTGAAGCTTCAGATATGAAATCGCCGGCCCTTCTCTTTCTACAATTTTAATGGCCGCATCATTACATCGCATGTAACGCTGGAGATGTTGAGCATGACTTTTACACGAGTCTCAGAGGAATTCAACACAACATAAGGAGCTTGGAAACAACGGCGTCTTGGCTGCAACTGAAATCAATGACAGTTTCAGACATCGGGGGAGAATACAAGCATAAGAATAATTTGTTAATAGTGTATCAGCCTCATCATTGTGATGCCATTTTCAACCTGCTTTCTAGATATTATGAAAGCCTTCGTAGATGTATTTCTGTACTGGAAAGCACATACTGCCTCAGACATAAAGAGTGCACGTTGATGCGGAGATGATCTGGCCTCGGTAAACCTGAGGCGATAAACCACAGCTACTCCTCCGTTCAAAACCCTGGAGATCCCTGTCAGATTGGATTTGTGTGAGACCATCAGGCTGTAACATGAGGAGCGGAGCATCTTTTATGTGCATCATGTCCACAAAAGGACTCAGATCCACCTTGTTCAAGCTATGGCGTTGGCACGTATCTCTCGCTCTGGCTTAAATAATTAAAAGCACTTAGTGTGTCTGCGTCGTCGGGGAGTCTGTCCACACGTTTGACCTGCCTGATGGGGTCGAAAGAACACAATGCAGGACTATCCAGGAATCACTGAGAAATCTTTGTGAGACGCGTCTCTCAGAGCTGCGAAGGAAAAACAGCCAAGTTAGATTTTTGGAGAGTGTTTTGGCAGAAGGAGTCTGTCGAGGATTCACGCCAGCAGCGTTCAGCTCTCATTTAGTTCCAAACAGTCTTTCACAACTTTTGTCTGTGATATTCTGCTAATCCCTGACAGACAGAATCAGTTTTACTTGTATCCATCTACACATGGAGGCCAAGAGTTGGAGTTTACACAGCAGCAGGCCTGCGTGCACGTCTGCAGGGTGACGCTCGCAGTCCTGGAAGGCAGCAGCAGCGTCTTTTACAGCAGCACTCTGACACTGTGCTGCCATTTCCTATTTGGTGATGCAAACGCAGCAACTATTCTGCTTTTCCTATCAAGCATGTCTGTCAATCATCTGGCACTGAAGCCGTGGATAAAAACGTAGACAAAAACAAGGGACAGAAAGTTGTGGGAAGCTGGAGAATCTCATACTTTTGTACAGTATGCTTAAATATTTATTAAATAATCCAATGTGTCACTATGATGACCTTCTGCTTTCACTGTACAGGGCTGTGGTGAGATCAGACATCAATCTGTTTTTGTACAGCGTGCTTTCGCTTGAGATCCGTCCAGAACAGATCAATAGTTTTGATGGTATTTCAGACATTAGTCAGCAGTAAAGGCTGAACAGAGGTCAGAGTCGGTGAGGAATGAAGGAATGGATGTTTCTGACGTCTCACATTCGGTGTGAAAGTGAGGTTACAAAAACAGATACATTAATACTGACTGAAAAATACTGACTGAAAGCAAATTTGGAGGATTTTTGTGTGTGAGGTGGTGGTTAGTATTGATACAATCTCCATCACTATATGTTTCATCTATCTATCTATCTATCTATCTATCTATCTATCTATCTATCTATCTATCTAAACAAATGTACATGGTACAGTCAATTTTCATACCATGAAATATCTTAAGTGGATGGATTTTGAGAATACTTGCTGCGATAGAGAAGCTCTGTTCATTTCATTCTCACTTTTTCAGTGCAGCCATCACATCTTCTCCTTCTTTCCTCCAAGAATAATGTAAATGTTGATTGCAATGGCAAAGGTTGAAGCTCTGAGCCGTTTGAGCCCGTCCCGCCATTATCCCTGCTTTTTTTTTCTTCTTCTTCTCACCGACCACAGCGGCCTCAAACATGGGGATATGAAGGGGATAATTACCGCGGCAGATCTGGTGAACAGGTTGTACTCGTGTCACAGCAATTATGAGAGAAGTTTTTTTCCCCGTTGCTCCGTCATACCAGGGTTAAGTGGAATACTGATTCAGTAGATTACAGCGTTACGGTGGGGAAATGCAAAAAGGCAATCGGAGCCACTCCACCCGCTCTGATGCTGGCGCCGGATCGATCCACTAAGCTGTTTGCGGACAGATTCTGTGCAATTGGCGCTTCAGACCAGACACATTTTATAACCCTCCACCAGCGCTGCCTGTGATAAGAGGTTTCTCTGTTTTGCTGATTGGTTGATGGGGCTGAAGATTACCTATCTCCTCAGAGCGCAGACCAGCATTTGAGTGCGACTTTCGGCAGTTGAATTTAAGGTGAACCATAAAGACGCTGACGGGTGGGTTTAACTTGTTTTGTTTCTTGAGGCTGAAGGGAAAAAAAACTATTGTTATCCAGCCCAGTTTTGTTTACTGTGAAGTTGCTCGATCTCAGTTTGACCTTCATCCCAGGAACCTCCTGATAAACGACGTCTGCGAGCGTGAGGAGCGAAACTCTAACTCAGAGTGAAGTCTTTACTGTCTGCAGCGATGCACGACGTGACCCCGTGTCTGTT
This sequence comes from Diplodus sargus, assembly GCA_903131615.1. NCBI lineage: Eukaryota > Metazoa > Chordata > Actinopteri > Spariformes > Sparidae > Diplodus > Diplodus sargus. Next base: position 287,501 of record CAEMYA010002105.1, read on the forward strand.
CCGCGCAGGAGATCTCACTTGATGTCTCGTGAAGAAGTCAGAACCGTTAATGCGTTCTGGCAAATGACCGACAGCAGCGGTGAGATAAATTGGCGTCTGAGAATTAGTGACATGTTTTGGGGGCAAAACATCAAACGTAACGTATTAAAAGTGGCTTTGAAGCTTCAGTTGTTCTCGTCGTGAAACGTGTCGCACAAACTATTTAACGCCTCCTCGGGGTGAGATGTATTTATAGTTATTAATGGTTTGTAAATACAATTTGAATCTGCATTTCCACCGCAGCATGTATTCACAAATCGTTTGAAACTTCTTTCACTTTGCCAAATCCACATTTGACATTGAATTTGTCACTAATTCTCTTCCCAGAGTTAAAACCAATTCCCCCCATGCTTGTAATCCCTGCAGAATGGTCACACTACATATACAATAATCCCGTGATACAAGATGAAAAAAAAATATCCATCCTCTGGTCTTTTCAGCCTGCGGAGAGCCTCTGACGGAGACACACTGCAGCAATCACGAGTAGTTTTCTCTCATGAAAACATTCAGGTTGAACTGTTCAGGTCAGGCAGGAGTGAAAAGGGCTTTTAACCTCGTGATGGACTGTTGCTCATCACAGTCTCTGGGAATTCACCCGGAGCTTGAAATCAGCCTCTGAGCTTGTGTGTGCTTCAGGTGGATTAGGATTGCTTTTGGTCTTTATCTCTAATTTTCACTAATCTTTTATAACTCTGTGTTTTCAGGTAAACAGCCGCAGGGATTTTTGGGGGTTTCAGGTTTTGTTTTGTTCTGATTTTGCTGCCTGAGGTCACGCAGCGTAAACACAGCTCTGAACAGAAAGAGCCAAACTGCATTTTAACTGAGAACTGCCACTGTTAATACAGTTCAGGGCACTCAGGCCCAGAGTCCCAGCGCCCCACATGTACATCTGTTCACAGCCAGCAGGGTCCACAGATTCATTCAGGCCCAAAGGCAACTGTGTAAGCAAGCAAATGTTAATGTGTCACAACAATATGCTTTGAATAAGACTGCATGTGCCACAGACGGTGGATAAAGAGTGACTTGTTTTGCATGTCAGGCCTGTAGATCAGATTGAGGGGCGGTGAGTGTAGGAACGACCCAGAAGAATCTTAACCGTCTGATGTATTTAGTCTTGAAGGCGTCGATCAGGCAAATATTAGCGAATACGGGAATTTATATCCTCTTACTTATGTTTCAGGATAAAATGTGGTGAGTTGATACATTCACAGTTGTACGTGTCACAGGCTACGTATCATACTGACATTGACCATTTCAACATATGTAAGCACGACAACACTGGATATTCTGAGGGAAACCTCGGGAGAATTTCCAGCTCTGTGCTATGTCAGATGTTTTGCTGCCACGATTCGTTGTAGGTCCGTCCACTTGTAGGCATTCTTGGTTTGGGTCCAGTCATTATGAAGTAAGTTCAGATTCCATTCGCTCATTCACATCTGTGAACTGGTTTTGTGATGTCAAATTAAAGCAGAGCGAAACAGCCTAAGCACTAACAGCGGCTAAAAAACTGAAAAGTGAAATATCTGGAAGGAGTTAGAGAAAAACCAGGAGCTGAGAATTAAGACTCCTTGTTTCAAATGTCCCTGCATGAGTTAGAAACCCAGTGTTCATTGAAAGTATTTAAAACTAATAAATTCAAAGAGACGTATTCACAGATAATAACTTTCAATCCTCATGTTTGTGCTCTCTGTTCCGGTCTCACGCGAGCTGATGCCAGATGATCTGCTGTCCCGTTTGTTCCTGATGCGTTCAGAAAGCTACGGTGCCGATGAGAAGCTCAGGTGTGAGTTTGTGCGGCATCAGCTGTGTGTCCACATCTGCCGCCGCTGCCGCACGGACTCAGAGGTTGAGAGGCCGCGCTTCACGACAGACACGTACGACCATCAGTGTCGTCAGGCGGAGAGGAGGAGGCATCTCGCTCTGTCTATTAATAATCTACATGTGCAGCACGTTACTGCCGCGGCCCAGAGGGTTGTGTTTTCATCATGTGTCCGTTTGTTTTTTAGTTTGCTCGGTTGGTTTGTCAGCAGGATTTCACAAAAAAACTACTGAAACGATTTCCAAGAAACTTGGATGGAGGTTGGGTCTCAGCCCAGAATAGACCTCATTGACTTTTGGTGCAGCTCCAGACAAAG